>OX411544.1:46251072-46851072 GCA_948146395.1 Fragum whitleyi
TAAAATGCATATTTTCCATCTGATCACAATGATTTTTTGTAGACTGATATAGGGTCACTCAAGGATCATTCCAGTGAAATTTGGTTGATATCCATCAGTTACATTCTGAGAAAATGATTTTCAAAGTTTCCACTATATAACATATAGAGAAATGACCTCCGCCTATAAAATGCATATTTTCCATCCCATCACAATGATTTTTTGTAGACTGATAAAGGGTCACCCAAGGATTATTCATGTAAAACTTAATTGGTATCCATCGATTAGAATCTGAGAAAACTCACTTATTACCATATTTGGAAATTAGCCACGCCCATTAAATCCATGTTTTTCATTGGATCAAAATTTCTTGAACAACTTTGAAAGAGGGTCACCCAAGGATCATTCCTGTGAAGTTTGGTTGAAATCCATCGAATAGTTTCCGAGGAGAAGATTTTTAAAGAAAAGTTTACGACCGGACGGACGCACGGACGGACGGACGGACGGACGCACGACGGACACAACGCCATGACAATAGCCCCAGTGGCTTTCAGCCAGTGGAGCTAAAAACAAAAACATTGTGACAAGTTGTGATTTGAAGACTCTGGTAGAATAAGATAAATATTCTTGAATGTTTCTATTTTTTCAAATATATGAAAAATACGTTACCCATTTAGAATATATTCAAAAGAAGATACAATATATGGAGTTATCAAAGATTAGAACTTCTTTTATTTTCTAATTTTAGTGTTTCTTTTCATTTTCAAAATGTCTCGAACATAAGAAAATTGTGTAACACTCGAATATCGTTAAAATATAAGTGTAAGTAACTACTTTTTACGCTGTTGAAACACTAGGTATCAACATTGGCATCTCCAAAATGACTCACAGCTCATTTATTAAGTATGTTACATTTAAGTGAAATATCAATGGAATTGATTAACGTATTCAAGTACATGTAATGCATTGGATGAAACAACTACACAAGAAACTTTCTTTGGGAGGTTAAATATGTGTAACATACGTAACCCATAAAATCTGATAAAAAAAAATATAATTAGAAGATACGTATTGTATTTCTTGGATTGCATATCACAGTTTCTCTTATTTATTTCAAAATCTATATCATGTGGGGTATCACGCCACAATTTATGTTGCCATGAACCATTTATTGGTAAGATACGTTTTATTATTATTATTATTATTATTTGAAAGCATAAAAATCCTGCCCAACTTATTCACTTTAACATACCTATTAAAACTCAAACAGTGCCTTTTCACGACCCAGAGAGAGATTCAGTGGCTTGAACCGAAATGCTGTCCAATTCTACACTTTGGCTCACTGGCCTTGGTCAAGTTTTTTGCCCATAAACAGCCCCTGTGATGTTGGGCTCAAACCACGTATCTTTAGGTCACAAGTCGAGCGCCCATACTAAGTGCACAATGCAAACCAGAAAGTCGAGGCAGTAAAGATAAATTTGAGATACTTTGACTCGAAAACTTTTTTTCGCATTTATTAAATATTCATTGCTACTAGATTCCATGTTACGAAAAGTATAACGATTTTAAAGATGTATGGATTAGCAGCATACAGCGGTATGCAATAATATAGAATTCAGAACTGCAAAAGGCAATCGCATAGACGTCACTTTATATTTTATCTGAATAAACAGACGAAAAGGTTACATACCCCATAGATTACTAGTAAATAATAATTAAATCAGCAAAGCTTTAGAAGGTAACTTATTTCATTTAGAACAATGTACAGCAACCTTTCTTTCTGTTAAAATGAATATCTGTTACAATGTGTTGTTTTTCATAAACCCCACCGCATCTAACTTTTTCAAGTATATGAAAAGCTAGTTGTGATTACGACGAACGGCTCCTTGACAGAAATCCGGAAACGAACGGAACTATAACCTTAAATGTATTTTTACCGCAAGCTTACGTCTGTATAGTTACACTAATAACGCACAGTGCTACGATCGTGCTAGTGTGTCGATCAAATTTCTACCACGTCAGAAACGCAATTGGACTTGATTGAAAGTAAAAACCCTCTTGTATCAGGGTCTAATATGATTTTTTACGCTGCTATCTTCGTCGAAAAGAACCACATTCGGGGCATTGTCTTTCCACACCGGCTGTTGGTTCAGCCGTTAACCAACATACGTTTTTCTAAATCATTGATCGGCTGTTGTTCTATGTGGTAAATCTAGGCTTTTTGAAAGGGACATATGAATATATCCGAGTAATGAAACTGATCTGTTTCCACGAAAAAATGTAAAATTTGAAACGAAATTAGTTAGAATTATATATTACTATGGTGTTGATTTCAACGATGCGAGTTTCAAGTTTTCTCTTTTGCCACAAAAGAAGTGTAACTTAGTTTGACTTGATCAAGATGAGTGCTTAGACAAATTATTATGGAACGTAAGTTACATTCAGAAATCAGAATCTAACCATAGGTAGTTACATTTTTTAAAGTTTTTTAAATTGTAAGTGCTTTGTAAAGTTGCATTTGATAGAACTGTTTCTCATTATATTATGAGTATTGTTATTTTCAACACAACCTGTAATATTGTGGCGCATATTTTATAACCCTTATTCGTGCATAAAACCGAGGATGTAACACTTTCAAAATGTCATTTTATTTTGTATCGATGTAGCTTTGTATAGATACATATTGCTCTAAAATTTCCTTTTTTGTATGAAAGGGCAACGTTTGACCATAAAGACCATGTTTTTGTTTAATGCGGAATTCAAATATCGTTATTCTTTAAAGGATCAACGTATTTTGCTTCCAGGTTCTCGCCGTTAGATATATTCTTTCGGCAGAAAGTGATCGATTTATCACCAGTGATAATTTTCTAAATGCAAATATTGGCAGTTTTCAGTGATACGCTTTGACATTATTTTTAATTGTTCTCGTCTACATTTATCAATTTCATTTACATGAAACAAGCAATACATGTAGGTTGCATCCATATAGTATTATAGATGTATAAAATGATGTAACATAAGATGCATTTTTACTCTTCTATTCTTTTAGAAATTCATTCCCACTCAATTAGCAATAACACAATAGATTGTAAATATAGAAGAAAGAATTAAATCGATTTTACAAAATGGTTGGATCAAATGTTGTTACATAGATAATTACATTCGTTACGTTTTTCTGTCGCGGTAACGCAGATCTGTCGGTTACAAAGGTATTATATATTATTTCAGGATTTGTCATGTTTTGGAACAACAGTTCTATGAGATATTAAACACAAAAAAATCAGAACAAAAAAGCACAATCAAATGAAATTCAAAACTTATAAATACAGGCGATACAGACCAATATTCTGGGATAAAACGTATTTTACCAGTATTTTCGTTACATATTTTATTTGTGATCGGCCATTTCGATATTAATCAAATCTTTCTTAGCTACTGCTTAACTTTATAAGTACGGTTATTATCAAGAGTTTTGCCAGAGTTTTCAGGTGAAAGGCCCTATGATTTTTCCTATATTGAGTATTTTAAAGTAACGTATTTTACAATTACCCTGGTAGTCATCGTGTAACTGGTAACAATTATAAACATAATATTGGGTTGCGAAAAGGTTATATTTGCTCAAAATAAAAGGAACACAAAAATGATATTAAAGAATACAAATCACTAGCCACAATAAAGTTTTCTATATGGAGTTTTTTTAAAAGTAACGTATTTTACCATTACCCGGATAGTCAGAGGATAAGTGCTTGCAATTATAGATATTACTTTTGAATGTGAAAATGTTATATTCGCCAAAAACAGATTAATATCACAAAAATCGCACAAGAAAAGCTTACGACAAGTTAGATTTTTTATAGGTGAATTGAAAAAGGGAACACAGTTCTTCATTTGGCTCCTTAAAAATGATAAAAATAACAGACAGGTGGACGAATTCATCAAGAAAACTGTGTGTGATGTTGAGAAAACAATAGGTCTATAGATTAAAGGCATTTCAATTTGATTCTGATACGTACAGCTTACAAATGCCCGTCATTCATCGTCTATGTGCAATTATTATTGAATTTTTCACCCTTTTGCACCCAATGACCTTTGACCTCATTTATTGACCTTAAAAATGATTTTTCAGTTGGGCAACAGGCAGATTCTGAAAGAGCAGATGTAACTCTTCAACTTAAGCCCTGTTGCCCTTCATGCCGCGAAAGTGCCCACAAACTCGATTTCTAGCGCACTTATTCCCATATGGCCGCCTGACTAACGTCGGTATAAACAAGATGGACGATGTAATGCATGACGGCATATAAATAGGTTTTTAACTGGTTTTATATCGTTTCTATGAAATTATTTTTACTCTTATCTATCTTTTATGCAATAATAGTGTCAATTCACGCTTTTCGGGCGTTAACATTTGGATAGACCCTCAAAATGCTTTAACGTCCTCGTGCTTCGCACTCGGGCGTTTTAACAATTTTTCGGGTCTCTGCAAATGTTAACGCCCTCAAAAACGTGAGTTAACCCTATATTAACATGTCACACTCGCTTCCATTTCTGTTTGTCGTGACGAGTATTATTTTAATGACTCGTCTCAATTAATGATGCCAAAACTATGTGCTAAATTTAGCAACTCCTCACCTATGATTAATCGGATTAAATTGGATTTATGGTTTGTTCTAAACGTATTAACTAGCCCTAATCAATTTCTTGATATTCTGTGCAACCAGTCCTGTCCTGAGTTCAGGACACAAAACGTTTGCAAACGCTTAAAAATTGTACCCGACCGCTTTAGAATGTGCTGTTCCTTTTGTAATAAAAGGCAATTGTAAGCTTAACTCGATCTCATAGCCGGCTATCTGTGAGACTAGTGGCGATAGATCTAGGGGCAGTAACCCAGTAAAATAGATGGCGATAGTGATATGGGCGGTAAGCCATGCGAACGTATAATAAAAGAAAATCTCGATTACGTACCCTGCACACAAAATGTTCATCACTAGAAAATTTCAATAGTTTAAAAAGACAAGACTTTTCCACATAAAACAATTTAAAAAGGCCCTACTCTGTGTAATTTATCTACAGTTAACAACATCGTGATATTGTCAAGGTCGAAGATTTTGGAATGATTTAGGAATGTAATTGAATGAGTGTGCGAAGCGAGTTTTGAGTGAATTTGATGAGAGATAATCCAATATCGCAAATTTTTTTTCAGGATGAACAAAATTTGCGATATTAGTTACCTCCATTTATTATATTATGCAGTCAAGTTCTAAAGCTTCCTATTTCTTCAAGAACCTATTAAACGCTTACAATTTGAATAATGTCAGTGAAATATATTTTTCAAAGGGTTTGGACGTTCTTGAATGGTTTGGGTGACTGTTTGGAATGAATGGAGCGCTGAGTGGGCGATCTAGAGTGGTTTTGATTGGGGCGAATGTCAATTTCACAATGTAATTAACTGAACCTATCGCACCAGCCCTGCGTTCAGGATAGCGAGGCATATGCAATCGCCCGCAAAATGACACATTTTGCTGGTAATTGCAAGGTGACGCCGCAATAGCGACGTCATTTGTCTAACTGGCTCCGCCTAGACAATCAAATAGGATGAAATGAACTAAAGCAAGTTTTTTTATGTTATTTGACTTGTTCGACGATGAGAATATCAAGTGATAATCTACCGTAATTCCTCTATCTTTCTATCTAACCAGTCCTGCGTTAAGGATAGCGAGACAAAGATCTATGCGATCGCCCGCAAAATGGCTTCCTCCATTAAACAGTGAACTTCAAGAGCTGGCTTGAGCATCGTTATCCTCATATCATTGCAGTTTTTCTGAACATGGATATTGATGCTATGACATACTTTCCGACATTCACATCACATTGAGGATATTGAGTGAACATGAAGAGCCATACTTTCACGAGTGGCGAAGCCGCCTTTGAAATTATAGCTTTAGTTGATCACGAAATGGACGATTTATAAAAAAAAGGATTATTATGATTCTATTATGCAAAAATTGGACGAAATCTGATAATTTTGTGACATCTTTTTTTTAAATTGCGCCATTTTCCTAGTTACGCGAAAGCAGATTTTTTGTTGGTTTTATTTTTTTTTTCTTTTTTCTTTTTTTTTTGGGGGGGGGGGGGGGGTTATATCACTAGTTCGACGGTGAGCATGTCAAGTGATAATCTGTCGTTATTCCTCGATAATCCACCGAAAAGCATCAAACTTTTGTATAACTAGCTTGTCATAGGCGTAACTTGGATTTTGAAATTTAATACGCAATCAGAATGCGACAAACATGGAATAAATAGAACAAAGGTTTAATGCAATATCTGGGCTGTGACTAAATGTGAATGTCCTCCGTCCGATACCCTTTTCTAGTATTTGAGCGTTCGTGAATAATCAAAACATCGTAACTGCAGCTTGAATAAGCTGTAGTTTCGATGTTATGATCACTGATCAACGACATTTTTCGAAAGAGGATTTTCATCTTTTACGCACTTTTGTTTTGTTGTTGTTGTTATGTTTTTACAGCAAGAAATGTAGCGATTTTTGTCTTGAAATTGCAGATTGGTAAGTTTAACATTTTTGGGTTCGAGCTTTGAATATTACAAAAGTATTCGTGAAAAATGTGATAAATAGTATCATATAAAAGCAAAAGCAAGGGTTGTCACTTAGTTGAGTTCATTCCTATATACCCCATCGCTGAGGTGATAAAAACGCTTTCGACAAATTTATTATGAACGCTTAAGTCTTTTCAAAAATAATATCTCTTTTTTACGCCTGTGAAGAAAAAAAGTTTCGGAAAACACGAAGAGCTTCGGAAAACAGGAAGAGCAAATTACTAATTACAAGCAACTTGTTCTAAACCTTTATAACTGTAATGAAAATAAAATCTCGTGGTCAATAGGAAGAAATATTTTTTATCGTGCAATTAAACCTGTATTAACCTGATATCACATGTCTGACAACATTACATAATATCAGACAGTCTATCTTTAGAAACAATTTGCATACACTTTTACCTGAATTTCTTTGATTTTTAAGGGTTTATTGTAATCAAGCGCTGAAACATGATTGCACGATAAATCCAATAACTTTTGTAAGTGTCTTAAATCACAATGTTATCTGGGCCCAAGGTTATAAAACTTTTCTCATGCTCAGGCTCAATTTTTAAAATAAAACAAATGTATGAAAATAAAAGATAACATTAACAAGTTATTATTTATAACAACTCATTAATATCATCTTATGTTAATACATTAAAATGAGTAATAAAACAGAAATACGGCTTTAATCTCAAATTGAAATTTGAGAAAATTGAGCTTGAGCCTGAGAAAACTTTTATAACCTCGGGCCCTGGTCTTGGCTGTGAGAAAAGCCTCGCCAAGATAAATTCTCCCAACCTCGACCAGAAAACATTGATATTCAAAGCCACTAACATGATAATCTCTATGTAACAAACAATTTCGTCTCTGTTCACAATGTTTTCTATAAACTTTGTTTCTTCAGTCTGGCGTTTAAAAGGCATGGTAGAAAGTTAATAATTGAGTCTGTGCGTGACAATTCAAACAATTTAATTTGTGCGTGAGGTACGGACTTTGGGCATTCTTGACTAATAAACATGGCAATTAGAAATTTGCACAAATGTCGATAGATACTTTGAGACCTTAACATTTCAACACAAGGCATAGTTAAGACTCTGGTCTGACTGTACAGATGCACAGGCTGGCCAGAGGCTTTGCTTTGCGCACATTTGACACTGTTGGTAATGTCTCATACAGGTTCAATTAATAAAAAGTAGAAATTTTCCCACAAGGACACCATGTGACCTACTGGCGACCGTAATAACATGACAGATTGTAATTCAATCGTTCGGTTGTTGAATGTTGAATGCATTATTTGTGGACGCTTCTACGCCCACTAGTGATACATGTACAAGTGGAGACCGGGGCTAGTTGATATACCCCGCCATTCGAGTACCTAATATTCTGAGATGTTGCACTTGCCATTTTTAGATTTAACAAATCATTTCGGACATATCGCAATAATTCTTGTGATTTTGCGACTATGCTAGAGTTTTTACCTTTTTCATTTATGAATTAAATGACTACTCTTTAGCACTGAACTGTAATTTGGGATCTGTTGTTAAGTTAATTTCAAAGGAAACTTAAGAATTCTGTACAGTCTGTAAGAGCGGGCGAGGTGTCGTCACAGGGTAGTTATTTGAACCAAACCTTGTATTTTTTGAAACATACGGGAGATTTAGAACGATCGGGGCTAGTTGATGCACTACGTCACGGTGCATATATATATATATATATATATATATATATATATATATATATATATATATATATATATATATATATATATATATATATATATATATATATATATATATATATATATATATATATATATATATATATATATATATATATATATATATATATATATATATATATATATATATATATATATATATATATATATATATATATATATATATATATATATATATATATATATATATATGGCGGGGTATATCAACTAGCCCCGGTCTCCACTTGGCATGTATCACTAGTGGGCACAATGCACAATGTGGGACTAGTTGATACCCTGTAATACAAAATCTTGTGAATCAATAATTTATATCTAAAGACAGGTTAAACCTTTTTGATTTAAGGTATATATATATATATATATATATATATATATATATATACCTTAAATCAAAAAGGTTTAACCTGTCTTTAGATATAAATTATTGATTCACAAGATTTTGTATTACAGGGTATCAACTAGTCCCACATTGTGCATCAACTAGGCACGTGTACGGGGTAGTTGATACAATGATGGTACTTTCTCAATAAGTTGAGCATTTTAAAAAAAGAAAACTGTACGCATAGTACACATTTGCTTTTGCATAAGCAGAGCACAAATTTCTACTTCAAAACGGAAAACAAATATTTAAAAAAAATCAATGAATGTGAATGAAAATGGAAATGTAAAACATGTATCAACAAGCCACGGTCTCCCCTACACGAGAACAATCCAGTCAGATGTTAACAGCTTTTCAACAACAAAAAAGTAATGCCAATTTATGTTCAATTTACCTTCTTTGGGGACTTCTTTCCACAAGACAACTGGGCAGTTTGAAAATAGCGTTATGCAAGAATTTACACAGTTAATTTCTACATTAAGAATTATTATTCTCCGCGGAGAAAACCTCGTAAGTTTTAACTTATTATGTTTTTAACCTTGGAGAGCTTGTTGCACAAGCTGTGTAAAGTGATTGATTCACTGTATGGTTATAACTATTTTTGAAATGTGGCCACCGGTTGATCTGTGTTTGATCCAATGCCTCTTCTAAATTTCCCTCCAGGGCTTCCGTACTTTTCAGATATTTATCTTACAGAATTCCTATTTTGTACTTATATTCGTGATGGTTTTACAATTTTCAAAAGACCGTTCTAGATCTGGTGAATCCATATATAATAAGAGGTCTAAAATCTTTATTTAGAATTAAAAGCTGTGTTGTTGGTACTTATTTGAATCATCTCGACGAGACGATTTCTACAAGTACACAGAGCATAGAATTTGTGCAAGTATTTTTGAAATGATTTTATAAAAATCAAAAATGTCCACTCTACCTGTAACGCTTCAAACAACCAACAGTTTCGATATTGTCAGCCAGCAAAGTACGCGCAGTTCGAAAAGGGCCGATGTATTTTGCACTTTTCAGAAGACCGCCGCTCGAGAGATTGTTTTATCTTATAACTATACAAATATCCGTGTAATAACAAGAACAACAAGCAAATTCGTTGAACTGATATCCCCCGCCAAAGATATTTTCATTGTCAATGGAGTTAATATCAAACTTAGGTACAGGTTATCTTTTATCTACATCAACCTATAGTTTTCAAGAAATAGCGCGGAAACGAATATCACTCTGTATGTATATGGCTTAAACAGTCAGGGGCAGTAACTCTAAATTCGACGGTCGAACCGGGTAATCCCAACGATATGCGCATGTCCTCTTTGTAGTGAAGCTGTGTGCCAAGTTTCATTAAAATCCGGTCTATAGTTTTCAAGAAATAGCGCGGAGACGAATATCACTCTGTATGTATATGGCTTAAACAGTCAGGGGCAGTTACTCTAAATTCGACGGTCGAATCGGGTAACCTCGACGATATGCGTATGTCCTCATTGTAGTGAAGCTGTGTGCCAAGTTTCATTGAAATCCGGTCTATAATTTTCAAGAAATAGCGCGGAGACGAATATCACTCTGTATGTATATGGCTTAAACAGTCAGGGGCAGTAACTCTAAATTCGACGATCGAACCGGGTAACCCCGACGATATGCGAATGTCCTCATTGTAGAGAAGCTGTGTGCCAAGTTTCATTGAAATCCGGTCTATAGTTTTCAAGAAATAGCGCGGAAACGAATGTCGGACGGACGGACGGACGGACGGACGGACACGGCAAAAACAATATCCCCCCCGAGGATTTCATCGGCGGGGGATAATGATATAATGCCGTTATTTTTAGAAACTTGCATTGCAGTTAGAATCATCGACGAAAAACAAGACAAATAGAGGTTATAAGATAAATACATACTTAATGTATTGTATGAAAAAAATATCTAACTCGGTTGTGAGAATTGATAATTGTCTCGGCAATGACCAATTCTCCCAACCTCGTTAGAAATTTTTTCTCATACAAAACACTAAGTTTGTATTATATATTCATTGTTTATATCGCAAATGCCGGTTACTATATGCATGAATTTTATTCGAGATTCGCAATATTCGAGCTTATACTCATTGGTAGACCAACACAAACTAACTGCATTCAGGTTATCCATGCTGTAGTTACGATTTTAGTCGCCCTGTCAAACACATAACAGGGTCCGTGACTTCATCAAAAGAGCTCGGAGATCTTAACGGGAGGGGTAAGGGATATTCGGATACAGGGATAATAATTTCTCGCTTCTCTACCATAAATAACACTCGTGTCGATTTCCGTCTTCAGCCTATTGATTCATAAAATAACCATTAAAATTTTAACAACGATCAAGCTCTAGTTAGCAATAATGAATACCAGTGTTATAAATCTTGTTTCTGAATCTCACGCAAGAGCTTTATATAATGCTAACTAAAACGAATTATTTTGATGAAAAACACTGTTTATTCTCTCTACAATAAGGATTGATTTAGAGAAATGAATGAATTTCCTATAATATCCATAGCGTCTACTAAGGATAACTTTACGCTTGGCTGCGGACGAAAACTTGACTTTCCACTTTTGTACCACGTGATTGATTCATCGTTAAACCTAGCCTGGTGGGGAAGCAGTGTGCGAATTAAGTTACTTTTAATACCGTTTTAAAGTTGTTGTTTTTAAACCAATATGGCTGGTGGTTTTGGAGCGGCGTCCTTACCCCTTATTTCGGCGATTGCTCTTCTCGCGGGGACAACGTTACTTGTTTTAGGGTTCGCGGCCCCTTTTTGGGCCAATGATGGGACTTATTACGTTGGGTTGTGGAGATATGGAAAATGTTCGAATCCTGATCACAGGGATTGTTATCATTACGATCAACCAAGTCTACAATATATTCCAAGTGAGTTGATTTTTTGTTTGAATAAAAAAAAAACTTTTTCATTAATATATGTTTATACATAATTTTTGCCGACGGCAATTTATCCAAATTTAGTAGCAGTTTAACCTTAATGCGTCAGATTTTAATTAAAAAAAATAATTCATTCTATCTTGACGGCAATCGCCCGTTGTTGTTTTGTTCTTTTTGTTTAAATAGAACAGAAACATTGACATTGCCTTTACATTAAACTGTTTTGGTAAAAGAAACCGACCCCCGACTTTAACCTTTAACACCAAAGGCGCGGATGGTTATCAAGCCCGTTGCCTCGATTTTCCTCTGTAAAGAGCCTAGACCGCTTAATATTTTAGACCTAGACCAACTTTCAGTCCGAATAATGTTGGTTGCATATATTTGTACCAAACTTCGAACCAAAACAATTTACTAGCAAATGTCTTATTGACCAATCTTGGGTCCCATATAAAATTACTAGAGACTGTCTAATTGCATGACCTTGGACAAAATAATAAAAAGAAGATTTAGTCTTGACCAATCTCAACCTTCAGAAAATTTACTAGCGATTGCCTTTTCATCCAAACACGGGATCCAATAAATCTGCTGGAAAATACCTTGCTGTCCAGCTCTTTTGTTCCAGTAAATAAATTTACTATCAAATGTCTTCATTTGATCACCCTATAACCAGGAAAAAAAGTTAGCCCCATATACTTTGTAGGTATTAGGGATATGGTCAGAAATTGTGGGTAAAGATTCACGAGACACTGGTTTGATGATCGCCTTATCCAATTAAATCAATCGAGCAAATAATCAATATCCTTTGAACCTACTGACTTTTTACTTCTTTTATCTTTTAATGTTTACCGAGACATAATCAATATTGATATAATAAACAGTGATTGTTTACCTTGATGTCTATATTAAAAAGCGCCACCGGGTATATGGTTAACAACATCGTGAAATTGACATTCATATCGATCAAAATACTTCCAGATCACTCGTTCGTTCATTCATTGCAAAGACTCACTCAAACTATTCAAAAACGCACCAAACTCTCTGAAAACGATAGAATTAACAACGACATTCAAAATGAATAAAGCTATAAAAATCGCGATTTCACTGACATAATTCAAATTGTAAGCGTCTGATAGGTTCTTGAAGAAATAGTAAGCTATTAACAGAACTTGTATGCATTTTTAGCTCACCTGAGCACGAAGTGCTCAAGGCGAGCTATTGTGATCGTAGAATGTCCGTCGTCCGTCGTGCGTCGTGCGTCGTCCACAATTTCGTTAAACATCTTCTCCTCCTAAACCAGTGGGCCAATCTTGATGAAACTTGGCAGGGATGTTTCTTGGGTCAAGCTCTACCAAAGTTGTTCAATCAATTGAAATCCACCCTTAACTTTCCCTTTACCCTTAACAAAAATAGTGAAAATATGAAAATCTTTAAAAATCTTCTTCTCTGAAACCAGAAGGCAAACAGCTTTCATATTTGATATGTAGCATCATCTAGTGATCCTCTACCAAGTTTGTTCATATCAAGACCCTGGGATCATATTTTGGCTTTGCCCGGGCCCAACCCTTTTTACATAGAATCAAAGAGCGAAAATCTTAAAAATCTTCTTCTATGAAACCAGAAGGCAGACAGCTTTCATTTTTGGTATGTAGCATCATCTAGTGGACCTCTACCAAGTTTGTTCATATCAAGACCCTAGGATCATATTTGGGCTCCACCCGGGCGCAACCCTTTTTACATAGAATCAAAGAGCGAAAATCTTTTAAAATCTTCTTTAATCGAAACCAGAGGGCACACTGCTTTCATTTTTGGTATGTAGCATCATCAAATGGACCTCTACCAAGTTTGTTCAAGTCAAGACCCTTGGGTCATATTTGGGCTCCACCCGGGCGCATCCCATTCAGCTCATCCGAGCACGATGGGTGAAAAAGGAAAACCTTCAAAAATCTTCTTCTCTGAAACCAGAAGGCTGACAGCTTTCATATTTAGTATGTAGCATCATCTTGTGGACCTCTTCCACGTTTGTTCATATCAAGACCCTGGGGTCAAATTTGGGGTCCAACCGGGTGCATCCTTTTTTACATAGAATCAAAGAGCAAAAAGGCATATCTGTCTTGCTCTACGCTGAAAACGTTCCATGGTACTTATTTAAGGCAATTATCTTCTTTTTGACATTTGCCTATCCAATTAATGTGATGTCTCAGGGGTCAAAGAGACTTAGGTGAGCGATCTAGGACCATCATGGTCCTCTTGTTTATTAAAGGGAGGAAATAAATATCGCTAATTTAATTCATCATGAACACAATTTGCGATATTGGATTACATCCTCATTCAATTTCATTCCAAAAACATTCCAAACTCATTCATCTTGTCAATTTCACGAGGTTGTTAACTGTACCCGTACAGGTGCAAGATTGTTTTTGTGCCTACATGAGCAGATCCAGTATTTCTTCCCAGACTAGGGTGTCAAGCAAAATGCCGTTACTTCAGCTGTTAAAAATGTGTTGTTACACCACTTGACCAGGGGGCCGTTTTACTAAACGTCTTACGACAAAATTGATCGTAAGTCGAAATCACAAATCGTTTCTAGTGTGTTCATTTATTGTTAGATTCTGCCTTGCAATATCTCACCGGAATCGTCTTAATAAGACGATTGCAATGAGGTGATGCAAGGCAGAATTCCACATTTAGTTACTACTGCAGAAGCAACTTAAATTTTTGACTTACGCAACAAATGATCGTAAGATGTTTAGTAAAACGGGCCCCAGGATACTGACCATGTAATACCCGGATGTCCAGTTTTTCCTAACCGGATTACCATATTTCTTTCGAAATTCCAAGAAGCCGCGGCCTGCTATGCACATCTGTCCTGCGTTCAGGATAACAAAACGGTTCAAACGGTTTTACGCTCATACCCCGCTTTGCATGTGTACCTGCGTGCAAAGCGTGATAAAATTTGAAAGCAGTTTGCACTGTTTTGTGATCCTGAACGCTGGGCTGGCTCAACTCGTGCAAATAAAAGGGTATTTAGTCATGGGTAGAAATTGTGTATAAGTGAACATTCAAGCCAAAAAGATTTATCGCCTACTCATGACCTAAGAGGTCTTGTCCACTTCCATGCTTAAATATGACAAAATTAAAATAAAATCAAAGAGCTGACAGGACTTGATACACAAACCGTGGATCAGCATTTATTTGAAAATACCACCTTGAAACTTTTCTGGTTTAAAAAATTAAAATTAGGTGGTAAAGACCAAGATCAGACTGCACTTATGTGAAGGCTGATCTTTGTCTAAACCTCCTGCTCAAGAATAAATATCTCGGGTTCAGCAAGCTTTAGAATGCGTATGGATTGCTACCTAGAGTAGGCGTTATAATGGCCCTGTCACACCTCAACGTTTTAGCCAGCGTGTGCCTAACGCGTTTGAGAAAACGACTTAGTCCGCAAAACGTCGGCATACGCTGACCTACATTTTCATTTTGTCAGTTCACGACGCGCTTGTAGCGTGTTCATAGCGAGTTTGAACGTGTGAGTAACGCGTGAGAAACGTGTCCAGAACGTGTTGATAGCGTATGTCAGCGTATACCAACGTTCTTGAGCGTGCGTCCTCAGAACGTGCTAAGCGTGTTTGTAACGCGCTTCTAGCGTGTTATAACGTGTTCGCAGCGTGTTTTGGATGTAAATATAAATTACCACTTTTAATTCATTCTTGTAATATATAAACAGGCCACCGGCCACTACACATATTCAAATTCAAAGTATGTTGGTTCCTGTAAAAGAAAAATAGGAAAAGGCGAAAAGAAAAATATACTGGCACCTGTTACAAATGAAAACATGCATATAACAAACTTATAAGATTACAGGCTGGTTAAAGCTTCTAGTACTTTTCGCTCGAAAAAATTGCGAAAGGGTAAGGAACTACTTGTCATAATGCACTCCTTTCTTCCTCCATTATGCTCTATCATGTAGGATGACTTTCTACAACCTCTCTTAATCTTGAATAGCTAGTCCTATATTAAGGGGGAAAAGGTGTACCAAATATCAAACTTGAAGTACATATCATAGAATCAAATATTCTGAACAGAGCAGAATAGAGTAAAACACGTCTTGTATTATGTCCACTAGGTACAACGATGTACTTGTTTTTTGGGTATATTGAAAATGATCAAATGAGACGAATGAATGTTTGTTTTTTCGCGAACGTATTGTTATTCTAACCAAAGAGCAGACGCACTTGTAAAGCTATAAACGCAATGTTTAATATACATTTAGGCTACATTCTCCACCTCGACAATCTAAGGAATTAAGAAAATCCGTAAAGGATTTATATGGAAGAAAGGACAAACAGCTTATAACATAACATAACATAACATAACATAAGTTTTATTTATATGACTTGAACGAAATCGTTCATCGTCAAATATAGAGAATGCTTCTTAAAATCGAGTTTTCAAGTCATTCTTAGACTGGTCACGAGGAAACATGCAGATATGAACATGTCAAAAGGGTCATACACACGTTCATGCACAAATTTGTTTATTTACGAGAAGCTGATGGTAGAAATTCAAGACAAACATGCAGCGGAACTTTTATATTTTCATTGAAAACTGAAACGCTGTCATACGCCAGAAACACGCTGTGAACTCGCTGACAACGCGCTAGACACACGTTCAGAACGCTGAAGACACGCTATGCACACGTTCCCAGTACGCTGGAAACACGCTCGTAGCACGTTAAACTTTTGGCGAAAGTGTTTCTAGCGTGTCCGTAGCGTAAGTGAACGAGCTCCTAGCGTGTCTCTTGCGTGCTGAGCGTGTTCGGAACGTGTTCGGAACGTGTGCGGAGCGTGTTCCAACACGTTCGGCACACGCTGAGAAATTTTAAGCATGCACAAAATTTTATGAGATACTCAGCGTATCGCAACGTGTGCCAACATGTTACAGCGTGCCGATAGCGTGTGCAGAACGTGTCCATAGCGTACCCGACGTGTTCGCAGCGTGTTATAAAAAATCAAACACGTTCCGCACACGCTGGCTAAAACGTTAAGGTGTGACAGCCCTATTAGTGTCTTCGTGTAAACCTGTATGACGCATAGATCTTCATATTTTATTACGCTGTTGGGTGTTTGCCTAATTTACATAAAATTAAATCGCAAATGTTCAATGAACTATAAAAGATTTCAACATACAAAAATCATTCAACTGTGTAAAAACAAATTGGAACGTTGTTTTTTTTTTTTTTTTTGTTTTTGTTTTTTTGTTTTGTTTGTTTGTTTTTTTCTGTTTTTAGCTCACCTGAGCACGAAGTGCTCAAGGTGAGCTATTGTGATGGGCTGCTGTCCGGCGTCCGGCGTCCGTCGTCCATCGTCCGTCGTCCGTCGTCCGTCGTCAAACTTGACCTTGTGTGCACTCTAGAGGCCACATTTTTGGCCCAAATGTCTTGAAACTTGGTCAGAATGTTGGTCCCCATCAACTCTCGGTCAAGTTCGAAATTGGATCAGGTGGGGTCAAAAATGAGGTCAAGGGGTCAAATTTTAGAAAAACCTTGTGTGCACTCTAGAGGCCACATTTTTTACCCTAATGTCTTGAAACTTGGTCAGAATGTTTGTCTATATCAAATCTCGGTCAAGTTCGAAATTGGGTCAGGTGGGGTCAAAAATGCGGTCAAGGGGTCAAATTTTAGAAAAACCTTGTGTGCACTCTAGAGGCCACGTTTTTTACACACATGTCTTGAAACTTGGTCAGAATGTTTGTCTCCATCAAATCTTGGTCAATTTTGAAATTGGGTCATGTGGGGTCAAAAATGGGGCCAAGAGGTCAAATTTTAGACAAACCCTCTATGTACTCTAGGGGCAACATTTTTGGCCAAAATGTCTTGAAACTTGGTCAGAATGTTTGTCTCCATCAAATCTCAGTCAAGTTTGAATTTGGGTCAAGTAGGGTCAAAAATTGGGTCAAGGGGGTCAAATTTTAGACAAACCCTCTATGTACTCTAGGGGCCACATTTTTGGCCAAAATGTCCCGAAACTTGGTCAGAATGTTTGTCTCCATCAAATCTCGGTATAGACCAAAATTGGGTCAAGTGGGGTCAAAATGGGGTCAAGGGGTCAAATTTTAAACAAACCTTGTGTGTACTCTAGGGGCCACATTTTTGGCCAAAATGTGTTGAAACTTGGTCAGAATGTTTGTCTCCATCAAATCTCAGTATGGATCAAAATTTAGTCAAGTGGGGTCAAAATGGGGTCAAGGGATCAAATTTTAGACAAACCTTGTGTGCACTCTAGGGGCAGCATATTTGACTCAAATGTATGTCTTCTTGATATCTTTGACTTTTGTTAGGCCAGTAATAAATTTCAAATAAGTAGTGTTTGCACTTTGCTTCCTTTGTAAACTATATGCATCAGGTGAGCGCTTCAGGGCCAATGGCCCTCTTGTTTTGTTGTTGTTGTTGGTATTGGTTTTTTTTTTAAAAAAAAATGATGTAGTCTAGCTTATTTCATCCATAATTCAATCCGTAATGAATTTTGTAATGAAAGAAATAAAAGGATTGTAAAATAAAATAAATGTCTGCATTTATGCATTCACCCCAATCCGTGGATCTTTTTTAAACTGATCTAATCAATTGAAATTACAGACGGACACTAATTTGTCCCTTATAAGCTCTACTGGCTGAAAGTCACTGTGGCTATTGTCATGTAATTGTGACCGTCGTGCGTCCGTCCGTCCATGCGTCCGTGCGTCAGTGAGTCTTTGCGTCCGTGTGTCCGATCGTAAACCTTTTCTTCAAAATCTTCTCCTCAGAAACTACTCGATGAATTTCAACCAAACTTCACAGGAATGATCCTTTGGTGACCCTCTCTCAAAGTTGTTCAAGAAATTTTGATCCAATGAAAAACATGGATTTAAGGGGAGTAGCCCATTTCCAAATATGGTAAAAAGTGAGTTTTCTCAGTTTCTAATTGATAGATACCACTTGAATTTTAGATGAATATTCCTTGGGTGACCCTTTATCAGTCTACAAAAAAGTATTGTGATCGGATGGAAAATATGTATTTTTTTGGTCGGAGGTCATTTCTCAATATGTTATATAGTGGAGACTTTGAAAATCATTTTTTCTTAGAATGTAACTGATCGATATCAATCAAACTTTATTGGTATGATCCTTGGGTGACACATTATCATGCAGCCAAAATTTATCGTGATTGGATGAAAAATATGTCTTTTATGTTTTTTCCGTTCTCTATATGTTATATAGTTGAAACTTTAACAATCATTTTTCAACATCAGTAGAACCCTATATATCTAAAAATCTAGTCAAAACTTTGATTTGATCTTACAATAATTTCAAGCATGTGGAGCGACTCAAGCCATTCATGGCTTTCTAGTTAATATTGGCGGACTATACTTAAGGACATGTACGCTACACTTACGGATTGATACATAGGGAATGAAAAACGTATGAAAATCTTTGCACCCGCTGAAAAGAAGTTTTGCACCCTGAACATACGCTTTATATACCCGTTGTCCGTCGAGTGCCCTTCCTTCCATTGTGATTAAGTTGGAATGCGGAGCAATTCCAACTTAGATTTAACAAAACCGCAAAATGAACACAAGATAATTTCATTTCGGGTTTCTTGAGAACACATATCACGTGAACAGGATGTGAATACATTTCGGCCTATTTTGTATATCTCAACTTGACAAAGACATACAGTTTATTTCATCAAAAAGTAATTATGCTGTACAATTACACAACTATCACTTCGTGTTTATTATCAACACGCTAATTTATGTTTTAAACGACATTAATTAAAAGTTGCGTACGAATATATTAGTATCACATGTTTGCATTACTATATTTGGAAATCATGTGATAAGTCAAGTCCAATTAGGTCAGCAATTGACAATTAGCATGAGCCAATCACGTGATCTGCTAATTAGGTAATGTCGCGATCTGTTTTCTCAGTATTGTGGCAATAGCACAGACTAATCACGTGATCTGCTTATTTAGTAAGGTCGCGACCTGTTTTTCGTAGAATTATGTTAAAGCTTCTTTAAAAGGTATAGTTTCTCTTTCTGAACGACCTTATTACACATTTAACTTTTGACAAGGTGTTATATTGTAAATTTCTGTCTAAGCTACGAAATAAATACCTTTCTTAAAGTGATGATACACTTTTAAAGTTAATATATATTTTTGCAACATCTGTCGTTTGTTTTCCGACATATTGCAGTTATCTACATGAATGTTTTAGTGTAAAAACCCAATACTCATCCAATAAAACCCTTGCCATCACATCTTTAATTGAATTATGAATATCTTTGCCAAATTGAATTCCAACACCAAGACAATTTGCTACTTGAAACAAACCATCTAGTTCAACTTGCTTTCTTCACATTATTACACATCAACATGTTTAAGAGCACCATCATACAGTTAGTTATATCGTGAAATTTACTTTCATCTCAATAGAAAACATTCTTAATCGCTCACTCAGCGCTCCATTCATTCATTCAAAACACTCACTCAAACCATTCAAAAAAACACTCAAAGTTATTAGTAAAATAAGATCAACATGTACATTCAAAATGAAATAAGCAAGAACCAAATCGCGATTTCAATGACATAAATGAAATCTAAAGCGTCTGTTTGGTTCTTGGCGAAATAGAAAGCTATTGATTGAACTTTTATGCATATTTTATATAGGTTTTATATATCGCTAATTTTGTTCATCCTGAACATAATAAGCGACATTGGATTCCCTCCCTTAAATTTCACTCAAAACTCGCTCCGCTTCAACATCATGCTTAAATCATTCCGAAATCGTTCACCTTTCAATTCCACGATGTTATTAACTGTTATTAACTGTACTCAGAGGAAGAGGAGCATAATTATATTGATTTCATCATGTCTGTCTCTCAGTCCATTGACCTTTTGCTTTCTGCTAGATAAACGGAGAAACAAATGACCTACAATAATGAAACTTTACACAAATATTGCCCATGACCCAAAGAAAAGCGCTATTGTTTTGGGGTCATAGATGTCACGGGCATCAGTAAATTATAACAATTAACAGTTTCCACTCTAACTGAACAACCAATTGACCCAAATCATAGAACTTGTCAATGACCCGAGAAAGTGCCCAATATTGGAGTCACATAGGTCAAAATAACAATTGAACTTCGTCCAAAAACTGTCTTGAGATTCCAACTCATGAAGTAAAAGACTTCCCTGCAAAAAAGCTTTTCATCATGGAAAAATCATTTGCGACACTTCTAATTAAAAAAGTAATTGATAACTTAAATGGAGCAGAAGTTTATTGAAAATTAATATAAAAACTGTTTTGAGTGTATAAGGTCGCCTGTGTGTCCATTAGTCGTCTGTATGGTCCGTATCATTTTCTTCCTTTTTAGCTCACCTTACCACAACGTGCTCAAGGGGAGCTTTAGGATCACCCTGACTCCGTCGTTCGTCGTCACCCTTCTTAAAACTTCTTCTTCTCCTAAACCGCTGGGCAAATTTCAATGAAATTTTGCCAGAATGTTCTCTGGGTGACCCTTTTCAAAATTGTCGCTATATTCTAATTGGCCAATAAATATGGGTATGGCAGGGCGGGGTTTATTTTGAGCCCAAAATCTTTGAACGACATCTCCTCCTGAACCACTGGGCAGATTTCAATGAAACTTTGCAAGAATGTTCCTTTGATGACCTTTTCCAAATACTATTGGCAAAATTTTCATTAGCCCATAAATATGGGCATGGCAGGGTAGGGCTTATTTTGAGTCTCTTCTGTATTGAATGGGTTGGCAGGGTCTATTATGACTGCTTATAATTCGAATAATGTCTCCTCTTCAACAATTAGGCAAGTTTGAATGAATCTTTGTCAGAAAATTTCTTGGATAAGATCCACTGGACCAATCGAATTCAGGTGAGCGGTTTAGGGCCATTCTGTCCCTCTTGGTATAATTTTTCTTCCATCAGATTCAGGCCTGTATAGCGATTCAGTGGTTTAAGCGTCTCTTGTTGTTGAAATACATTGATTTATATACGCCCGTCAAAAGACGAGACGTATTATGTGATCACCTGTGGTGGGCGGGAGGCGTCAGCTTCGCTAGTAGCTTGAGGTCACCGCCTCTCGAACGCATTCCAACTTATCAGTACTTTCAGTACTTTGATTTTATCCGCGAAGAAAGTTTTGAGCTGCGCTTAACGTGTAGAGAGGAGCCACTTTCCACTATATACGTTAAAAAATAGAAACATTACGAGGAGCAAACGCTACGTATCCGACACCACCAGCTGTAATCTCAATCCATCCGTTGGCATCCTTGACACTCTAATCCGCTATGGATGAAAACATACAGAGGGTGGAATTATAAGGTATTAGAAAAGTGTTAAGGGAAGTTACACGATAATGCAAGTATGTAAGCGTATGAATCGCGTATAATTTAATGACCCGCGTTGCATCTATTCTGTTTCCGTTCAGCATACGTGATGTATACGTCTAATACTTTATGTAACCGCTCTTTCCGCTATTCGAAAACGTCACAATGGCCATAGTAACCCCTTCTGAGCTGCCATCCGCTCTTAACCGCTAGGCTTACGACGAGCATCCACTCGACACCCCGGCTACATGCTAACTCGTCCGATATTTACCGTTCAGTTTTCGCAAATTTTGGCCAACATTATCAGTTTACACCATGCGTTTGAGAAGAATAGAAATTTCGCTCATCCGTCGTGTCCGTTTAGCATGTAGTGAGACCGGGATTTAAGTATGTTTTCTGCATGTTTAAACGTCACTGGGCGATCAAATCCCCTGAAAATATTTTAACTGCAGTGGCGTGACGAGATTACGAGGCTGTAAGAGGCTGTGTGAACTTACTGTAAATATTAATGAATTCAGACTTAAAATTGTAAAATAATTTGCCAGGGGCAATTGGTCTTAAACTTTTCACTAGACTAACCTTTTCACGTCAGTAAACACGAGGAAAATACAGTAGAAGAAAAACGATTCAACACAACTATAGATCCACAAGTTGAAGTGAGGGATCAAAGGTCAGTTTTGTATAGACAACTTGACCTTTGATCACTCACTCTAAATTGCGGAACTATACATGTATCTCTATAGCTTTTATTGAAGGCATTTATACAAGAAATAGACCACAAATAAATAAAGAAATAAACAAATAAACAAATAAATGAATAAATAAATAAAAATAAATAAATGAAAATGGATTCTAATATGTAAGAGTAATTATCCCCCCAACACACACAAACAATTTAAGAGGCGGGGGTGTTTTCCTCCCATTTGTTGGTTGGTCGTCGGTTCCTCCGTTCGCCCGTAGAACTTTTTTGTTTTATTTTATTTTGTTTTTTGGCCTGGGCATATTTCAAAAAGTATGCAAGTTAGAATCATGAAACTTCACAAGTGGATAGATCTCATTGAGGAGAAGTGCAGTGCACAAGAACCATAACTCATCTCATCGTAATTTCTTCGTAGGAGTTATTGTCCTTTGTTAATTGACAAAGAATGAACCATCGACCTGCTCTTATAGGGCCATAAATGTTCAACAAAAATATCTTGGTTATTCTTGCGATTAAGATACTTTTAGAAAATGAAACCCGTTTTGATGTGTTTCAGAAATAACGAAACAATGCATACCAAAGATTAATTTCAGCCGCAAATGGCGTTTCTTGCCGGGGAGAACTAACTTTGCTACTGCAACGTGGCCCTGTCTCTCTCTCTCTCTCTCTCTCTCTCTCTCTCTCTCTCTCTCTCTCTCTCTCTCTCTCTCTCTCTCTCTCTCTCTCTCTCTCTCTCTCTCTCTCTTTCTCTCTCTCTCTCTCTCTCTCTCTCTCCCTCTCTCTCTCTCTCTCACTTTCTCTCTCTCTCTCTCTTCTCTCTCTCTCTCTCTCTCTCTCTCTCTCTCTCTCTCTCTCTCTCTCTCTCTCTCTCTCTCTCTCTCTCTCTCTCTCTCTCTCTTTCTCTGATAAGCTGATGTAAAAATTTCCATCAGTCTACAGTTAACAACATTGTGAAATTGACAAGATGAATAATCTCGAATAAAATTGAATAAGTGTGTGGAGAATGTTTTGAGCGAATTTTACGGGAGGTAATCCAAAATTTCAAAATTTGTTCAGAGTGAACAAAATAAGCGATACTATAGCCTCCCTTAATAAAATAGGCTAACGAGTTCGATAAAAAGCTTCCTATTTCTTCAAGAAGCTATCAGATGCATTTTGTATTTTTAAGTGAGTTTTGAATGGTTTTAAAGTGGCTGGAATGAATGAATGAATGAGTGAGTCAGTGAATGAATGAATGAATGAATGAATGAATGAATGAATGAATGAATGAATGAATGAATGAATGAATGAATGAATGAATGAATGAATGAATGAATGAATGAATGAATGAATGAATGAATCGCTGTGCGAGTAGTTTTCGACAATTTTTAACGAGATAAATGTTTATTTCACGATGTTGTTAACTGTATCCTGATCATAATACTGGTCAGTCTCATCATTTTTTTCACTTTTCACACGGGTTACATGTTTTCCGAGATCTAGAATATTATTCTGTAGTTCATGTAGCTTTCCCTGATCATTAATCAGTCTAAGCATTTTTTTTTCACTTTTAAGACGGATAAAATTTTGTCCAAAATCTAGAATGTTATGCTGTTATTCGTGAAGCTATCCCTGATCATAAATCTGTCTCACCATTTTTCCCACTTTTTAGACGGATAAAATTTTGTCCGAAATCTAGAATTTTATGCTGTTATCCGTGTAGCTATCCCTGATCATAAATAAGTCTCACCTTTTTTTCACTTCCAAGACGGATAAAATGTTGTCCGAAATCTAGAATGTTATGCTGTTGTCCGTGTAGCTATCCCTGATCATAAATCAGTCTTATATTTTTTTTTACTTTTAGATAGATAACACGTGTCTGAGATCTAGAATGTTATGCTGTTGTCCGTGTAGCTATCCCTGATCATAAATCGTTCTTGTTAAATTTTTCACTGTTCCAGACTGGTTACACGTTGTTCGAGCTTTGGAATGTTATGATGTAGTCAATGTTTCTATCTCTGATCAATTTATCAGTCGATATGTCATGGATTCAGCGCAAGACTGTATTAAGTGCCCGTATATCATATAGACACTTATAACAATCTGACACAGAACCCCCGATGAACAATTAATAATTTTCTTTCGTATTTCATATTGTTTGGAGGTTGTCTGAGCTCTAGAATATCGACATGTATAGTCCACTGTTCCAGACTGGTTACACGTTGACCGAGCTCTGGAATATTGCATTGTAGTCTTGTATACTTTAATTACGAAAGGGACTTGTCCACCAGGCAAGTTTAAGTGAATTTCTTAGGGAAATCCCTGCACATGTATATTCTACTGATAACGTTTTAAATTTGCAGACTGGCTGCATGTTTTACCCATCTCTAGAATATTGTATTGAGATCATAGTTGCTTTACCATCGGTCATTTTAACTAGATTACACAAGTATGTTCTGATTATTACGATTTCAATTTCAGACTGGCTGTAAGTTGTCCGAGCTCTAGAATTTGTACTGTAGTCGAAGTTTACCATTGGTCGTTTTACTCGTGTATATTCTAACGATAAGGTTTTAAATTCCAGACTGGTAGCATGTTGTCAGGGCTCTGATAATTGCTATCCCATTGGTCGTTTTACTAGATAACATATGTTACTTTCCTTTGTTAATTGATAAAGAATAAGCCATCGACCTTCACTCATAGGGACATAAATGTTTAACAAATGTTTTCAGGGCTCTGACATATTTTATTGTAGTCACAGTTGCTATCCCATTGGCCGTTTTACTAGATAACTTATGTGTAAACTACTGATTACGTTTTAAATTTCAGACTGGTTGCACGTTGTCCAAGCCCTAGAATGTTGTATTGTAGTTATAGTTGCTAACCCATTGGCCATTTTAATAGATTATACATGTTTATTCTACCGATCACGTTTTAAATTTCAGACTGGTGGCATGTTGTATGAGCTCGAGAATATTGTATTGTAGTCCAAGTTTCTTTACCGTTGGTCATTTTTACATGTGTATATTCTACTGATTACGTTTTAAATTTCAGACTGGTTTCGCATGTTTATTTTTACTGATTTTGAATTTCAGACTGGTTGCACGTTGTCCAAGCCCTAGAATGTTGTATTGTAGTTATAGTTGCTAACCCATTGGCCATTTTAATAGATTATACATGTTTATTCTACCGATTATGTTTTAAATTTCAGACTGGTTGCACGTTGTCCAAGCTCTAGAATGTTGTTTTGTCATCATAGTTACTAACCCATTGGTCTTTTTAATAGATTATACATGTTAATTCTACCGATCACGTTTTAAATTTCAGACTGGTGGCATGTTGTATGAGCTCGAGAATATTGTATTGAATTCCAAGTTGCTTTACCGTTGGTCATTTTTACACGTATATGTTCTACTGATTACGTGTTAAATATCAGACTGTTTTCACATATTTATTTTACTGATTACTTTTAAATTCCAGACTGGTTGCACGTTGTCCGAGCTCTAGAATATTGTATGTTGTCATTGTTACTATCCCATTGGCCATTTTAATAGATTATACATGTTTATTCAACCGATTACGTTTTAAATTTCAGACTGGTTGCATGTTGTCCGAGCTCTAGAATATTTTTTTGTAGTAATAGTTGCTACCCCAGTGGTCGTTTTACTAGATTACACATGAATATTTTACTGATTACGTTTCAATTTTCAGACTGGTTGCACGTTGTCCGAGCTCTAGAATGTTGTGCTGTTATACTAGTTACTATCCCTCTTGTCATCATACCTGTCTACATGTACATAGCCCTAGGAATGTACTACAGATGCATGCTGGGGACCTTGAGCGTAATGGTGATATTATCAGGTAAATTCTGGATACAGTTAACAACATCGTGAAATTGACAAGATGAATAATTTTGGAATGATTTTGGAATGAAATTTGGAATGAGTGTGTGGAGCGAGTTTGACTGAGTTCAATGGAAGGCAATCCAATATCGCTAATTTTGTTCATGATGAACAAAATAAGCGATATTTATTACCTCCCTTTAATGAAATATGCGTACTTTTCTATTTATGTATCTTCTTGGACACGTTAAAATCCACATCAGTCAATAAAATCGTGGAATAATTTGATCGATTTAATTAAACGTTGATCGTCTTGAACGATTTAAAAATGTTTTCTTAAGCGTAGCGTTTTGACCGTTTTGAGTGATTGTTTGAGTGAAGGTATGGAGCGCTGAGCGAGTGATATGGAATGGTTTTAATCGAGATGAATGTCTATTTCACGATGTTATTTACTGCAATTGGCGTGCTTTACTATTTAAATTAGACATGGTGATACATCCGAATAACACGCATCTACCAATTTCAATGTCATGCAACCAGTCAAACTTGTGAAAAATTTGCCGTTCCATGTTTTGAAAGTACATACCCATACAGAATAAATATGTCGTTTTTATTTCGAGTTTGTTCAAAACGTACATCAAGGGTTTAAAATAGAAACAATAACACAAACAACAGGCACTCAGTTATTGTCTTGTGTAACTTTTAAATCGACAAGTTGATTGATTTTTGAAAGATTATGGAAAGAAATTGAATGATTTTATGGAGCGAGCCTTGAGTGACTTTTAAGGGAGATAAAGCATAATCGATATTTTCGTCCAATTTCATCCTTTTCAAAACCATTTCAAATCACTCGTCCAGCGCTCCGTTCATTCAATCCAAACTCTCACTTTGCACGATCAACCTGAAATTTGATCAGAATGATTGAATTGATACAATTTTGAATGAGTCTGAAATTGGGTCAAAAACTAGGTTGCGGAGATAAAACATAGAAAAACATTGTCAGTCAACCTGAAATTTGTAAAAAAAGGGAATCTCTTGTTGTATAGAAGCAAAGGCATGGTTTAGCTAAGTGACGTTCATTCATCATTCTTTTCCTTTACCTACTTTTTAAAAATTAAGACAGTTCATTCAGGTGAGCGATTTAGGGCCACTATGGTCCTCTTGTTAAGATAAAGAGTTCGGTAGAACGAGATTTTTAAGCGGCTCAATAAGAATCTTAAGATATCTCAATGACGGAACGGAGATGGTTTTGCATTGGCTTAAAACGAGTAGTCATGACGACGTCGAATATTTTCACTCAAAATATCGAAAATCGTTCATTACGACGCCTTAAAAATCTCATTTAGGTGGATTTTTCATCTTGCTCTAACGAACGCATCTCTGGTCGCAGCATGACAAGGGTTATCAAATCTTCTTTCATCATTTTCAGCAATTGCCGGCGTTGTAGGCGTGGCTATTTATGGATACAATTTAAACAGCAACGATTGGTCAGTTTCCTGGAGTTTGATAGTGGTAGTGGTCGGTTGTGCTTGTAACTTCATTGGATTCCTCGTGCTGATGGTCGCATGCTGCGCCAAGCGGCCGCCAAGTGTCCGCGAGATGTCCTACTTTCCCAGCACCATTTACGTTGATCCACAGAAAAATAAGTTATACACCATTCGACTCGAGGAAGAAGACGATTAACTTTTGTCAAACCAACGCAAGAAATATGACTTAATCAACTTTCACTTTTGAACAAATATGTATAGAGTGATAGATAGAGGGGCAAAGCCTTCTAAAAAAACATTTTCAACGAAATTCTATATTTCGGTTACTCGTTTTTTTCGTCGTCTGTGACATGATTACAACTGAAACCAACAACACGAGGTTAACAAATATGTGACCCGTCACGCGAAAAGGGACCATCTGGGTAGTGCGTAAAGCGTCGGCCTAGTCAGACTGCGCGGGTTGCGCAGACTGACTAAGGTCGAAACTTTTCACATTATGCTTATTTTCTGAATCTAGAATGATCAATTTACCTTCCCGTGAAAGACTTTTTGAAATACAACCTTTGGTTGGCCTGTTATAGAATAAAGCTCTTTTACAAATATTTATTTTAAGAAGTTCCCAGATGGTCCCATTTCGTCTGACGGGTCACATATATTTTGGAAAATATTTACCCCCATCAACCTTTTTCTCTGCATGCACTCATCGAAATAACATTTCATCGCTGAAACTAAAATATCGTATCTAAAATATCGTAACTGCACATCGTAACTGAGCAAACTCTACTAACGAGGTCTAAAAATTTCAAGATAGAAGAGCGCTGATATGTTTTTTTCGAATAAAAAATCCATCATTTTTTTCAAAAAGCCGACGAGGCGGAAGAAAAAATCCAAAGCTGCATACGCAAAGTGTTAGCTTTTAATGTTATTGTTATTGTTTTCGTATACTTTACATTATGGTGAATTTTTAAAAATAAGCTCTTACGTAGACGCCAAGTCATTTTTTCTTCGTTTTTCAGGTATATATACTTTTAGCTTTAACCTAAGCATATTTCTTTAAAAGTTGTTTAAAGTCTTGGAAAACTTCGTAAAACTCAACCGCAGGGTAAGTTATTCAGAAGTCTCATGTGTAAAACAATAAAAGATGTTGATTTGACGATCAAGAGGTGGTGAGTCATCGTAAAAAAATGAAAATATGCATTAAACACTATTAACCGGAAGCTGAAAGTAGTCATTGGCTGCAAGGTAGGATTCACACAATGTTCTGAAAGCGTAAGCCAAAATGAAAACGATCGTAAAGATTTCATGAATAGCGTGGTGTTACATTCTGAGATTTGAAGCGTTTTAGCCACCAAGATTATTTGCTGTGTTTTTCGCAATTCAAGGACGACTTTCAAATACGCATACTCAGAGCGTGTTTGTTGAAATGTCGATTAATTCACTAGTTAAATGACTACGCATTTAGGCCCCTTTTTACCTTTACTAACATCTTGCGATTATTTTTTGCATTAGTCAAAAATTAAATTTGTTTCTACAGCAGAAACTAAATATGGAATTATGTCATGCATCATCACATACTAAATATGGAATTTTGTCATGCATCATCTCATTTGAATCCTCTTTTAAAGACAATTCAAATGAGATATTGAAAGACCAATGTAACAATAAATGAAAACACCATTGAACGATTTGTGATTTTGATTTACGATCTATTTTTTCGTAAGACGTTAAGTAAAACGGACCCCTAGTCTAGAAATGAATTGCAATTTGATTAAGTTTAGTCTCATGTGATTGGTAACAGCTTTTCAGTCCCACACATTATTTGGGTTGTTCAAAATATGATATGATTAACTTTATGCAAATAGTATATGCCTTTCAATATCTTAGGAAGTGCCCAAAAGAAACCAGACAGCACGTTAGCTCTTCAAAAGACGATCCCAACAAAATGATGCATTGCAGAATTCCATTTTTAATTATTACTATAGAAGCAACATTAGTTTTTGACTTACGCAAAAAAATGATAGTAAGATGTTAAGAAAAACAAGCCTCTGATCCTTTATCTTCAATTACGCACGTACACGTAAAGGCAAACCTTATGATTTAAACAATATGAGCCAGTACGCGACATTTCCAACAATTTCTCTTGTGCGCATAGCAAAGCCCCTGGTCAGCCACACAGGCTGATCAGAATCTTCACTATGCGCCTAGTAGCTTTATAGAGTCTCAAAGTATTTGTACACCATCAGGTAACTTTAAATTTGCTGTTTGTGTCTGTATTGACCCCTCAATGTTTGCAGTTCACGAATATTCCGCACTGGCTCATATAGTAACTTCTATTTGGAAGACAAAACGTTATCGGCATCTATAATTAACAAGAGCACCGCCTATGGGTACCTGCGCTCGCCGGTTGAGTGCTGAATGGCAAAATCAAGGTTATCCCCCTTGATAGTAAAGGTTGCTCTTTCGGTGATGAAATTATGAGCCAAGTTTCTTTCAAGTAAATGCCTTCAGTACAAATAGAGATATCACATAATTTCGTATGTCGCGCGCTGATTCGTGATTTCTATTTTTTAATAATAATTCATTTTCAAGTCTATACATGACAATGATTAATAACGTTTTTTAATAGCTAATTTTGAAACCAAAGACAAGTGTTGTTCGTTCAAGCACATAGAAATTATCTTTTATAATGTAGTTATTATCTAGTCTTATTCAGACGGTTATTATCGCGAGCATCACATAGATTCGTTTGTAGTCTTTTCGTTTACTTATAAGGTTTCATGAAGCTTACAAGTTTGTGTATTTTTTTAGCGATATCTTCCTATTCTGTGATAGTTAATCTTGCCGAATATATTATACCTTGCTTACATTCCATACATGTAGGAAGTTTTAATTTGTAAAAATATTACTAGTGAAAATAAATTTATTTTAGTACACGAGTTTTATTATCATTTGGTCTTCCATACACAATACTTTGTTTAAAACATCAACAATATCGATGTTTTCATAAAAATTGAGAAATTTGGATAGTCCAAAGGATTTTAAAAAAATCTGTACATTTCAATACCGCGTGTGATGTCCCCGGGCTTCGATTACGGCCTGACAACGTCTGTGTATACTGCTTATAAGACTCCTGATCTTATATTATGGAATTAGTCCAATTCTTCAAGAACAATCTGCCTGTGCTACTGTACCCATGCCGGTTGCATCGGACGTGATGAAACAGCTGTCTGTAATATGTCCTAAGTATGCTCCATAGGATTTAGAACCGAGGATCTAGCTGGCTATTCCATCGGACGACTGTGGCTTGCTCGAGATTTTGATTGGTTATGTTGGCTCTATGTGCACGCGCATTGTCGTCCATTAGAATGAAATTTTCACCGACTGCACCTGTATATGGTCAAACGTAAATATCTAAGATCTCATGTACGTACCTGGAAGCCGTAAATGTGCCGTTTTCAATGACGTAGCGATCTGTTTTGCCCTGAACACCGCCCAAACGGATCGTGTTCTGCCACACACACACACTAGAGTAAAACGCTCATTTGGTTCTTAAGACCCTATACTTCTATCGGTAAAGTCCCCACAAAACCTGGACTCGTCGGTAAAAAAAGACAGGGGCCCCAGACATTTCGGATGCAGTTCACATGACCCCGTGCCAATGCTAAACGCCTTTGCAAGTGAAATCGGGTAAATGGAATATGGACTTCAGGCCGTCTTCACCTCAGGCAACCGATTTCTGGTGGTTTGGGTACTTACTCGCACATCAGTAGCATTCTTGAAGTCATTACGTAACGTTGTGACATTTTCAAATCGATGATTCCGTGCCGGACCCCCCCCCCCCCCTCCGCGTGCAAATGCCTTACAAATTACCAGTCGATATGAACCGATTCCACATTCGGGAAACAACGTTCTGTGACACTAAGATGTCGCCTTAATCGCATGTCTGCCATATTAAAATGGAATCTGAATGTAAGAGTTGCGATAACTTTGTTAAAAGCTCGAAAAATGTGACAGCGTGCTTGAAGATACAAGATTGAATGAAACATGTTTTATGGGGTATGCCTTTTCGCAAGCTCCTCGTGCATAGTATACATGCTGAATCTACATTTAAAGGTCTTAATGCCACAGAATGGTTTGTTTATTTTAAGAATTCATTCCATGAGGATGACGCGATTATATCCCCAGAGCTCGAGCGCGTCGACAGCGATAAGCTGGAAGCAGATGTCCCGTTGAACAGTCCTTTCCAAGTCAGAAGGGCTATTGCGAAATCGGTTTTCCCGCCCGGCGTCCATTTGTCTGGCTGCCTGCCTGTCCGTCCGTTAACTTTTGCTTGTTGACGCTCTTGAGTCCACAGTTTTTATCCGATTGACTTCAAACTTGATCAGAATGATTTGACCATCACAAGGATCATTCCTTTCGAAAATGGGTCGGATCTGTCAATCGTCATGAGAAAAGTACCCAAATTAAACATTACAATGTAATTAAAAAATCCTCGTTAATAAAGTCTAAAGTTTTCATCCTATTGACTTCAATCTTGACCATAATGATTGTACCATCACAAGGATGGTTCCTTTCGAAAATCGGCCCGATCTGTCAAGCGTCAAGGGAACAGGGGCCAAATGAAATAATTGAATTTTTGAATTAGAAAATTCTCGTTAACGCTCTAAAGTCCAAAGTTTTTATCCGATTGACTTTAAACTTGGTCAGAATGACTGGACAACAAATAGGATACTTCCTTTACAGAAGGAGCCACATGTGTGCATCATTAAGGTAGTGGAACCGTTATAGATCCGCAATGTTTCGGCAATTATGAACTTGAACAGTGTTAACCGAGGTTTCCTAATGAATTTCATTAGGAAACCTCGGTTAATATTGTGAAAGTTCATTATTTCCAAACTTTACCACGCTATTGCGGGTCTACTACCTTGAGACTCAGATAAGCCTGAGCTGTCGCACAGTCTGGCATAACGGAACATAACGGAGGTCAATTGCGAACGGGTGTTTTGATTGAGGGTCAAGCGATCTGTGAATTAATGATAAGGATATAGGGGATAATCGATTGTTTCAGAGTAAAATAGATTTATATTTCATTGAGTGAACAACAACATTAGCTTTTGTTATTCTCGAAATGAAATATAAAATCGATCTTACTCGAAAATCAAACAATACATCTATTTCTGTAATGCATACATGAGACAGAATGTGAAAAATTTTGACAAATTTTCTTGAGGCTTGTCATTTTGAACGTGATTGCTATGCAATGTTCATGGTGAAGTCACCTTTAAAAGGCTCCGCTGAGATGATCTCAGAATGTGTGAAATTAACAAAAGCGGGATATCGTGTTTTGATAATTTCACTGCTGAGGCGGTAAGATTATCAAAATGATAATCTATCGTTATTTTTCGATAATTCACAAAAAAAGTATTAAAGAAAAAGCACTTCTCTTACACTAAGTTGTCTCCAAATGTGTTATTATACATGACATGTGTCGATTGATAAACAATTAAGGTTCATGTAAAGTGTTTGAGACCCAATTTTAAGGACACTTCATTTGCCAAGAAAAAGCTGTATGTCCAGGTATATTATATACCAAAATGAAGCTATTTAAAAGCACAAGCAGTTGAGCAACATAAGACTGTCATAGCTATAGCGGTATGGTCAAAACATTGTGGAAAGGGTCATTTTGTACAGAACAAGCAACTGCATGACGGTTGTATAAAATTGTCCCATATTTTAACAAAGTACAGTCTAAAGTTCTATCCAGGTAGTACTACAACCGTTGGTAGGAAATTCGGGCCTAAAACGTAGTTATGCAAGCAATTAATTTTGACTTATTTTTTAAACACATATGTCATATATGTCATTCTAATTTTGTAAACGTGTAGTCCTGTGTAAGGTATGGTGTGTTATCACAACACAAATGGACATAAACAGTTTATATACATGTGAGGTTGTTTAGCAGTATATCAATTTCTATTTCACAGAATGATGAATATATAGTAATTTATCACAGATCATTGAATAAAAAATCTATAATTTGAAATGAATCGCAGAAAATAATTCACAATATTATGGTGTGATGTTGCACCATACCTTACATCTATTTTGAAAACAGACCAAACCGGTTTGACATGTAAGTTGACAAAATGAATGAAAATTGATTGTTTCAAAAGATCCTTTTGGGGCTGAGTTTTATATCAACGTTTGTAGTACTACCTGGAAAGTACTTTAGACTGTACTTTGTTAAAATATGGTGCAATTTTATCCAACCGTCATGCAGTTGCTTGTTCTGTACAAAATGACCCTTTCCACAATGTTTTGGCCATACCGCTATAGCTACGGCGGTCTTATGTTGTATTATTGCTTAACTGCTTGTGCTCATGAATACCTTCCTTTTGATATATAATATACCTGGACATACTGCTTTTACTCAGCTACTGAAGTGCCCTTAAAATTGGGTCTCAAACACTTTACATGAACCTCAACAACTTGTGATTTGATGTTGCTTTCAGAAATAGATATATCTAAATTCCCGGAAAACAACCCTTTCAATCACTCAGTGTCAGGCAATTAAATTGATTACAGCTATTTGATATTTCTACGGTGTATGTCCTCATCCGATGAAAAACATGTGATTTTCGAAGTATAGGATAGAAAGCGAGAGCCGTGGTATATGGGAAATAGACACGAGCGTAAGCGAGTGTCTATTTCCCATATACCGCGGCACGAGATTTTATATCTGACTTAGACCACGATTTTCTAACATGTCTGTAATTTGTACCCGAACATCTGGACAACGAAAACGAGTAAAACTCGCTGTTATATTAATGTAATTATGTGTATTTATGTCGAAACTATACTTATGAATCTATTATCGTTACTGATTGCAGTTGTCTTGCATGTATGCAACTGCAGAAAGTTTTTTGGAAAAAGCGTTAATATAATATGCTCGACACCTTCTTAAAATGACACGGCTTAAAAAACCTGTCAAGATTCACGTGCACGACACACTTTCATTGTATATATGTAAATATAGACCAGCAATTTCAAGTGAGTGATCAAAGATCATTTCTACATTGAAAATGATAGGAGATAACGGTTTCTCGAACCTCACTCTTTCTTGCGGATCTATACAATGCTATGAGTTGTATCTGTGATTTATAATTTTGAAATACTGCTCTCTGATTGGCCAATTCGCTTCAAGCGTGGTCTAAAGAGTTTTAACAAAGTTTTCACAAGAGCCCGTGGCGTTCGCAAGACAATAACAAGGTAATCGTAATCCGACTCTCACGGCGACCGTAACATCATGACTGCGTTAACTAGTTTGCTTGAATGAGGTTTGAGCTCCCTTTCAACAATCTTTCAAATTTAAAGCGGGGACTGCATGGGGCACTTACAAATTGTATTCCTGGTTTTCTCAGATCAGAACTGCCATTACACCCTTTCCTAGCCACTAGTTGATATCCCATATAGGTCTACGATTAAATGGTGGAAGACAAATGACCGGAAAGGATAAGTGCCGCCGTCGGAAATCAAACCTGTGACATTTTATATTATAATCCGACGCGCTACAAAATGCGCCATGACGGCGGCGCTGTATTAACTTATCCACTACGACTTTTGAAAAGATATTGTATAAAATCAAAGTAGTAAATAAAATCGAAAGGTGTGCCGCATACCCAATTCGGAACATCACTCGGCCATTTCCGTAAACTACAACAGACCTCGGATGTATGTAAGGCGGATGGGTATGTAACAAAATTGTGCATTTTGTTTGGCGGAAACAGTGTAAGAAAAACTAGCGAACCGGCGCTATCTTTAGATTGATATTTTTTTACAGTAAATAACGGCTGAAAAATCTTAATTTTTGAGAATGACGAATCATTCTCAAAAATTAAGATTTTTCAGCCGTTATTGAAGAATCTAAAGTTATTTATACAAGGGTACGATGATTTCGCGCCAGTGACTTCAAACGAGTAGCGTTGGCGACGTCGAATGTTTTCACTTAAAGTTTCGAGGGCTAGCGCCATTTTAACTGGCGTTATCGTGCTTTTTCAATGTTTTCCCGTATTTTTTAAAAATAGTCCGTCTATGTACATCCAATGTTGATCGTGAGATTGGCCGAGTGGTGTTCCGAATGCCGCATACCCGTGAAACATTGCGAGCATCGCACGTTTACCTCACGGGTACTCCAGACGATTTTTAACTTTTTGCCATTATATAGTTGTAGACTATTCAATGTTATTTTACGACATAATCTGGATCTATAGGTCGACTGCGTTTGGAAAACCGCACGTGTTGCCTCGACATATTATCGAAAACTTGAAAGTCTTATGATATCTTCGAAGCCCTAACACCTGTGTTGGTTTACGGGGGTAGGTCATTAAATTTTGTACCAGAATTATTCCTTATTCCTCTTTGCGTATTTCCAGTCGAAAGTTATTTATCGCAAGCAGACATTTTAGAACAATTTCTTGAAGTCCTTAGCCTGTAAATTGTCGTTCACTCTAGGGCGGAAAATAAATTGACGGTCATTCTATTTTTTTCTAAAAATCTAAATTAAAGTTGTCCGGCACATTCACTGGTGTTTAAAGATGTTACCGTAAAATAGTTGTCTTTGATTTTGTATGTTGGTTTGCTATGATTCTGTATTGCAAATGAGCGGGAAAAAATACTTTTCTTCGATTTGCACGGGATTCAGTCTCATACACGTTGCTTTACTACAACTGAAAGCATGTCTGTCATTTTGGTAAGTTTTTCTTATTTTTAAATATCATCTTTTAATTTTTTTCTGTATCGATTTCATATCGATGAAAGGTGTATGTTTGTCTATGAGCGTGACTCTGTGGCGATGGTTTTTTGAAGATAGTGTGTTGGTTTCTTGAAGGCATTTTTGAAACTTGATTGACGCATTTGTGATATCTTTTATAAAAACGCGATATGTTTTATCGGGGAAATCGCGAATTTCTGTCATATATTATTGATTAAAATAGCCTGAGACTTGCTGTTTCGAACAATGAAAGATAAAATTACATTAGTAAATCAGTTTGTGTAATTCCTTTGTAGGAAAATGTTAGATTTAGATTGGCAGATGAATTTGTGGAGGAGTTTGTTGGTGATCCGGAAAAGATTGGAGAAGGAAATCAAGAACAGGTATGTACATGTTATTTTGTACCTATCTTAGAAATATACCTGTGTTGTAAAAAACGCTTAGGACTTCAATTAAGTTTGAAACCGGATTTACATTTGAGTACGCGTGCAAGCGCGTAAACAGTTCCAAAACGCTTCGCATAGTTTTCATCTTGAACGCAGAGATGGCTCATACAAAATGAAAGTATTAAGAAGCCTATGTTAGATTTAATTTGGAAGCATAGTATTTAATTATGTAATTTTAAACGTAATAATATACTACTGAAATTTTTCGATTTTTTATTTCATTACCCCTTCATGGTTTTAGGTTATATGTTCATGTATACAGCCTTACGACATTCCCATGAATATATAAATATACTTAGTTCGAAAAGAAAGTGTGCACTTTTGAATTTTAAATTTCTCTGAGATTACACAATATATCGTCACAGAATGTCGCATGACTATCCCCAAGAGTATGTACAGACGCTATTTGAAAGCAAAAATCGCGTGATTAGCAAATATCTTCTTTATTGAGACAAATGATTTTGAATGTTTTGCATGTGCATCTCGCATTTGACGAGTGATTGGTCTGAAAATGCATTCAATTGAATCTTTGCGGCTTTCCTAAGCATAAAATTACATCTTCAATACAATTATGCGTGATGAAAAAGCGTGCTTTGACTACCAATAAACGTCGTTGAACAAAAATGTCAGATTTAGAATGTCATGAAATTGATTAGGCATTCATGTTCCAATAGAAATCAAGGTCATCATTCTATAAGGCCTTTAATAAGCTTATTGAGATGACATAGAACGCCATAGCACCATTCAACGACGAGTAACTGGCCTAACAACGTAGCAATGTCTAACGTTGACGTACACGTAACGTCTGCATACAAATTAAAACTGTTGTTTGGAATTGGCTTGGAATGGCTTCTAAAACTCTATAAAACAACATCAACACACAGCTCTTACCAAAGAAAAAAGTTGTAAGGAGGTCAAATTTCAACAATATAGGTTCTGTCTGTGCGTATGCAGCATGCGATACATTATCCAAATCTGATTTGATTTTTAATTTCAAAAGTTCTTGACTTAAGTATGGTAGCAATATACTCCATAATTTTCATCCAACTTTATAAAAATCAATAGAAATAGAAAAAAGAAAGTTCTCACTTTCTTATGGGACTCAGTATATATTGAATCAAGGGGGAAAAACGCCCACCCACAATCGAATTTATCGTCAATCAAGTTGATTTACAAAAGTGATAATCTTGTATAGGCAATATGGAAATATGATTTTAATTCAAGAATGTTTTATGTGTATTAGCCAGTTTAGAAACGTTCATACTTAATTTCTTGTGTTCTTCGACAAAATGCCTTCATTTGAAGAATTGCAATAATCCTTCAACGTGTGTTAGTGGATGGTTTTTGACTCGCACTCATATTGTAATGGGATAACGAAAGTAGCGAAAATACAGCTTTACTCGAGCTGTATTTACGACATTTAAGTCGCCAATCGAAAATATGTTTTCGATAAAGGAAAACGAAACTTCTTGACCATAATAAAAGATTCTTGATTTGTCTTAAATTGATTTGCAGGAGGAATCCACGTTACTGAATGGGTCCTTCGATGAAGAGGTCTTTATTAAAGAAAGTTACCAGGATGGGATGACTGTGGAATAAAATCAAAGACAGGTACCCGCTATTTTGTATAATTGCTATTCCAAAATTCTAACGCGATTGCGTGAAAAACTTTGAAGACGAAACAGAAAACTGTCTAAAATCACTATGTAAACCTTATTGATAATGTTGTCGCGTGTATTTGTTAATAGTCTAAAAAGGCATTTTCTTGCTCTAATGCCTTAAAATTAGGTAAGTTCTAGCTATTCGATGAAAATTTGAGTGAAGGGGTGGTTTTCCCCCTGCCCCCCTCTCTCTCTCTTTCTCTCTCTCTCTCTCTTTCTCTCTCTCTCTCTCTCTCTCTCTCTCTCTCTCTCTCTCTCTCTCTCTCTCTCTCTCTCTCTGACACCTAAATTTGAAAATGGAGGATGTCAAGTGTAGAGATTATAATCAAGAACCAATTTCATTTTCGCGTGAGTCAATGAATAAAGTGTTTTGGAGGAGGAGTTATATGCACAAGGTAAAATCCGAGGACGGAGCCCGAGAAAGTTTGCTTTGTATATATCTCCTCCCCACTTTATTCATGGACAACACATCAACGCTAAAATGAGATAATATCCGCAATAAAACACGATCACGATTCTAAATACTTTGTTCTATTCTTTTTTTTTTTTTTTTTTTTTTTAGTATAAAATAGTTTTATTACATTGTCTGGGTGTAAAATTAATGAAAGACCAATGATACTGACATTGGGATAATTGAAAGAAAAACGAAGCGCGTCACTTAGCACGTTACGTTATATGGCGTCAAAAGCATCAACGTTCTCGCTTAAGATGACGTTGAATATGATAAATAAGCGGAGCTTTCTGTGTACACAGTAAAACACATGACATAAGAATTTTATTGCGAATAAAGCTCTAATCGATTTTTCTATATGCGTTTTATGCTATTGTATTACAAGTTCATTTGATATCAAATAGGATAACGGTGACAAACAGGAGCAGCAAAAGAGGCTCTACAAGTGTGACGACTGCAGGAACTGTACCACGGCGCCATCTTATCTCCATAGGCACAAGGGGAGCATTCACCAGAGTAGACGATTTCATTGTGAATTATGCAGTAAGACATATGGTCAAAATTTCTTGAATAAACACGTACAAACCGTTCACCAAAAATTACATCTGTTCATATGGTTTGGCTTCACATAAACTTTTGTAGATAATCACATATTAACCAACACACCAGCAATACCCTTCTTCAATTAACCAATATACCATCTTCAATTAACCATGTCTTTGGAAAAAAATGAATATTCACTAAAAATGATTTAACCGTGGACCATCATTGTTATAAGAGACAAATACGAAGAACACTATACAACTTCATCTGAAACAACCGACACTTGGCATGAGTTTGCTTTCTTTGATATCAAATAGCCATTTAAAAGATTTTCTTCATAAATGAATTTATTTCAAGTTTAACATTAATGATAAATGAAGATCAAGACAAAGAGGTAGCGCAAAGTGCAATGAAAATCGTTTACTTAGTCTGGGGTGATCCATTTTAAATTCATTCAATGCATTCTCCAAAATTACGAACATTCCATACGACATGTGTATTGTTTACAAAAATTACCTATATAATCATAGCAAACCAACATACAAAATCATAGACAACCATTTTACGGTAACATCGTTAAACACCAGTGACAATATAAATGTTAAATCAGTATGGGTCATGGGCGTTACCAGCCCTGCGTTCAGGATTTGAAAAGCAGCTCACTTATCCCAAGCGGTAGTTTTGTGTGCTAGATTTGGGCGCTTGTGAGCAACCCAAGTCAACAAAAATGGCAGACAACTTAATGCTAAGAATTTACACAAAGAGTTGTTGAATTTCGTTTTAAGCTCCTCTAGCAGAAGGCCATATGGGTTTTTGTCATGGCGCTGTGTCCGGAGCGGAGGTCATTTCTCTATACATGTATGCTATAAATTGAAAACTTTGAAAAATATTTCTCAGAAGCTAACCAATGGATACTAACCAAATTCCACTTGAATATTCCTATAGTGACCCTCTGTCTAGCATTTTGTTCTTGTGATCAGATCAAAAATATGTCTTTTATGGACAGAGGTCATTTATCTCTATGTTATACAGCGGAAACTTTGAAAATCATTTTCTCAGAACAGATGGATATCAACCAAATTCCACTAAAATGTTCCTTTGGTATCCCTTAATCAGGTCTACACAGTTATTGTGATTGGGTGAATAAAATGTATTAAATTTATATAGGTCAATTTTCTTTATGTTTTTCATTGATCATTAATTTCTTTGCAGAAATATTTCAGCTTACCATTCTTGTAGAAAAAAATGGAAACATACCTAAAAACACTTAAATTCTCATCTCATCATATCAGTTTATTTAGGCCTGTTGCGAATCAGCTTCTCAAGCAGCTCTAGTGTAAAATGAATATTCAGTCAGTATCCCATCCCGCTGATATATTTTCCAGTACCAAATCACAGGACAACCATGAGATTCAAACAGCTTCTTTGGTATTCCAACACTATAAAAATTCGTGACTGCTGCGCCTTTCTCAGTGACCCCAGCAGGAGCAATGAACCTTTAGCGATTTTCAATTGATATTCTTTTAATTTGAAGATGTTGCTAAAATCTAGCACACGTGTGTTTTCATGAAAAACATTTTTTTAAATTCATGAAAATCGGCAACTGTGGTAAATCACAGTGGACCAACGTACATTTTCGCAAATCGGAAGCTGCGATGTCTGTACGTCGCTAATCAGTTAGCTGCGGTTTACAGCTTTAATTAAAATCCTAATTGTGTTAAAACGACTGGACAGAACCAACAGGAACATCGCTTAAAATAAAGGTAAGATATTTTTCCTTCAGTTAATGCTACGATCACGATATCTAACCAAATTGTTTTTGTATGATTGAGTTCAATCACTGGCGTTTGCCCTCGGCGAGCGCCTTCACTGCTTGTTCTCTCCTACTTTTTCAAATTGGAAACGCATCAAATCCTTTTGTGATTGTATTTGAATACAAAAGAATCAATTACCTTCAAAATGATATAACCATACGTCGGATCCGTGTTGTTTTTATGAAAATAAACAAGATTTTATCCAGGCACCCCAGAAAGCTTCTTTGTACCATTAGCTGCATGGACCCTCTTTTTAACTGTACAATTAGCTGGGATTTTCGACAAGGATTTCTCCCATATTCACGTTTAAGTATTTGACAGAATAAATGAAAGGCGCATTTACTATGCTTCTTTTTTTATTACAATGGGTGTTATCATCATTTGAGCATCTTTTTGCAGAACATCGGCTATATCCGATCTCTTGTTAAATAAGTATTACTTCCTTGCAAGACAAACCATTCAATTGAATCCCATTAAACCCAGCCACATTTGCCTCACAAAGCCCCTATGTAATATGTTTACTCACAGTGACCCACAAAGTATAATAAGCGTGCGGCTGTCCATAGTATTCATGCTATTAGGAACAGCTATACAAATTTTTATAAAAATTCAAGGCCGTGGAACTGCCAAAATGCATCGCATGATCACCATTCGAACATCGTGCTATGTGAATCGGTGTACACATTGTCTATTAAACTTATCTCTATGGGACCCCATGATGGCCAAATGGGCACTAAACATAATGAATTTTATGACAGGTTTGCGATAAAATGTGTACAGGACGGTTTTGTGAAATAACATTTAATGTCTTAATTATACAAAAAATCGCGGTCTGTGATCTGTCTTCTTAACTGGTTTTGATTCTTTCTTTCGTTTGTAATTACTGCCTTTTGATGCGTTTGATAAATCGAAAATTTCTTTGATTTTGGTAATTGTTCTCTTTACGATTCATCGTGGGCAATATAAAGTATCCTTCATCTTTAACTACACATGTCACAGCATGATGGTTTTACGTTTGCAAAGTATGGAATTTGTTACAATTCCTTGAACAAGTTTCCTGTAATTACTTTTTTTCTCGTTTGGATGTCGGATTACCGGATAGTTTATCATCTTTTGATGTCTGAAAGTAGAAACACAAAAATATGATATTCTTGTTGACCATTTTTTTTTTATTTAAATATCTACGAATTTGGACATGGTATATTAGCTCTAGCAAATTTTCAACAGGAAAGCAATGTCACGAATTCATAAAACTACAGAACAAAACAGACAAACAAGCAGACATTACACATATTAGTAAGAGTATATACATATACATACATATACATACACACATACATAAATATATATAAACAAACATGCATGTGTTTACATACATTCATTAATAAATACATCAATACATACATGAATACATAAACACATACAGACATGAATAAATACATGAATACAAACATGCATGAAAACAATCATACTTGCATGAATACATACATACATTCATTCATACCACAACAAAAGCCAAACAAATCCCATTAAAAGGCAACTACAGAGGGCGATTTCGATTGGTCAACTTGTTTTTCAGGTCCCGAGATTACATAGACCTACGAATTAACACTAACTAGTAGTGGATTAGAGGCTTTGAAGAATGCCTACTGGGCCGATTAAAGCAGATTCCTTCGTAATGTTATACAGACGAAAAGTTGGTATTTCGGTGCGCTTTGGGGCTTCGAGTAGGCATACTCTATCGACTTGGCTTTAATCAATTCCATGTATAGTATTATATAAGACTTAGTCTTAAAAGTCATATATGGAGTGCAAAACCTTTTTTATGGTATATATGGACATTGTATCTTCGATTGACTAAAAGACATTGGCAATGTTAAGGGATTTTTTTCAGACAGGCGGATAGAGATTTATATCGGGGCGGCAGTAGTTCATCCACATATAGGTACTTCTTGGCATACGTTCACAGAGGGGATATAAATGACTCTTGTCACAAACACTTGAAATTAACAAATATCAATGAAATTTTGCCGAGACAGGGATGGACACATAATCCGAGGAATGACAACACGACGCGTTATCAACTTTCCGCGCTTGGCTACTTTTGGACTTACATAAATTACCCATACCCACATACAAAATACATTTATAAGCACAAATAAATTCTATTTTTAAGTCGAATATTTTGCTCTTCAATATTCATGTTAATACACATATACATGTAAATATATGGATAGGGTGATACATAATATCTGCTTTACTTTTCCGAATCTTATGATTCTTTACATCATGGTTTCACTATGATTTTCAAAATCATTTTAGAGGGGTGAACTGTGGTGGCATATTTCTGCCACGACATACGAGATAGCACTATCATAATAGTTTTAAAAATATCATGATAAGATAAAATTTCCAGGAAATTTTATCTTGATCAGAAGTTTTTTCGTGATAAAATTATTGTGATATAAATATCTTTTATCTCTTTTTTTTAACAAATTATGCCCAGTATTGAAATCAAGATTAATTTAATGGGATAGAAAATTTCGACTTTACAAATAGAAAACTCATTCGAATAACTCTGTTTTCCTGTATGTAAAAACTGGACAAAATATAAGCCAAAGGATAAAAATGAAATAATTCCGAAAGGCATAATCTAAAAATAGTTACTGCGAATGTCAATTTATCTCGATGTCAGTGGGCATTATCGTAGCAAAGATCAAGATACTAGGTACAAATATCACGATAGGTTTTTATACGTCGCCGGAGGCGGACGTATATTGGCGTCATCTTCTCCGTCTGTCCGTCCGTCCGTCCGTCCGCCCACTTTTCTTGTCAACGCAACTCCTCCTAATCCTCTGGCTGGATCTTCTTGAAACTTGGTCAATGTTATCACCTCAATTGAAAGATGTGCATGAAGGAAGGATTTTACGGTTCATTGATTTTTGCCTGAGTTATGCCCCTTGATAACTTAGTCTCTGGGTCCACTTTTCTTGTCAAAGCAACTCCTCCTAAGTTTCTGGCTGGACCTTCTTGAAACTTGGTCAATCTAATCACCTCAATTGGTAGATGTGCATGAAGGAAGGATTTTACGGTTCGTTGATTTTTGCCTGAGTTATGCCCCTTGATAACGTAGTCTCTGGGTCCACTTTTCTTGTCAACGCAACTCCTCCTAAGTTTCTGGCTGGATCTTCTTGAAACTTGGTCAATCTAATCACCTCAATTGGTAGATGTCCATGAAGGAAGGATTTTATGGTTCGTTGATTTTTGCCTGAGTTATGCCCCTTGATAACTTAGTCTCTGGGTCCACTTTTCTTGTCAACGCAACTCCTCCTAAGTTTCTGGCTGGATCTCAATGAAACTTCGTGGATGTTATAACCGAAACTGGTAGATAAGCATGAAGGAAGACATTTATGGTTCGTTGATTTTTGCCTGAGTTATGCCCCTTAAAAACTTAGTCTCTGGGGCTTATTGCCTCAGTTATGCCCCCTTAAAACTTAGTATCAAGGGCTTATTGAAATTGCAGCCTTGTGAATGCAACTCTTCCTAAGTTTCTGGCTGGATCTAAATGAAACTTCGTGGATGTTATAACAGAAATTGGTAGATGAGCATGAAGTAAGGATTTTATGGTTCATTAATTTTACCCTTAATTATGCCCCCTTAAAACTTAGTATCTAGGGCTTATTGAAATTGCAGCCTTTTGAACACAACTCCTCCTTACTTTTTGTCTTTATTTAAATGAAACTTGGTCAATGTCATCACCATAATTTGTAGATGTACATGGATCAAGGAGTTTTTGGCTCATTTATTTCCCTGAATTATGCCCCCTTAAAACTTAGTGCCTGGGGCTTATTGAAATTGCAGCCTTGTGAAGGCAACTCCTCCTATTTTTTTTGTTTTGATTTAAATGAAACTTGGTCATTTTCAATTTGGTTCTGTCAAAATAAGTAGTGTCTACAATTATTTTCGTGAAACAGAAGCAAAGTGGCGGCGTATTTTGTGACGATGGCACTCTTGTTAAAGAATTTTAATACGTGGGATAAAATTTCATGATATTGTTTAAATTATCATGATACTACTATCTTGTATCTCGTGGCAGAAATATGCCACCATAGTGAACATATCAAAATTTAATTTGACAAGTATCATGGAAACATGTTGTCCTCATGTCATCAAATATATGTCATAAGTTGACCCCTATATTTCCAAGAAAGTACTCTAAAAGCAAAATGTTGCTGAAATTGTTTCAGTTCTTTTTATCTCATCTGAGCACGAAGTGCTCAATGTGAGTTTTTGTGGTTGGGTGAAATGTCCGTCGTCCATCGTCCGTCGTGTGTCGTCAACATTGACTTTTTATGCACTCTAGAGTCCACATTTTTTGCCCGATCAACCTGAAATTTCAGAATGATTGTTGATAAAGTCTCAAACGAGTTAGAAGTTGAATCAAGTGGGGTTTAAAACTAGGTCACAGGGTCAAATCTTAGAAATAACCTCTATGCACTCATGAGGTCACTTTTTTTGCTCAATCAACCTGAAATTTTGTCAGATTGATTGTCTTGCTTAAGGACCTCAGACGAGCTCGAAATTTTTTCAAGTGGGGTTTAAACTAGATCATGGAGTCGAATCTTAGAAAATATTGTACTATAAAGGTGACATGTCTTTGCAAAATCAATCTGAAATGTGACCAGAATGATTGTCTTGATAAAATATCGTACAAAAACCTTGAAATGCACTCTAGAGGTCACATTTATTGCCTGATCAACCTGGATGTTTGTTTTGATAAATTGTCAGACGAGCTGGGTCAAGTTGGTTCATAAACTACGTAACGGGGCCAAATCTTAGAAAACCTTGTTTACACTCTAGAGGTCGAATATTTGGCCCGATCAATCTGAAATTGGATGATCAACCAGAAATTTTGCCAGAGTGATTGTCTTGGGATTAAAAAACTAGGTTTCGGGGTCAAAACCTTGTATGCACTCTAGAGGTCACATGTATGCGCTATAGTGGCTACGCTTCTAGTATAATTAACCTGAAGTTTGCTTAGAATTATAGTCTTGACGATCTTTTCGGAATAGTTCAAAATGCGGTCAGCTTGGAACAAAACGTAAGTCACAGAGTCATTCCCGGAGAAGAACTTTGTATGCACTCTAGTGGCCACATTTTAGGCCCATTCAAACTGAAAATTGGCCAAAAAACCTTTTCAAAACCATCTTTAAACGAGTTCTGGAAAGTTCTTTCAGCTGAGCGGTTAAAGGCCACTTTGGCCCTCTTGTTTTAAGCCATTCTCTTGTTATAACAATAAGAGAAATGCAAAAACGCTTCCCAACTGATACTAGTATGAAGAAATCAAATGAACCCAAAATTGCGATTCTTCGCGAACATATAATCACCCCAAGAATCCGTGTCACTACCATCGCAAATACCAAAAGAATGACTTGACATTGTTATATCACAAAATGGACGCCATATCGATCACGAAATCCAATGGTCGTGAACTTTGCATATATTGGCTTCATGCGGAGAAGTCAAAAACCGACGGTGGAGGGGTAGCTGAATTGAGCCGGCTATAAATTCCGTATTATATGTGTTGAATGTAAAATAAGATGGTTGACATATGCTTTTTAACCAATCAGAAGGGTTGACATATGCTTTTTAACCAATCAGAAGACTTTGCGCTATATTTCACAAAAAGCGAGTCTTTGGGGTGGCTATCATTTTCCTTTCGCTTGCTTCTAAAATTTTAAATTTGAATTTTGCGTAAAACGACTCGTTTTTCACAGTAGTTTGCGACCTTGTAATATTTCTGTGATTTGTAAATTGAACATTCATTTCATGTTTTAAATAAATATGCTTTGTTATTAGCTGCACGCTTCATTATGTAAGGAAAATGTATATTTCATTGCAGGTTGTTGTATATTATACTCCGTGCCTTTTTTGATGCAGGGGTATGCTGTAGCCACCCGATTTAGCCGATTTTCTGCATTCTTCGACCAAGGAACATTGAACTAATGGTATTGTGTTATATCTCTATATAAAATCTTTAGTGTCCTTCATAGGAATTTGTTAACATACAAAATATATATTTTTATACAATAGAATTTAGCCTTTTTAAACTGTGGCAGATATTATGAAGACCTCTGTACATGTATACAAAGAAAAAAAGTAATATCAAGTGCACCGCCTTCTCTATGTAGTGCAAAAATAAAGGTAAAAAGGGGCACAACTCTTAAGAATGCGTTAAGAGATACCCCTATTTATTGCCTGGCGGCAAGCTCTTGTGATGGTGAACACACCTGCCAAATTTTCAAAATATACCTTCAATGATAAGAGAGATGTGACCAGGGTAAATGTTTATCACGCCGGCGCCAAACGCCTACTCAAACGCCTATGCCACAACGCCAAAGCGAACGACTTCAAGGCGATAACATTACATCGGGTGTTCTCTGATAACAGCCGAGCCATTGATAATTATTTTGGCTCCTACGTCGCTTTCAGCAAAAGTCAGGTAACAGATTCCTTAGCATTTGAAAACAAACAACCTTTTTGACCGAAAGGTACATCTTCTAATATATAAATTAATAAATAGATGTTAAACAATATTTCATTAGTAGCCGATATTAAATCTGTATTTCCTACATTTTACACATCTATCGGTAATCTCCCGACCAATGCGTATGATTAATATATTTGAATGTTGGTTTTTTTTTGTGTGTGAATATACGAAACTATTATGAGAATTCACAACTTCTTTACCTCTTAAAGGTCCCATTTTCTGATTTCCTTTGCAGATAATATTATAAGCTATAAACTATCAATGTCAATCTGTGTAGTTTCCTTTTTTAGTTATTCTGGAGTAGTATATTTATTAAGAGTCTTTCCATCTGACTAAGTAAAATTTGTACTGTAAAATATTTATCTTCATCATGTTTTGCCAATTGGTCCAAAGAAAAGAGAAAATTTGAGAAAGAAACGGTTTATGAGGTTGTGTACAAACACATTTTAAAACTAAAAACGGCTAAGTTCCAATTCCTTCATTCTGCAAATGGTAAGGTCTTAAGAATTTATGTCCCAAAGATGATACATGCTTAGTAACAATTGAAAGGAAGAATCACGTCGTTCATTGAAGATAATGTGATTTTGTGAAGTTTTCATTGAAAAACCATGTGGTAAAGAATCCGTATTGAATATCTTTCTGCAATAGAAAGTCACGGTTAACTTTTCTGTATCTGTCAAAAGTACCGTTTGCTTCAGACCTGAATTTCACTTCATATTTCATTAAACTAGAGGTATATCTTATTAAATATTTCCATGAATCGGCTAAGCTAATCGTACAGTGCCTTCAAGCCATTTAACAGCTAATGATGATAGATTTGAACAGCTAGTTGTACAGTGAACATATTGGGGTGCCTTGATTGAATGTTGTTTATTTTCATAAATACAACTCTGATCCGTCGCATGGTTATATTTTCTTGAAGGTAATTGATTCTTTTGTTATCAAATACAATCACAAAAGGATTTGGTGCGTTTCCAATATAAAGAAATAGAAAAGAACAGGCAGTGAAGACGGTTGCCGAGGGCAAACGCCAGTGATTGATCTCAATTTTACAAAAATATGCTCGTTTGGTGTCGTGATCGTAGCATAAACCTAAGAAAAAATGTCCTACCTTTATTTTAAGATATGTAACTGTTGATTCTGTCCCGTCGTTGTAACACAATTATGATTTTAATTAAAGTTATCAACCGCAGCTAACTGATTAGCGACGTACATTTATCGCAGCTTCCGATATGCGAATCTGTACGTTGGTCCACTGTGTAAATGTAGATATCTATATTAATATATGTGATCCGTCACGCAAAAAAGGGACCATCAGGGAATTCTGTAAAATGAAGTATTGAAAAAGAGATTAGGTCCAGCATAGGTCAACAAGAGGTCGCACTTCAAAAATTCTTTCACTGGAAGATAGATTGTTCATTATAGATTCAGAAAATAAGCACATTGCGAAAAGTTTCGACCCTAGTCAGTCTGCGCAATCCGCGCAGTCTGACAAGGGTCGACACTTTACGCGCTATCCAGATGGTTCCCTTTCGCGTGACGGGTCACATATGGATTCCCGAGCCCATTTTTGAAAATACACCTATATGCATTGAATAGTGTGATGCGATGCTGCGCAGAGAGCCGTAATTCCATAATTTGAAAAATAAGGTAAAGTCCTCTTTTGAGAGCCTATTGTTCATCAGCGGATCCAGAATTTCTGTTGGGGCTATTCGAATTTTACAAAAAGAGCGCTCGTTTTCCAAGCTTATCACAATTTCAACCTTTTTTTCTGTTGAATTAAAATTTCTGTTAAATTTAAGATCTACCCACAAAAATCAAGAAGAAGGCATGTAATGTATGCTGTGTATGATTAGATCAGACTGTTCAACTGTGCGGGTTGATCTTAGTCTTAACTGTTTGCCAAAATTTTATTCACAACAGGTCGTGACCCGCAGAAAGGCAAATTGAAATTCTGCATGAAAATGAAATAATTTTGTTTTAACCCCCCAAACCCTCTCTGAATCTGCCACTGTTGTTATTATGCAACATTCTCTTGACGATGATGGTTGTTATTATGGTCCCAGAAGTATGTGCAAACTTGCAGAGCAATAGCTTGAGTAGGACCGTTGCGTGTAAAACTTAAACCAATGCATTACGTCTGGATGAAAGGAAATAGCCCCCACCCCTCCCCTCGTCACAAAACATATATGTATACCAGATTGTTGAAAATGATGATTCTTAAAAATACACGAATCGTTACAAAAATATGATTTACTATGTTTTTTTTTTTTTTTTTTTTTTTTTGTTGTTGTTTTGTTTTTCAATTGGCGAATAAATTTGAACGAGTACGAAATGAAACTTTATGGATGACTTGGGGTTTAGAATGAAAACTTATCTGCTGTTTTGGCCATCGGGAACCCTCGACGATTCTACGGAATAGACCGTGGGTTTACATGACGTCACAAATATCAACGATCCCGCTAAGGATGACGTTGCATAAAACAAAGTTGACGAAAGAATAAAAGTAGGCTTATTAAAATTTGACAACAAAACGCAGTGTTTTACTGCGTTTTGTCATCAATTTATTATTTGCCCAAACGATCTCCAAAGGCGATCGGAAAGCATTCACAAACTACTACCTACTTCAAGCGTATTAACTAAAGTACCACCAGGAGCCGAATAACCTTAAATGATCCCAAAGTACTACACTTACGTTCGAGGTACTTTCCAGTTAACGGAGAAGTCCGAGCGATGTTCCGAATGATGTTTTAGTTACCTGATTTTTTTAGGAAAATAGATCGTTTTCTCAGGTCAAGGGTAATTGTGAGTTAAGGACTATAACTTTGGGGGTAGGATAAAGATTGATTTAGGGAATGTAATTATCGGTTTTGTTGTAATTCTCACAAGTTTCTAGGGTGAAAACCGCTCAACTGTCATTCATGTATGGCGTTTTAAACGGGTCACGATCGTTATAATAGAAAGAATGACTACGGTATTCAAACCAGAATCTTCGTAACTACAGCTTGAATGAATGGCCACTTGTAGTCAGTCTTTATAACTTAGTTTTGTGACCGTTTTGTAACAGATTGAATCATCACTTGTAATCTTTATAAATACGTTTGTCGATCATATCTTCGGAACTACAGCTTAAAGACATTATTATTACTATTTTATTTTATTTTTTATTTATTTATTATTATTTTTTTTTTGTAATATTTATAAGGTCGCTCGGCAATCACAACTCTAAAATTACAGCTTGATTATATATTTTTCTTAGCTTTTTTATTTCGTCGTTTGGCGACTATTTAAAACGTCGCAGTTACAGCTGGAATAAGGTGCAGTTTCGAGGTTTTGGTTGCACACCACACGTAAGAAACAAGTTAACGTGAATGACCCGTAACGTCATACAGAGTAATCAATATGATGAATATCGATCCACGTTAGGCGGCGCTGACCAGTCCTGTACGTATCAGGGTAAAAAATCGTTTGAGGTCATTAAGAAATTGCACCCACTTTGCACACTAGGAGACGTGAAAAATGGGGAAATGATAATACAAATAACTTAATTAATAGAAGGTTTCGTGTTAAGATACAATTTCATTTATTTATTTATTTATTTTTTTTTTCAACATGGCCCTCTTGAAAAACAAAATTAATACTTCGCAATCCCGTCTCTCTCTCTCTCTCTCTCTCTCTCTCTCTCTCTCTCTCTCTCTCTCTCTCTCTCTCTCTCTCTCTCTCTCTCTCTCTCTCTCTCTCTCTCTCTCTCTCCGGCTCCTCCCCTCTCTCTCTCTCTCTCTCTCTCTTTCTCTCTCTCTCTCTCCCGTCTCTCTGTCTGTCTGTCTCTCTTTTCTCTCTCTTTCTCTCTCTCTCTCTGTCGTCTGTCTGTCTGTCTCTGTCTGTCTATCTCTGTCAGTCTCTCTCTCTCCTTCTCTCTCTCTGTCTCTTTCTGTCTGTCTGTCTGTCTCTCTCTCTCTCTCTCTCTTTTCTCTCTCTCTCTCTCTCTCTCTCTCTCTCTCTCTCTCTCTCTCTCTCTCTCTCTCTCTCTCTCTCTCTCTCTCTCTCTCTCTCTCTCTCTCTCTCTCTCTCTCTCCCCCAACACCCGATCACGATCCGAGTACGCCAACCACTAGGCCAACGAATCAAAAAAAACTTTAACCCGGCTATGCAAGTGTATTCACGTGTAAAGTTGGGTTCAATTCCAAAACTGTTCGCGAACGTTTTTGACCACAGGGCTAGTGCATTGTTTGATTTTGCTTATTTGGTACTGTGTTTAATTAGTCATTCTACCGTAATGTATCATTTAAAGAACTGCCCTTGTGACATATCAGTAAATCAAAGAGAACGACAATAAACGTTTAGTTTTAAATCAAGTTAAAATGGGCCATAAAAATCCCGATTGTTTATTATCATTATGTTGTCAGCATGATCATTATTGGGCTTTAAACTAGTGACTGATCCACGAGCCGCCGCGATATAACTGAAATACTGTTTAAAATAGCGCTAAACCCATTTTACACAATATAACTTTGTTGGTTTCAGAAAAAAGGGTTGATTAAAGGGGAAAGATAAAGGATAATATCCGCTTTGGGCGACGAACATGGGATTATGTGAGCTGTTCGCACACGATGAGTATATAAATGGGATTCGCAGGTTAAAGCAATCAAATTCGATTTTGACATGGACTTATACATTTTTCTCTAGTAAGTGATTATTTGTTATTTATCATCAATACTTTTTTTGCATACCGATGTTTAGGCAAAAAGAGCTTTTTAAACCTGGTAAAGGTTTTTTTCAATTTCAAAATTGATTTATATGGCGTAATTAAGAGCCGAGGCTATTTAGCCAATCGAAACATCGTGAAATAATTCAATTTTAACAGTGTTTAATTGTGTCAATCAGGATTCGTGCTGTCTAATATGTTAAAAATTGGTTTCATTCCCCAATGAAAACAATTTTGAGTGCGCAGCTATCTTTGAAAGCCTCCTCAGAAATTAGTCCAATAAGAAATCCGTTTCTTTATTGGTGCATCATTATAGTTTGGCTTCATAAAGTTATATTATAAGGTGTGAAGAGATTATTTGTTGATTTCATAGAGGTCTGAAACTTAAAATCAAATCAAACCCATCATCAAATCATCATACAGTGTAATAAGGTTTTAAGTTTCATACTTCAATGAAATCAACAAACACTCTCTTCATCTCTAAAATAAAAAAAATGATATGATTGCCTTCTTTTGCTTGCCTAAAGTGTAGGCTTATTTAAGTAACAATTCTAAATTCTTGTCACAGATTTGGATCAATTTTCTTACAATAGACGATTGGACTCAGCCATGTGTTTGGATTGAAAACGTTTGCGTAAAGTTTTATCTGTAGTGTTCGATATTGGGTAGACTCATGACCAGGTGCCCGGTTAGCTCAGTTGGTAGAGCGCCGTGCTAGTGTTCCGGGGGTCGTGGGTTCGAGTCCCATGTCGGGCACAACTTTTCCTCTATCGCTACTTCAATTGTGTCAGAAGTAAACAGAGAACGCTGGGTTCGGCCATTTGGGAGCGGTATGGGACCGGCTCCAATTGGTTAAAAGGGGGAGGAGTGTAGTGTTTGATATTGGGTAGACTCATGACCAGGTGCCCGGTTAGCTCAGTTGGTAGAGCGCCGTGCTAGTGTTCCGGGGGTCGTGGGTTCGAGTCCAATGTCGGGCACAACTTTTCCTCTATAGTTACTTCATATTCATCTTTGCACTTATACTCGCATACAAAGCGAGTTGCAATTTCTGTACGTTAACGGTTAAGTTCACAAACGTTTTTTCATAAAGATTGCAAGGCAGGATTTCGCCCAAAATAGTGAGCACGGATGCACGTAATCTAAGTAACAATATGTATTATCGGTTGAATTTAAGGACGTAACTAAAGTTATGCTGGTGTGTAATACAAATAAATCCTCTTTTGAAAAAAATATCGTTGAAGGATGATCAAAACATCGTAACTACAACTTATCCAAGCAACAGATGCGATGTTTTAATTATTCACCAACGCTCAAATTATAAAAGGGGGTTGGGAGTGGGGTGGAGGGTATTTTTTGTCAAAGTCCACATATCGTCCATAACCTAAATAATCTTTGGTGGTTGCCTTCTGAGTGCGTATAAATTTCAAAATTCTAGTTACACATACGCAATGTCTATATAACGTACGGTTTTATGAAGTATTCATAAGTTTAAAAATTTCCCATACTTTGCATGGGAAACCATTTCTGTATTTTATAGATAGCCATACGGAGAATGACGAATTTACGTTACTCCCTATAGCTAATTATAGAATTGTCCCTAATTATAAATTATATATTCTGCGTTATAAATGAACTGGCAGGGCGTGGCTTAGCCGTGATGTAATTTGGCGAGTTTACTTTTCCATATGTTGGGTTCTTTCTAATTTTGGTCGGTATTTATCGTTAACGCGTGCGCATAACTGTATCCTACAACCCAAAGGATTCACGTGCTTAGTCGATTGGTTACCAAAGTCTCGTAACTCCAGCTTAATTAAGCTGAAGTTATGAGAATTTGGTTAACAATCTATGATTTAAGGTCTCAAGTTATTGATGTGGACTCTCTGTAGAATTAAGTTATTTTAAATAAAAGCTGATGTACCTTAACCTTAAGTGCAACGACCCGTTACTTAGACTCCGCCCTGCCAGGGCATTAATGATTGATTATACATAGTCCTAATTTAATGAAATGAGATTGTGACGAGTTTCCGTCACTATGAATTGTGACGGTTTTCCATTAAATCTCCGAATATTCATGCACATTGTAGAAAAATTGATATTATTGGTTTCTATCAATTTGCCTGCATTCTGATTGACTGAAAAACAAGTTTGATTACGCAGCTATTTTCCTAGCTTGCGTGCGAAGTAGCCTAGTTCCACAAGAATTGTCTTATTATGGAGATTTTTTTTCTATTTTTGTTTTATGATATTATAATATAAGATTTAAAGAGTATATTTTTAAGTTCATGGAGGTATGCGAACTATTATTGCTAACGTGCGCATGTTAAGTATAAAAAGTTACACTCTTGTGTTCTATAGTTTCAGTTTGTTGTCGGAGTGAGTGTGGTAGATGGCAGAAGATGGCAGAAGATTTGGTGGCGGTCCACATCAGAAGATGGGATTGCGAAAAAAGATAAGTATATCTTTATTCATCAAAAATGCTCAATTATTTGTACATTTAAGTGCATTCTATAAGCAATTAAGGTGTAATCTTTTCTTTTTGTATAAGAATAATTTTTCTTTTATAATTATATTTTTCATAAAAATGTCTAACAATATAGGAAGCTTTCAGTATGAGAATTGGGCCCTTCTTATACTTAAAGCTTCAAAAAAACAAGTTCAGAAATTTGTTGGTACTAATATATTTCTAGAAATTGTTTTGGTTTGTTATAAATCTGATGGAATTTAAGAATTGCTAGCAAACTCTAGGTCATTTGTTAGTACTTTTCTCCGAAGCTAAGTTTTAACTGCCGTCTTTAGTTCCAAAGTTAGGGTTTAAGACTTGCAATGTTTGTTTGAAAGGAGCATTATTCCACTTTTAACAGTAATTCCATTGTGTTGGGTTGACAATGCATATTGTTTGTTCATTCATACTAACAGTTTTCCAATTTATAGTTTCAGTTCGTCGGCTGGAGGGGGGTGGGGGCGTGATGGAGAAAAAAGATAAGTCTTTTTTTTATTAATTCAAATGTGTTTCATTTACTTTTAAAATTTAGTGTATTTTGTAAGTTATTAAGTTGTAGGTGTCTTATCTTTTGGCATTAAAACATTTTTTTTTCTTCCCAAATTATTCTTTTCATAAATAGGTCTAACAATTAAGGAAGCTTTCAGTATGAGAATTGGGCCCTTCTTATACTTAAAGCTTCAAAAAGAACAAGTTCAGAAATGTGTAGGTACCAATATATTTCTAGAAATTGTTTTGGTTAGTAATAAATCTAATGGAATTTAAGAATTGCTAGCAAACTCTAGGTCATTTGTTTGTAATTTACTCCAAAGCTAAGTTTTAACTGCCGTCTTTAGTTCCAAAGTAAGGGTTTAAGACTTGCAATGTTTGTTTGAAAGGAGCATAAGTCCACTTTTAACAGTAATTCCATTGTATGAGGTTGACAATGCATATTGTTTGTTCATTCATACTAACAGTTTTCCAATTTATAGTTTCAGTTCGTCGGCTGGAGGGGGGGGGGGGGGTGGGGGCGTGATGGAGAAAAAAGATAAGTATTATTTTCATTCAAATTTGTTTCAATTACTATCAAAGATTAGTGTATTTTGTAAGTTATTAAGATGTAAGTGTCTTATCTTTTGGCATTAAAACATTTTTTTTTTCTTTCCAAATTATACTTTTCATAAATAGGTCTAACAATAAGGGAAGCTTTCAGTATGAGAATTGGGCCCTTCTTATACTGAAAGCTTCAAAAAGAACAAGTTCAGAAATGTATAGGTACCAATATGTTTCTAAAATTGTTTTGGTTGGTTATTAATCTGATGGAAATTAAGAATTGCTTGCAAGATCAAGGTCGTTTGTTTGTAATTTACTCCAAAGCTAAGTTTTAACTGCCGTCTTAAGTTCCAAAGTAAGTGTTTGAGTCTTGCAATAATGGTTTGAAAGGAGCATAACTCCACTTTTAACAGTAATTCACTTGTATGGGGTTGACAATGCATATTGTTCATTCATACTAACAGTTTTCCAATTTATAGTTTCAGTTCGTCGGCTGGAGGGGGGTTGGGGCGTGATGGAGAAAAAAGATAAGTATTATTTTCATTCAAATTTGTTTCAATTACTATTAAAATTTAGTGTATTTTGTAAGTTATTAAGATGTAAGTGTCTTATCTTTTGGCATTAAAACATTTTTTTTTCTTTCCAAATTATACTTTTCATAAATAGGTCTAACAATTAGGGAAGCTTTCAGTATGAGAATTGGGCCCTTCTTATACTTAAAGCTTCAAAAAGAACAAGTTCAGAAATGTATAGGTACCAATATGTTTCTAAAATTGTTTTGGTTGGTTATTAATCTGATGGAAATTAAGAATTGCTAGCAAGATCAAGGTCGTTTGTTTGTAATTTACTCCAAAGCTAAGTTTTAACTGCCGTCTTAAGTTCCAAAGTAAGTGTTTGAGTCTTGCAATAATGGTTTGAAAGGAGCATAACTCCACTTTTAGCAGTAATTCACTTGTATGGGGTTGACAATGCATATTGTTCATTCATACTAACATTTTTCCAATTTATAGTTTCAGTTCGTCGGCTGGAGGGGGGGTGGGGGCGTGATGGAGAAAAAAGATAAGTATTATTTTCATTCAAATTTGTTTCAATTACTATTAAAATTTAGTGTATTTTGTTAGTTATTTAGATGTAAGTGTCTTATCTTTTGGCATTTAAACATTTTTTTTCTTTCCAAATTATACTTTTCATAAATAGGTCTAACAATTAGGGAAGCTTTCAGTATGAGAATTGGGCCCTTCTTATACTTAAAGCTTCAAAAAGAACAAGTTCAGAAATGTATAGGTACCAATATGTTTCTAAAATTGTTTTGGTTGGTTTTTAATCTGATGGAAATTAAGAATTGCTAGCAAGATCAAGGTCGTTTGTTTGTTATTTACTCCAAAGCTAAGTTTTAACTGCCGTCTTAAGTTCCAAAGTAAGTGTTTGAGACTTGCAATAATGGTTTGAAAGGAGCATAACTCCACTTTTAGCAGTAATTCACTTGTATGGGGTTGACAATGCATATTGTTCATTCATACTAACATTTTTCCAATTTATAGTTTCAGTTCGTCGGCTGGAGGGGGGTGGGGGCGTGATGGAGAAAAAAGATAAGTATTATTTTCATTCAAATTTGTTTCAATTACTATTAAAATTAAGTGTATTTTGTAAGTTATTTAGATGTAAGTGTCTTATCTTTTGGCATTAAAACATTTTTTTTTCTTTCCAAATTATACTTTTCATAAATAGGTCTAACAATTAGGGAAGCTTTCAGTATGAGAATTGGGCCCTTCTTATACTGAAAGCTTCAAAAAGAACAAGTTCAGAAATGTATAGGTACCAATATGTTTCTAAAATTGTTTTGGTTGGTTATTAATCTGATGGAAATTAAGAATTGCTAGCAAGATCAAGGTCGTTTGTTTGTAATTTACTCCAAAGCTAAGTTTTAACTGCCGTCTTAAGTTCCAAAGTAAGTGTTTGAGTCTTGCAATAATGGTTTGAAAGGAGCATAACTCCACTTTTAACAGTAATTCACTTGTATGGGGTTGACAATGCATATTGTTCATTCATACTAACAGTTTTCCAATTTATAGTTTCAGTTCGTCGGCTGGAGGGGGGTTGGGGCGTGATGGAGAAAAAAGATAAGTATTATTTTCATTCAAATTTGTTTCAATTACTATTAAAATTTAGTGTATTTTGTAAGTTATTAAGATGTAAGTGTCTTATCTTTTGGCATTAAAACATTTTTTTTTCTTTCCAAATTATACTTTTCATAAATAGGTCTAACAATTAGGGAAGCTTTCAGTATGAGAATTGGGCCCTTCTTATACTTAAAGCTTCAAAAAGAACAAGTTCAGAAATGTATAGGTACCAATATGTTTCTAAAATTGTTTTGGTTGGTTTTTAATCTGATGGAAATTAAGAATTGCTAGCAAGATCAAGGTCGTTTGTTTGTATTTTACTCCAAAGCTAAGTTTTAACTGCCGTCTTAAGTTCCAAAGTAAGTGTTTGAGTCTTGCAATAATGGTTTGAAAGGAGCATAACTCCACTTTTAGCAGTAATTCACTTGTATGGGGTTGACAATGCATATTGTTCATTCATACTAACATTTTTCCAATTTATAGTTTCAGTTCGTCGGCTGGAGGGGGGTGGGGGCGTGATGGAGAAAAAAGATAAGTATTATTTTCATTCAAATTTGTTTCAATTACTATTAAAATTTAGTGTATTTTGTAAGTTATTAAGATGTAAGTGTCTTATCTTTTGGCATTAAAACATTTTTTTTTCTTTCCAAATTATACTTTTCATAAATAGGTCTAACAATAAGGGAAGCTTTCAGTATGAGAATTGGGCCCTTCTAATACTTAAAGCTTCAAAAAGAAAAAGTTCAGAAATGTATAGGTACCAATATGTTTCTAAAATTGTTTTGGTTGGTTTTTAATCTGATGGAAATTAAGAATTGCTAGCAAGATCAAGGTCGTTTGTTTGTAATTTACTCCAAAGCTAAGTTTTAACTGCCGTCTTAAGTTCCAAAGTAAGTGTTTGAGACTTGCAATAATGGTTTGAAAGGAGCATAACTCCACTTTTAGCAGTAATTCACTTGTATGGGGTTGACAATGCATATTGTTCATTCATACTAACATTTTTCCAATTTATAGTTTCAGTTCGTCGGCTGGAGGGGGGTGGGGGCGTGATGGAGAAAAAAGATAAGTATTATTTTCATTCAAATTTGTTTCAATTACTATTAAAATTTAGTGTATTTTGTAAGTTATTAAGATGTAAGTGTCTTATCTTTTGGCATTAAAACATTTTTTTCTTCTTTCCAAATTATACTTTTCATAAATAGGTCTAACAATAAGGGAAGCTTTCGGTATGAGAATTGGGCCCTTCTTATACTTAAAGTTTCAAAAAGGAACAAGTTCAGAAATGTGTAGGTACCAATGTTTCTAAAATTGTTTTGGTTGGTTATAAATCTGATGGAAATTAAGAATTGCTAGCAAGATCAAGGTCGTTTGTTTGTAATTTACTCCAAAGCTAAGTTTTAACTGCCGTCTTAAGTTCCAAAGTAAGTGTTTGAGACTTGCAATAATGGTTTGAAAGGAGCATAACTCCACTTTTAACAGTAATTCACTTGTATGGGGTTGACAATGCATATTGTTTGCTCATTCATTCTAACAGCTTTCCAATTTATAGTTTCAGGGGGAGTTATGCAGAAGATCACTATTTTAAAGTATCAAACAAAAACAATTTCAGAAATGTGTAGGTACCAATATGTTTCTAGAAATTGTTTTGGTTGATTTTAATCTGATGAAAAGTAAGAATTGCTAGGAAGTTCAAGGTCATTTGTTTGTAAATCACTTGTATGGTGTTGGCTTGAGCTTATAACCGTAAATTCCTGATAATGAAGCTTTGGACATGCTAGATGATCTATGATGAATCCCAGGCTGAAGTCACCAACACAACCAACTACAGAAATTCTAGATGATCTATGATGAATGGCCAGGCTGAACTACAGAAATTCTAGATGATCTACGATGAATGACCAGGCTAAACTCACCAACACAACAAACTACCGAAATTCTATACTATCTACGATGTATGAACAGGCTTGGCTTAACAACACAACAAACTACGGCAATCCCAGATGATGAATGATGCATTCATCTACTTGAAGGCATAGATCGACCGAAAACATGGGGTGAAGTCACCAAGACAACAATCAACAACAGGTTGGTAAGCTCGTCACATATACTACAGGGACGCACTTACATAAAAAATGGAGCAAAAATCTCTTATCGTCCATTTTGAAATTAAGAGTAAAGACAAGAACATTTTTTGTTGTCAAACATTTTAGGGGAATGGTCATGCTACCCAGGTCTGGGTTATTGTTCCTTAGGGACAGGTTAACCCAGCTCCTTGGGCAACATGCTCCTTAACTTAGACGTTATTGAAAGATTAAAAATTTAATAAAATCAACTGTATTTTAAGTTGTCATAATAGACGTGATAAATCTTGGGAGTAATCTTTTTAAAAAAAAAATTAACAATAGTATTGGTGGGAGAAGTACAAGCAATCCATTGTTAGGTACTCCAGCCACAACTATTTGAATGAAAATCTGTTAAAACAGCGTTAAAGCCCACTCAAAACAAATTCTATTTTACCTTCAGGACCCATTGGTGATGTACCAGAGAAGAGCCTTAATATTGAAGACATATTTAGATCTGGATGCTGTGGGGATGATAGAGTATCTATTACGAACCAACCAAGACAGTGCAAAACTACTAACTCACTTGATCAAATAAGAACAACAGGAAAAAACAATGGATTATTTTGACTTTTATCATGAAAAAGTGTACCCACAACATATTTTATGGATTAGAAATAAGTTAGCAATCAGTTAGCAAAAACAGATGAATATATATAAGTATGCTGGCCGGCTCAAGTGGTAGAGTCTTACGCCCCCAATCGGAAGGTTGGAGGTTTGAGCCCTACTGGCAGCGGGTTGGGTCCTTGGGCAAGACACTTTACAGCCACAGCCTCAGTCCACCCAGCTGTAATTGGGTAGCAGTGGGTGAATATCCTCACAAGATTTGATCTTTTGGGGATTCTACTGCCTCTCTTTTCTTCTTGTGTGAGTGTGTGCTAGTGTGCTTTATATGATGTGATGTTGCAATTTTTAATTGATTATATAGTCTATGTATAATATGTTGTAATAATATGTAGAATGAAAGTGATATGATTGAAATAATATAAGGTGGTACTCTAATTTAGGACAGATAGAGAATTAGTGAAATCCTCCTCATAAAGAAGTATTTAAATAATGATAACACACACCTTATGTTTTTGGTACTCATAATGGAGAGAGGATTCAAATGAATACCCACAACATAGGGTTTCATTGAGAATTAAAGATTTTCGGCTTGTCTGTACCTCTGAAAAGTTAAAGTGTTCTTTTGAAATATATCAGAAGGAGTATGGGACAAAATCTCTCACGGACATAAATCCCCCCCCCCAAGAGAGAGCACTTCTGGAAAAAATCCCTCCCCTATATATTATATAAACATTGTAGGAGAAATTAATGGAAGACACTAAAATAAAACTTTTTCATTCTTAATTTATTCTCAAAGAACAGTGCTTCATCCTAGTTTACTGATTAACTTGACATCAATATTTTTTTTAATCATATATCTGTTCAAATCATTTGTAAATAATATCAATTTAACAATTCTCAACACAGCATCAAAACATTGTATGAAAAGACGTTTCTAAAATTGTCGATTTGTTTCATTGGTAGCGCGTCAGACTGTCAATCTAGAGGTCCTGGGTTCGATCCCTGATGGCGGCACTTATTTTTCCGGCTATTTGTCTACCACCAATGGGTTGATAATCGTAGACCTATGTGGAATAGCTGGAGGCTTGGAAAGGCTGTGATGGTAGTACTGGTGATAGAAATAACAGGAATCCATTGTTAGGACCTCAAGCCACCGCAATATGACTGAAATTATGTTAAAAAGTGGCGTAAAACCCCATTCAAACAAAAAAAATACATTTGAGAATTAGCAATTCTTTTATTGTATAAAATCTCAATTTAAGTCTTCATCATTGGTTCAGTGTGAAATAGTTGTAACTGCCTCTGTTTATAGGCAGTTGCAACTGTTTTGAGCTGTTCCATCAAATTATCTAACCCCTTTGTAGACCATTGATAAGTACATATGTTGAGGAAGTAACTTTGACCCTTAACTCTTTCCCGTTTTACAAAATTTTGGACCTGTCCAAACTCAAAGGTTTTGCAGACGAAAACTAATAGTGGATTTAATTTGAAAAATAACCATTCATGAGGGAAGAAAATAGTGTGGAAAAAGAAGAAATTGCTTGTCAGAAGCAATTTCTTCTTTTTTCACAATTTTTTCTCAATTATAAAACCACAGGCACGTAAAAAGCAGGGATTAAACAGTAAAGGGTTAACTTTGGAGAAAAAAATTTTCAACAGCAATATTAATTCACTTAAATGATATATAACAATTTTGTTTGATATAAAGATATAAAAATAAAATTAGAAAAAAACCACAATGCATAGTAAGTGCTTTTGTCTGACTGAGCTAATTTTGGGAAGGAATTATATCCAGAGAGATTTTGTACAGGAGGATTTTATCTGGGAGGGATTATGTCCAGGGAATTCTGTCCGCATACTCCAATCTCAAGGTGGTGTAAGGTTTGGCTGAAGGGGTGGAAGGAGGCCATTTTTTTTTAAATCACACTTGCTCGATAAATACCAACAATTTTAGTCAAGCAATTTTATAATTACACTTAAAATCTATAATGATTGATTTTTGAGCTAAAAGGGCTGTAGCTTAGCTAACAGGTCTGTACATTTAATGTTATTTTAGATATAATTTGAAATTCAAATAATCTGACTAATTATAAATAGTGAAACCATCTACATGACTGTTATCTCCTTGTTGGGTTACCAGTACCTCATAACTCTAGCTTGAACAGCTGTAGTAACGAGGTTTTGTTAACCCAATTAACTTGTTCACTTTGGCAAAGTAGAAAATCTTTTAGTTTCAGGATACAGTCTTATATAATAGTGTTAACAATAATTGCCTACAAACTTTTAATATATTCAACAAATAAACTTGCCAAATTAAGTCTCAGTGAATATGAGCCATGACCTGCCAGGTAAAAATGGATGGATAATACCAAGTTGAAGTTCACTAAGTATATTTATGGAAAGTATTTTTTTACCTGGCAGGATATGGCTTAGCTATGACATTATGTGGCAAGTTTACTTTTCTCTTTATTAAGTGTCATTTAAAAGAATGTTGGTAATTATTTCAAACATGTGAATAAATGTAATTGTATCAATACAGAGCATTTCAATCGCTCTGTGTGAAACAGTTGTTACTGTTTATAGGCAGTAACATCTGATTTGCACTGAGTCATCTATGTTGGATCAATAAGGCATAAAAGGGACCGTCACTATAAAAACTAATACGAAGGTGGTTAGGGTTGGAAGGAGACCAGTATTTCGATTTACTGTGATACAGTTGTAACTGCCTATATGTTTATATGAAGTTACAAATGTTTTGCACTTAGTCATCTATGTTGGATCCATGGGGCATAAAATGGACCATCACTATAAAAACTTATCTGAAGGTGGTAAGGGTTGGGTGAAGGGGTGGAAAGAGGCCAGTATTTCGATGGCTCAGTGTGATACAGTTGTAACTGCCTATATATTTATATGAAGTTACCACTGCTTTGCACTGAGTCATCTATGTTGGATCCATGGGGCATAAAAGGGACCATCACTATAAAAACTTATCCAAAGGTGGTAAGGGTTGGCTGTAGTGGTGGAAGGAGGCCAGTATTTCGATGGCTCGGTGTGATACAGTTGTAACTGCCTATATGTTTATATGAAGTTATAACTGTTTGATGCTGAGCCATCTATAAAAAGGGACCATGAGTAAATTAAACAATTAAAAGAGATTGGTTAAAGCATAGGTCAACTAGAGGCTATAATTTTACAATTACATGGGATGGTTTAGTGATTATTCTGGATTACAATTATCAGCAAAATGTAAAAAGTTGCGTCACAATTCAGTCTGCACAGTCTGCAGAATCTGACAAGGGTCAACACTTTTTGCACTTCCAAGATGGTACCTCTTTACTTGACAGGTCACATATATTTAACAAATTATTAAGATTGTGTGTAAATAACTTGTGTGTTAATAAATTCATTATAAATACTAATCTGTAGGGGTGGAAGGAGGCCAGCATTTTGATGGCTCAGTGTGATACAGTTGTAACTGCCTATATGTTTATATGAAGTTATAACTGTTTGATGTTGAATCATCTATAAAAAGAGACCATGAGTAAATTAAACAACTAAGAGATTGGTTCCAGCATAGGTCAACTAGAGGCTGAAATTTTACAATTACATGGGAAGGTTTAGCGATTATTCCAGATTACAAAAATCAGCAAAGTGTAAAAAGTTGCGACACAATTCAGTCTGCACAGTCTGCAGAATCTGACAAGGGTCAACACTTTTTGCCCCTCCCAGATGGTCCCTTTTTACGTGACAGGTCACATATATTTAACAAATTATTAAGATTGTGTGTAAATAACTTGTGTGTTAATAAAATCATTATAGATACTAATCTGAAGGAGGTAAGGGTTGGCTGTAGGGGTGTAAGGAGGCCAGCATTTTGATGGCTCGGTGTGATACAGTTGTAAATGCCTATATGTTTATATGAAGTTATAACTATTTGATGCTGAGCAATCTATAAAAAGGGAAAATCAGAAAATTAATATATTAAAAGAGATTGATTCAAGTATTGGTCAACTAGAGGCTGAAATTTTACAATTTCATGGGAGGTTTAATGATTATTTGACATTAAGAAAATCATCAAAGTGTGAAAAGTTGCGATGCAATTCAGTCTGTACAGTCTGCAGAATCTGACAAGGGTCAACACTTTTTGCACTTCCCAGATGGTACCTTCTTACGTGACAGGTCACATATATTTAACAAATTATTAAGATTGTGTGTAAATAACTTGTGTGTAAATAAATTCATTATAGATACTAATCTGAAGGTGGTAAGGGTTGGCTGTAGGGGTGGAAGGAGGCCAGCATTTTGATGGCTCAGTGTGATACAGTTGTAACTGCCTATATGTTTATATGAAGTTATAACTGTTTGATGCTGAATCATCTATAAAAAGGGACCATCAGTAAATTAAACAATTAAAAGAGATTGGTTCCAGCATAGGTCAACTAGAGGCTGAAATTTTACAATTACATGGGAAGGTTTAGTGATTATTCCGGATTACAAAAATCAGCAAAGTGTAAAAAGTTGCGACACAATTCAGTCTGCAGTCTGCAGAATCTGACAAGGGTCAACACTTTTTGCACTTCCAAGATGGTACCTTTTTGCTTGACAGGTCACATATATTTTACAAATTATTAAGATTGTGTGTAAATAACTTGTGTGTTAATAAATTCATTATAAATACTAATCTGAAGGTGGTAAGGGTTGGCTGTAGGGGTGGAAGGAGGCCAGCATTTTGATGGCTCATTGTGATACAGTTGTAACTGCCTATATGTTTATAGGTGTTACAACTGTTTTGCATTGAGCCATCTATTAGTGACCCATCAGGCATAAAAGGGACCTCCAATTTAAAAACTCATCTGAAGGTGGTAAGGGTTGGCTGAAGGGGTGGAAGGAGGCCAGCATTTTGATGGCTTAGTGTGATACAGTTGTAACTGCCTATATGTTTATATTAAGTTAAACTGTTTTATGCTGAGCCATCTATAAAATGGACCATCAGTAAATTAAACAATTAAAAGAGATTGGTTCAAGCATAGGTCAACTAGAGGCTGAAATGTTACATTTACATGGGAAGGTTTGATGATTATTCTTGATTAAGAAAATCATAAAAGTGTGAAAAGTAACGACACAATTCAGTCTGCATAGTCTGCACAATCTGACAAGGGTCAACACTTTTTGCCCCTCCCAGATGGTCCCTTTTTACATGACAGGTCACATATATTTAACAAATTATTAAGATTGTGTGTAAATAACTTGTGTGTTAATAAATTCATTATAGATACTAATCTGAAGGTGGTAAGGGTTGGCTGTAGGGGTGGAAGGAGGCCAGCATTTTGATGGCTCGGTGTGATACAGTTGTAAATGCCTATATGTCTATATGAAGTTATAACTATTTGATGCTGAGCAATCTATAAAAAGGGAAAATCAGAAAATTAATATTTTAAAAGAGATTGGTTCAAGCATTGGTCAACTAGAGGCTGAAATTTTACAATTTCATGGGAGGTTTAATGATTATTTGACATTAAGAAAATCATCAAAGTGTGAAAAGTTGCGATGCAATTCAGTCTGTACAGTCTGCAGAATCTGACAAGGGTCAACACTTTTTGCACTTCCAAGATGGTACCTTCTTACGTGACAGGTCACATATATTTAACAAATTATTAAGATTGTGTGTGAATAACTTGTGTGTTAATAAATTCATTATAAATACTAATCTGAAGGTGGTAAGGGTTGGCTGTAGGGGTGGAAGGAGGCCAGCATTTTGATGGCTCGGTGTGATACAGTTGTAACTGCCTATATGTTTATATGAAGTTATAACTATTTGATGCTGAGCAATCTATAAAAAGGGAAAATCAGAAAATTATTATTTTAAAAGAGATTGGTTCAAGCATTGGTCAACTAGAGGCTGAAATTTTACAATTTCATGGGAGGTTTAATGATTATTTGACATTAAGAAAATAAGCAAAGTGTGAAAAGTTGCGACACAATTTAGTCTGCACAGTCTGCAGAATCTGACAAGGGTCAACACTTTTTGCACTTCCAAGATGGTACCTTTTTGCCTGACCGGTCACACATATATGATAATTATTTAAGTATGTATGTTAAAAACTAAGTACATGTATTCATTTTTAATACTTATCTGAAGGTAGTAAGGGTGGGCTGAAAGTGTGGAAGTAGGCCAGCATTTTGATGGCTGTGTGATGAGTGTAGGACAAAACCCCACCAGGACAAAACCTCACCGGGACAAAACCCCACCAGACAAAACCCCACCAGGACAAAACCCCATCAGGACAAAACCCCACAGGGACAAAACCCCACCAATTTATATATTAATGTGTAAGAGTTGAAAGTGTTTGTGTTATCTAAAAATATATTTATTTATTCATATAATTTCTGTGATTCCTTTACCAAATAATCACAATTTAAGGAGTATTGCAAGTATTGCATTAAAATGCACCTTATAAATATAATGTTTTAATAAAGCAAAAAATAATATATCCTTTATCTCATTTGATTCTTTGATTGAAAGAGATTTTACACTGATTTTAGCAATTTTTCAGACATATTGAAGTGGCTTGTCAGCATCTAACAATGGATTAATTACATTCCTCACACCAGAACTACCATTACATCCTTTTCAAGCCTAAAGCTACGACCCCGGGTGATTAAGATTATCATCCCATTGGTGGGAGGCAAATAGTCAGAAATGATGGTTCCTGCCATGGGGTATTGAACTGGGTACCTTAAGATTTACCCTCTGTGGACAAATATCAAAACAACTGAAAAAATTATGTTTACTATCTAAAAGTTTAAAGGAAATAACTTTAAGTTTGTAACTGGAATTTTTCACAAACACTGTTGCAACAAAGTAAAGAAGGAGTCAAAATCTGAAAAAATCATACAATTTAAATGATTTTAATGAAATCATTAACAACTAAATTAATATTTTCATTAATTGTATAAAAATACAATAAAATCAATATAGATTCCAATAACTTTATTCATATAAAATAGTGGGGTTGTTCCCACTTCGTCTAATCCCATTTGGTCTAAAAGTGGTGGGGTTTTGTCCTACTTGACAGATATAGTGGTGGGGTTTTGTCCTGGTGGGGTTTTGTCTGATGGGGTTTTGTCTGGTGGGTTTTTGTCCTGGTGGGTTTTTGTCCGTACCCCCTGTGTGATACAGTTGTTACTGCCTATATGATTATATGAAGTTACAACTGTTTTCCACTTAGACATCTATATGTGATAATAAAGGCATAAAAGGGACCATTACTATAAAAACTAATCTGAAGGTGAAAAGGGTTGGCTGAAAGGGAGGAAGGAGGTCTACATTTTTATGGCTCAGTGTGATAAAGTTGTAACTGCCTATATGTTTATAGGTGTAAGTGTTACAACTCTTTTGCACTGATCATCTATCAGTTACCCGTCGGGCATAAAAGTGACCATCAGTAAATTAGACAATTGAAAAGAGATCTGTTCCATGTAAGGTCAACTTAGGAGGCTCAAATTATCCAAACAATTGTATGGGAAGTTTAAGTGATTATCCTGGATTCAGAAAATCAGCAAAGTGTGAAAAGTTGTGACACAATACAGTCTGCAGAATATGACGAGTTTCAACACTCTTTGCACTTCCCAGATGGCCCCTTTTAGCCTGACGGGTCACACATATTTAATACATGTATATGTTAATATTAATTTGTGACAAAAATTTAAGTATTCATCATAAACATGTATAACAATCTGAAGGTGGTAAGGGTTGGCTGTAGGGGTGGAAGGAGGCCAGCATTTTGATGGCTCAGTGTGATACAGTTGTAACTGCATATATGTTAATATGAATTTACAGCTGTTTCTGCTGAGCTTCTATTAGTGATACATCAGGCTTAAAAGAGACCATAAGTAATTTTGTCCCATTTTGAAAAAGAGTGGATATATTGCTTTGCACTAGTCAGCTGGTCCATCCGACAATCAGTACACTGTTTTTTGTCCGGAGCATTTCTCAAAAGGTATGCAAGCTAGAATTATGAAACTTCACAGGTGGATAGATCACATTGAGGAGAAGTGCAGTGCACAAATAATATAACTCTTCTAGCCATATATTATGAATTACTGCCAAAGAATAGGTCATTGCTCCCCTTTTCAGGGGAGGGTGGGGGTGGGCATAAATGTTTTACAAACATCTCTTGTTTAGTAATATTCACTTCCTCGGTGTTTGTCATAATTTGCAGAAAGTGTTGACCCTAGTCAGACTGTAAGCATATTTGAGATACAGGTCTTCAGACATGTGCATCTTGCAGACACATGTTTCCTCTCATTAAAGAAAGTGGGAAAAAAGTAAGATTGAAACGATTATTGGGATGGTTTTTCGTAGATGACCAGTGATCATATAATGTAAGCGAATTAGTTTTGGTAGACCAACTTCTTTGATTGTTGTCATATATATTTCTGTATTCATATTTGTTATGATTTTTTAGCTCGGCTCCTTTAGGAGAAAACCCAAGGTATTGCTAAAGCTATGGCATCTTGTGTGTGCGAAAACTTTTTTTGATATCTCTGGTTTTATTAAAGGTATTCACTTGAAACTTGGCACACATACTTACTATCATAAGAGGAACATAAACTATTAAGGGGGATAACTTTTGGTGTATTTTGTATCAAATATTTTCAACTTGGATTTTTCATCCACTATCCAGCACCCAAAAGCTGAGCAAAGGCTCCCATAGGCGGTGCTCTTGTTCCATATTCATATCTATTAAGCTACCATATTTCTCCTTATAAACATGATCAGGGAGCTTTTATTTAGTATGCATTTTCTGATTAAAGAAATCATTCAACTTTCGTCTTTGAGGCCCTTTTCCTTTTAATTTGAGGTAAGTTTCCTTTAAACATATAAATAAATGATTGTTTAGGGGAAATTCACATCAAATAAGAGAAGAAATCTCAACAAGTTCTTAAAATATAGGCATTTGAAGTGGGGTTTCTTAGTAAAAAATGTATGGGTGCTACTATTTGGTAGTGCACTATTATTAGGGAGTGCACTATTATTAGGGAAAATGCAATATATATATTTATAGTGCTGAAATTTAGAATGAATGATCAAAGCTCAATATTTTCTATACAGGAATAGACAAAATTGACCTTTGATCACTCACTCAAACTTATGGGGGCATACCTATTCATATTTGTTAAGCAACATATCTGTATATTTCATACCATGTACCAATATTAAATGCATCATGTGTACAAGTTGTTTTGTTGGTTTATGCGAGAAGGAATAAGCATATAGCTTACCCTGCCCTTATAGGCCACCTCCATCTCCAAACTCTCAAATACATATGTGACCCATCACACAAAAAGGGACCATATGGGAAGTGCATAAACTGTTGACTCTAGTCAGACTGTGCAGATTGCACAGACTGACTAATGTCGAAACAGTCCGTACTTTGCTTATTTTCTGAATCTTGAATGAATAATCTGTAACCTTCCAGTGAAAGAACTTTTGAAATGCAACTCTGGGTGATCTTTGCTGGACCAAACCTCTATTTCAAATATTTATTTATTGTAAAGAGTTCCCAGATGGTCCCTTTTTGAGTGATGGGTCACTTATTTGTAAATCAGTGTGCGGACTTGAAAATAAGCCCTGTGTTGTGGGATCCTGTATAAGATAGAAATAAAGGAAGTACCAACAAACTTCTCTTTCTAACCATCAAGGCTTTCACCGTGGAACTTTATTTGGTTTTAGAATTGCCATATTAACACACACACACACACCCATCTAAATCCCAAAAATAGTTTAGAATGAAACAGGTTGTGTAGGCTAGGATCAGACTGCACATCTGTGGAGGCAGATCTTAGTCTTTACAGGTTGATAAAGCTTTGTCCTTGTTTTAGAATACTTTAGGCATGTAGAGGGCATCAGAGTTTTAACTTTGAGAGTTTATCTATACAGAAATACAAAGTTTGCTGCAAATTAATCTGTTTGCGAGAACAGTTAGCAGCAACATAACATGTGTTCTGTGGCAGAAAATCCATTTGCTGCAAACATTCTGCAAACTCCTTTAATTAAAAAATGTGTTTCCTGCAAACTATATGCAAACAGGAAATTTGCAAGAACACATTTTTTATTAGTTAGATCATGCACTTAGCAGGAAGTTTGCAAGAAGATGAACTTTGAAAAGAAAAAGTTTCATTCCAACTGTAAACAGCTACCCAGAATGTGAAATATTTTTGGCAGGTGATTTTAACGAAAGGTGTAAAGATATTCTTGATTTCATACACAACATCGTGAAATTGACATTCATCTAGATCAATTCATTCATTCCAAACACTCACTCAAACCAATCAAAAACACTCCAAGCTCACTGAATCAAACAGAATCAAGATCATTCAAAATAAATAAAGCTAGAAAAATAACTAGATTTCACTGGCATAATTTAGATTGTAAGTGTCTGATAGGTTTTTGAAGAAATAGGAAGCTATTTGAAAATTACATGCATAATCTCCTAAAGGGAGGTAATAAAAATGGCTAATTTTGAACAAAATTAACCATATTGGATTACCTCCCATTAAATTCACTCAACTCACTCCACACACTCATTCAATTTCATTCAATAAACATTCCAAAATCATTCATCTTGTCAATTTCACGATGGTGTTATTTTTGATCATTCTGATTATGAAAGCGATGACGGATGTATACTAAGCAACAAATGAAACTTTACATATATGTAGCCGGGTTGAGTATAAGGGGTGTTTGTACTGCCTTGCTATAAAAGCTAGCTTGTACGGCAAGGCAGTACAAACACCCCTTATACTCAACCCGGCTACATGTAGTTCCGCAAGAAAGAGTGAGGTCCGAGAAACTGTTATCTCCTATCATTTTCAAGGTAAAATTGATCTTTGATCACTCACTTAAAACTGCAGGTCTATACAGTGACTATAGGCCAACTTTATTGACATGAACTAGTAAACAAAATCCACAGACGCATGATTTTGTGCGAGAGAAGCGAACCCTGGCTAGTGCGTATGTCACTTCAAGTTTTGGTTACATACACGCATAAGAGCTTCCAATTTTTTTTCTTTTTTTTTAAGTGCTTTTTGTTTCTCATTCACACTCTTTTATTTAGCATTGGAATGAAAAAAGCAAATTTTTATTTAGACAGGTATTCCATAGGTTGAAAAATTGCATAAATCAGACAATGGGTATGTCTGTTTATAACCGGAATCTTAAGTTTAAACGAAAATTCACATTTTAACATCTTTAAGAAATACAAAGTTTGCTGTAAATTCAATGCATCAAATTTGCCACAAATTTGCTGCAAACTATTTTGTTTGCAAAAACAGTTAGCAGCAACTTAATATGTGTTTGTGGCAGAAATCCATCTGCAGTAAACATTCTCAAAACTCCTTGAATAAAAAAGATGTGTTCCTGCAAACTATTCACAAAACAGAAAGTTTGCAGTAAGTTGCAAGAAAACACCGACGGCGGCACTCATTCTTTCCAACTATTTGTCTCTCACCAGTGGGTTGATAATCGTAGACCTATTTGAGAAAGCGGCTGGAGGCTAGGAAAGAAGTTGGTGGTTGTACTGGTGATAGAAATACCAGGAACCCATTGTTAGGTGCTCCAGTCGCCGCAATATAACTGAAATAATGTTGAAAGCGGTGTTAAACTCCATTCAATCAATCAATCAATTGCAAGAAAACATTTTTTATTTGTTAGATCATGCAATTAGCAGGAAGTTTGCAAGATAATAAACTTTGACAAAAAAAACCTTTAAGTTTCATGACAACTGTAAACAGCTATTTTGAGAAATTATCAATCCTTCCCAGGCTGATAATAGTATTTCTTGCTGTAGGCATACACAATGGTTTGGCAGACAGTATAGACCAAGATCAGCCTGAATATTGGTGCAATATGATATTAGCATACACTGTATATAAGTTTGAAAATACTGGTGGAAGAAATACCAAGAATTTATTCTTTTATGATCCATTCACTTCATTTTTACTAAAAATAGTGTTTACTGCAGCTAAATACTCCATTCAAACTTCTATAATATTTTCATTAGAATAAATAAGGATATATAAATTTTTATGCGCAGGCTCAAAGAATCTAACTGTAAATAATTCATATGCCATCCCCAACATGAAAAGATACCATCTTTGTGCAGTATAAAGTGAATATTCGAAAAAGAGATTAGATCATTCAGCAGAGGCCACCAAGAGGTTCAACACAGAAAGTATAATGTTATATGCTTAAGGGATTCAGAAAATATATAAACCGGAAAAGTTTTGAACCTGACCAGCCTACTCAGATATTGTAGTTGATACTTTTCACCCTCCCAACATGGTTCTTTTTTTATAAAAAGCTCACATATATAAATTTAAGTACTTCATCATTGCCAAAAACTTGCTGCAAACTGTTTGCGAGAACCAATACATTTTGGTAAGGATACCGCCAAGCCTGGTTAGGACAGTCGGAAACGCGTCTGGATTTCAAACATGGGGTCTTGGGTTCGATGTCTGGCTCAGCTAACTTCCACTCCATATTTGAAAAAAAGTCATTGTGACTAGTGTAGTTTGCCTCCCACAGAATCGGCAAGTGATACTCTTAGGAGAGAATTTTTAGGCGACTGGTGGCTCAGATGATATGCTCTAGCCCTGCCCTTAGATTTACGACACAAATCTATGGATATGTGCACTACTATTAAAAGTGACGTTTGAGCCCATAATAACAAACACAAAATAGGTTCGCAACCACTAGAGGTTTCTGTTGAGATGAGATAGGCCTTGTGTGATGTCATGTAGAGGCGTTGTTACCATAGCATATTTTCTCATTCTGTTCATCCAAGGAAGGGTAACTGCAAGACAATTATGTGTGCTTAGCTCAGAAGTTTATGATATTGGAAGATTTTAAGCAGGAAAACTTCAAGGACCAATACTCAAAACATGACCGATACACTAGCAGGAAAACTTCAAGGACCAATACTCAAAACATGACCGATACACCGTCTTTCATTTCTATGAGTTTTGAAATTGTCCCCTTTGTCCTTTGAGTACCAATAAAACCTCATTTTACTAAAATTTGGCGCTGACTGACAGATATTGCCTTCAAGTATCATGTGTAAGTAACTTTTTCATTCTATATGGTCTCAAAGCAACATTATAGCCCTCAGAAAGTCATGTAAAGTTTCTTTTTTTGCTAAGTATAGTTTGGTAGACTATAATATTGTTTAATCTGATTTGTTTAAGGTTCATGTAAAGAGTTTTTAACCAAACTTAATGCTGTTTCTATTTACAAAAAAGACAGTTTGCCCAGCAACAAATTGAAGCTGTAGATAAGCACAAGCAGTTGTACAACATTATAGACCCAAATAGGATAGGTAACCATTATGGAAAAGTGATATTTTGTTCAAAACCAACAGCTTCAGTATGGCTGGATAAAATTTGCCTAAATTTGATCAGAATGTAGAAAAATGTTGCTATTTGGTACTACTACAACCTTAGATAAAAAACTCAGTCTCAAAAGGCTCTTTTGAAACAACCTTTTTCAATTCATTTTGTCTTCATACATGTCAAACCTGTTTGGTCTGTTTTTAAAATAGATGTTAGGTATGGTGCAACAACACACCATAATATTGCAAAAAAAAAAAAATTCCCTGATTTATTTAAAATTATAGTTTTTTGAATTCAATGATCTTTAATAAATTACTATATATCCATCATTTTGTGAAAAGAAATTGATATATTGCTAAACAACCTTACAGGTACATAAACTGTTAGGCCCGATTGCATAACAAAAGTTTAGTTTAAACTCAAGTTTAACCATATGTATTTAATCATGTTAAACTCAAGTTCACATCTTTTGTTATGCAATTGGGCCCTAATGTCCATTTATGTTGTGATAACACCATACCTTACAAAGATCTACACGTTTATAAAATAAGAATGAAGTTTTTTAAATATATGTTTACAAAATAATTCAAAATAAATTGCACGCATAACTACGTTTTTGGTCTGAGTTTTATAACGACGGTTGTAGTGCTACCTGGGTAGTGCTTGAGACTGTATTTTGTTAAAATATGAGCCAATTTTATCCAACAGTCATACAGCTGCTTGTTCTGTACAAAAAGAGTAGCCGTCATAGCGCAGCTGGTAGCGTGTCGGACTGCTAATCTAGAGGTCCCGGATTCGATCCCCCGACAGTGGCACTCATTCTTTCCGAATAAATGTCTCTCACCAATGGGTTGATAATTGCAGTCCTATTAGAGATAGCAGCTGGTCGCTAGGAAAGGAATTGGTGCTTGTACTGGTAGGAGAACTACAAGGAATCCAATGTTAGGTGCTCCAGCCGCCGCAATATAACTGAAAAAAATATTAAAAGCGGTGTAAAACTCCATTCAATCAATTAATCAATCTGTACAAAATGACCCTTTTCCACGATGGACATACTGCTTTTTCTTGGCAAATGAGGTGCCCTTAAAATTGGGTCTCAAACACTTTACATGAACCTTAAACACATAGATATGTTCCATGTTGAAGACAGGGACAACTCAGTACAAATGGGGCCAACTCATTTTTGACCCTGGGCGGTTATTGTTACTCGCTTAATAACAGTATCTTTCAGACGACGGGCTACCAGCTCTAGAATAGTCCAAATATCGACTATAAGAATAGCATAGAAAAGGCCAGTCTACACCCGACCAGAAAGCGGGCCAGAAATAAGTTGGTCCCATATTCAATTATACTGCACACTTAAGTTAAGACCAGTAGTCGTCCAACAAACTCGCGAAAATAATGAAAGTATCGTTTCCCAAGTAACTCTCAGATTAAGATTCATTTGGAATAATAATGATTCTCCAATTTTCTTAAATAACCTCAAAAGAAGGGGATTCAAAACTACGCCAGTCTATATTTCACATAGATATTTCAAAAGTAGTTCATAATCTCAGGAATATATACTACTCAAAATTTGCTAAGGATATTGAAGATATTTTGCTGTAAGCATATTGACCCTATTATTTTCTTTCACCCGAAGAAGCGTAAATATTCGGACTTGATCACCCTGTAGCCAAAATGTAGATTCGACATGAACTTAGACATTTTTATAGCTCCACTGAACTTAGACATTTTTATTGCTCCACATGGCACTGTGTCCATCGTGTGTCCATCCATGTCTCTGTGCACCACTGTGTCTGTGGGTCCGGCCATCAACTTTCAGTACTGTATGCACTAGGAGCTCCCATAAAAAAGAGTTTCATTCAATCTTGTATCTTCTAGCACGTTGGTACATTTTTTGAGCTTTTAACAAAGTTGTCACAACTTTTACATTCAGTTTCCATTTTAATATAACAGACTGGCATGCGTTTAAGGCCAGAACATAGTCAAGATGTGATGAATAGGGGCATTGGCATGCTTATTTCTGGGCTTTCTCAAAGACACGTTGCTAATGCCCTTGGTATGTCCCATAGCGTTGTTTTCCGAATGTGGTATCGGTTTATAATGACTAGTAATGTTAGGCATTTGCATGCTGGTGGTCGAGAACGCTCAACCAATGAGGTTCAACAGCGATTTTTGGTGGTTCAGGCACGGTTTCATCCGGATTAGAAAATGCAACAACGTGACTTCCAGAGCGCTTCTGGTGTGGGAGTAAGTATCCTAACTATCAGAAATCGGTTGCCTGATGCTGGCTTGAGGTCAAGACGGCCTGCAGTGCGTATTCCATTAACCCGATTTCACTTACCAATGCGTTGGGCAAATTTAACTGTTGCTCTCGTGTTCGCAAATATTACTTTATTTCGATAGAATTATACAATTAATTAAAAACCCGCTATCCGCGGAACCGCTATTAGCAGATCTCTTGCTATGCAAAATAGTGTTCGGTGAAATGCCTTGGTAAAAATGCCATAGTTAAAATGATAAAAATGCCATAGGAAATAACACCATAGGTAGAAATGTCAGAGGTATTTTATATCTTTTAATTTCAGACTTCAGAAAGTAGAAAAATATCTTTATTTTCATGTGCAAAGGAAATTGTCACAAAAACACTTTGATGATTATTTTCAATTTCTTTCTTAAGTTTTCAAGACTTTGAAAATGAATAAAGTAAACGTGTATTCAAATTAGTGGCTCAGAATATGTAAATGACAATGTTTCCGTATATATCTGAATATAAGTAAACATATAAATAAACTTTAAGAAATAGCAGAAATAGACTATGTGTATAATTCCATTCATTCATGTAAATAGCTTAATCAGGTTTTTAATTGGTAAGATGCGTGAAAAGGACAGGATACAGATAAAGGTAACTGTAACACATTCTTGTGAACTTTCAAACTTTTCTAAGTCATGTTTTGGCAATTCTGGTACATTTTTAAACAATTTCAAAAAGCTTAATCTAATATCAATATAATGAATTAAATCAATTGTATCTAGTTAAAGTAGCAATTCAAATGAAAAATCTATTTCAATTATTAATATCCTGCAGTATGATTTATGTAATTTTCATATGACAAATACTATCATATTTTTCTTTATACACATGTAATTATGCATAAATGAAAACTTACATTATATCGTTTTTACTACGGTCTTCTTGAAAACTTTCATAGGAAATTTCATAGAAAAATCCTAATGGGATTAGATTATAATATGATTTGCATATATTTCTGTCATTTCTACCCATGACATTTTTACCATTTCACCAGGTATGGTACTTTTACCTACACTCATTTCAGCGAAATATGTGCCAAAGGCACCAGTTACAATCACGCTGAGTTCTATAAAAAAAAAAAAAAAAAAAAAAAATGACAAACTGAGACGCCAGCCAGCTGACAAGTGCCACAATAGCCTTTTGGGCGAGTTATGAAAATTGAAACAATTGTGAAGTACTTTTCCGCTGAAATTAACTTCTTATTTATTCACATAAATATCACAATTTTTTAACTGAATTTAACGCACCATGATTATACATATATTGTTCGAAACCCTGCTGAAAGGTATAAATAGCATTAATACAGGTATTTTTATTTAAATCTCACGTGCTTTGAGGATTTCCATGGACAAACATAGGTTATATTTAATTCTGTCTATCATTTTTTATTTATTTATCTTTATTACTAAACTCGAATTGATACCGGAAACATGGTTTTCTGTCGTCCGACTCCAAGTGCGCCGCGAACTACGCCATAGTCACGTGATGTTGTTTCTGGCGGGAAACACTTGATTTTGATTTTGGCGGGAATCACGCGCAGCATCAAAGAGGCTGAGACTTTTCATTCTCGAGGTAATCATTATTTAATTGATTCGTTAGTGAAAATATCGCTTTAGGTGAAAATTCATACTAGTAAAGATAAACTTAAGGGGGCAGAGAATCGATTGAGTAAATGATAACGCATTATACAAGGTATTACAGTATCTCGACATTTTAAAGCAACCAACTGTCGGTCCATGGAATTACCAAATTATTCAATGATTACCAAATTAAACCAAACTATTACCAAATTAATCCTAAGTTCATGATATTTATGGGGTTTAATAAAGTTTTATTTTCAATTCTAAAACTGTCACGGGGTTGCCAGCTGAATTTTGAGGTATGTCGTCCGGGGACCATTTAGACTGGTTCCACTTTCGACTATCATAAAAGCCTTCATAAATGAGTTGGCAGTAGTACCAGTCTAGGGTTCATTGCATCCTTTACTCTTGTTGTCCAGGGTACATTGTGTCCTTTACTCCTCCAGACTGGAAGCTTAATCTAAATAATTTTAAATGTGACAGGCTTAGTCATTCTTAATTATAACAGACCATAGGTGTATCTAGGACTTTGAAATTTATACTAGTTTCAAAATGTGACCACTAAATAACATATAGGATAAAGGCATCAGGGCTGTGACAATAGATGAATGCCTTCTGCCCGCTCCCATTTTATAATTTGAGCCTCGATGAATAATCAAAATATCGTAACTACAGCTTGAATAAGCTGTAGTTTCGATGTTATGATTATCCATCAATAATATTTTCCAAAAGAGGATTATATCTTTATGCACTTGCGTAAATTGCGTAATGGGAGTTACGCCCTTGCCATCCCCCTGACAAGTCTGTAAAAATCAAGCCGGTCTGATAAGTTGAGCATAAATACAGATAGTATTTCATAAAGTCTGTTATAAATCTTGGTTTTAATGGATGTTTTACAGAGTTTGAATTCAAAAGAATAGATCTAGATCTATTGAACTCGAAAGGTGTATCTAATCATAAATACAAAATTCCAAAATTTTTACTGAAGAATGAGGAGTATTGATTTCAAAACTTGGCATTATAGCTCCTTATTATAAGAAGATAATCAACTTGAAATGACTGATCCAGAAGGTCACAGGTCAAATGATAAAGTTTTGCTGGTCCAAAGCAACAGTATAAGAGCAGAAGTGTACAGTTTAGTAATTGGAAATGTCACTTGTAGTCATGTACATTGGCAGTTTGATGACTTGAAGCAAAGTTGAATTTGAAACAGAGACCCTTGGTAGCATTCTCTTGTTTTTCTTGTTTTACTTGACATATCAAGGATTCAGAGCAATACTAACTAAGTGTATATACAATGTATATACAATTAGTACAGTCTTGCGCTGAACCCTCAATATATTTTATCTTTATTTTGTAGAGAAACTTGATTTGATCTCCAAGGTTTGAAGTAATTAAAATAAGAAGCACACTCACACTTTTTTTTTCAAGACAAAGTGTGATTTGAGTAAATTTTTTTTTATATTTTTCTCTATCTATATCACCCTAAGTAATACATATTAAAGGGGGTTTACATTGTTACAGATCGTAAAATTATGAAGTATATCTGTAAAATAACAAGACCAGTTCTCAGAAGAAGTACACCATTATTTTTTGTAAATTTAAGAGTTATTGCAGATTATATCTATATACCATGATTACCAGAGATTCTTATGAAAGAATTAACTAAACCAATGGCTATTTTAAATCATTTTGCATAGTAAGAAGGACATTCATTTGGTAAAATAATTTTGAGCTACATATCAAACTATTGCATCAATATGCAACTTTGAACAACATGGGCTTAGTTTGCGGTACGCGTCTGGTACGACTTTCGCCTCACCAATAATTTTTCTGAAAATGACCGTGGCAGAAATAAAATATTGACATGTGGAATAGCTTCAGAATGCTAAATTCCAATTTTAATTAAAATATATTCACTGTATACGACGAAAATCCCGTGCTTGTTTACTACCACTAGAATACCAATGTAAAAAACTAGCTTACATTCAACCTAGCTTTTAAAGACTGAATTAAGCTGCCAAAGCTTTTAAGGCTTCATCAATGTATGGCAGCATGCCGTGTCCCTGCGAAAATAACAGACACAACATTCCTATACAAAAGCCTTCTTAAAGTGTCTGTCTTGAAGCTTTTCACGGCTTAATGGGCGCTAAGAACCTGTGTTTAAGTTTTACAAAAAATCTAAAGATAAAATCGAAAGGCCATATAATGAATAATATTCATGAGTCCTAGTTATTAGACCCAACTCATTTTCTTAAAAATAAAAACAAAGTCGATTTTTCAAAGTTTCTTGTAAAAACCTGTAAGGTCAAGACTTTGATAATTAATTTGCATGATATATCATTTATATATTAGCTATGAAGATGGTTCATCTTTTAGTCAAATTTTGGATCCTGTACAGAGTCTTTTTTCGAACTAAACAACAAAAGGGAAATCATTTGGTTTTTTTTTTTTCACTTGTGATATACCATTGAGTAAAATTTGGTATTTTTATGTGGGGTGGTATTGTTTAAAGATTTTTTGGGACAAACAATGCTTAATATTTGGTTTGTGGTTTGATCTAGTGACCCTTTACAAATATCATTCAGTTTGCTCCAAATGGGTTCCAGTAAGGCGTGGTTAAACCCAGTTGTTCAAAATAGAAACTAACTTGAAAGAAAGCTTAATAAATCTAGCTGTGAAATAGTTTTGACAGAATTCATAGTTTTATGACTATTCTGTGGATTATTTAAATGGTTTTACAACTTAATACTCAACCAGGCACTGACCTTTTGCTAAAGTTGCAATAGGATTGCAAACTCACTGTGGCTTAACAAGTGCGGATATTTTTAGTGTAAATTAAAAAGTTGTCTGATTAACTTCAATTGGCAAAGGCTTTTGGTGATTCTATTCCAACTATGCAACTTCATTGGGGTTAAAAATCGAATTGCACATCGGTAGCATTGTAGACGCAAGCCATGTGTAATCAGAATTAAACTTAACAAGAAAATATATAAGAAAATATAAAATCGGCATTATCTAGTCCATTTGCTTAGCATGATATTACCGGTTTGGTTTTCCTTATGTACAACATATGTAATGAACCACATTGAAAACGTGTCATATGCTCTTTTAATGCTATTAAAATGATAAATATGCAGAAAAAGTATTACTTCATGTTATATTTTTTCACAGCCACGAGTGTAAGAATTTAGTGACTTTGAGATATATACGATTATATACGATAATAAGCTATTTGAATCTAGACAGCAATTTTAAAATTTAATTTAAATAAAGAATTACCAGATTTTCATTAAATAGCTTTAAAAAAAAGATCTGTTTCAATTAGTCAAAATTGCATAGACAAATTAAGAAACATTCTTTAAGTAATAGTACAGATTACCTTCTTGAAATTGAAAGGCGAGATTCATTTACTAAGGACTCCTAGATGAAGAGAAAAAAAGAAATTCTGTTTTTAGCTCACCTGAGCAAGAAGTGCTCAAGGTGAGCTATTGTGATTGTACAATGTCGGGCGTCAGTCGTCAGTCGTGCGTTGTGCGTCGTCCACAATTTCTTCAAACATCTTCTCCTCCTTATTCAGTGGGCCGATCTTTATGAAACTTGGCAGGGATGTTCCTTGGGTCAAGCTCTACCAAAGTTGTCCAAATAATTGAAATCCACCCTAAACTCTCCCTTTACCCTTAACAAAAAGGGTGAAAATAAGAAAATCTTTAAAAATCTTCTTCTCTGAAACCAGAAGGCAGACAACTTACATATTTGGTATGTAGCATCATCTAGTAGATTTCTACCAAGTTTGTTCATATCAAGACCCTGTGGTCATATTTTTTTACATAGAATCATAGAAAACCTTTAAAAATCTTCTTCTCTGAAACCAGATGGAAGACAGCTTACATATTTGGTAAGTAGCATCACCTAGTGTGCCTCTACCAAGTTTGTTCATATCATGCCCCTTGGGTCATATTTGGGCTCCAACCGGGCACATGTTGTTTCTGGCGAGAATCACTTGATTTTGATTTTGGCGGGAATCACGCGCAGCAATAAAGAGGCTGAGACTTATGTTTCTCGAGGTAATCATTGTTTGATTGATTCGTTGGTGAAAATATCGATTAAGGTGGAAAGTCATACTAATAAAGATAAACTTAAGGGCGCAGAGAATCGATTGAGTAAAATGTAACGCAGTAAACAAGGTATTACAGTAGATCTATCTCTACATTTTAAAGCAACCAACTGTCTATTGGGGTTGCCATTTGAATTTTGAGGTCTGTTGTCCGGGGTACATTGTGTCCTTTACTCCTCCAGGCTGGTGGCCTTTTAAGTTTTGATAATCAAAATAATTTTAAATCTGACTAGCTTAGTCAATCTTAATTACAACAGATCATAGGTGTATCTGCAGTCTCAGAATGTGTCAGAATGTGTCAACTAAAGAATATATAGGATGAAGGCTATTAGAATTGAGCGAAAGACGAATACCTTCAGCCTGCTCCCATTTTATGATTTGAGCATCGATGAATAATCAAAACATCGTAACGGCAGCTTGAATAAGCTGTAGTTTCGATGTTATGATTATTCATCAATAACATTTTCTCCTCCTTATTCAGTGGGCCGATCTTTATGAAACTTGGCAGGGATGTTCCTTGGGTCAAGCTCTACCAAAGTTGTCCAAATAATTGAAATCCACCCTAAACTCTCCCTTTACCCTTAACAAAAAGGGTGAAAATAGGAAAATCTTTAAAAATCTTCTTCTCTGAAACCAGAAGGCAGACAACTTTCATATTTGGTATGTAGCATCATCTAGTAGATTTCTACCAAGTTTGTTCATATCAAGACCCTGTGGTCATATTTTTTTACATAGAATCATAGAAAACCTTTAAAAATCTTCTCTGAAACCAGATGGAAGACAGCTTACATATTTGGTATGTAGCATCACCTAGTGTGCCTCTACCAAGTTTGTTCATATCATGCCCCTTGGGTCATATTTGGGCTCCAACCGGGCACATCCCTTTTAGCTCATCTGAGCATGAAGGGTCAAAAATGAAAATCTTGAAAACTCTTCTTCTCTGAAACCAGAGGGCACACAGCTTATATATTTGGAATTTAGCATCATCTAGTGGGCCTCTACCAAGTTGTACATATCAAGCTGAAGGGGTCATATTTGGGCTCCACCCGGGTGCATCCCTTAGCTCATCTGAGCACGATGGGAGAAAAAAGGCAAATCTTCAAAACTCTTCTTTGAAACCAGAGGGCAGACAGCTCTCATATATAGTATGTAGCATCATCTAGTGGACCTCTACCAAGTTTGTTCATATCAAGACCCTTGGGTCACATTTGGGTGCATCCTTTTTTACATAGAATCAAAGAGTGAAATGGCATATCCCTCTTGCTCTTTGCTGAAAACATTCCAGGGTATTGATCTTATGAAAGAATTATCTCCTTGTTGACATCTGTCTATTTAATTAGTGTGATGTCCCAGGGGTCAAAGAGACTCAGGTGAGCGATCAAGGACCATCATGGTCCTCTTGGGGTTTTTTTCAGAAAACACAAATGGGGACTCCTGTACGAAAAATTCCACCCGTAAAAGAGGCGTAAAATAGACGTAATTATCAAGCGGATTCCTTCTCATTTTACGCTAGGAAGCTGGTTGAAACTTATTAAAGCAATGAAGCGGAAACCAAGCGTAAAATAGACGGAATTTTAGGCGAATTATGTTAATTAAGCGTAATTTTTTTACAGGCGTAATCACTTGCTAGTGGAAAAACCAGGCGGAATTATTAAGCGGACTCCGTCTAGCTTTCCGCTAGTAATAGCAATGAGGCGGAAACCAAGCGTAAAATAGACGTAATTTGAGGCGAATTATGCTAATTAAGCGGAATATTTCTACAGGCGTAAATGCTTGTAGTTGAAAAACCAGGCGGAATTGACTAGCGGATTATGTCTCATTTTCGGCTTGTGAGCTGGTATGGAACCAGGTGGAAACATAAATGAGACAGAATTTTAGTTAAAAGTGAATGTATAATTGGTTGGATTCTACGATAATATCTCAATTCTTAACTTTAGATCCGTCACAAAACAAAGATTCCCCACCAGGGCTTTATTCAATTTTGCAGAAGGTTACTGGACAAAGTTCAATTGTGACCTTGACCTTTAATCTTTGTAACCAAAATCAATATGGCACTGCCCTTGGTCATGGGCAACAATAGTACAAAGTCCATTATTCTAGTACACTTTGTTCCTATGTTAGAGCAGGGTAACAAAAAAGGTCTAAGAAGGTATGTCAGACAAACAGGCCGGGAAGAAACCAATATTGCCCTCTCTACTTTGTAGGTGGGGGCGATAATAAAGAAATAAATCTTAACATGTACAAATTAGTAAACATAACAAGATCTTGACACACTATTGAGACAACAGACACAGCATGATCCCGTAACCTCACCTTTAGCACTTAGTGTTCTGGTGAGATACAAAACTCAACTTAATTGATATCATATATTCTCAAGGAATAAAGAATAGGTCATCCTTTGGAGGACAAACTGAAATTCATATTCAGGGTTTCAACAAAATGTTTTTGTAAAACACTTCTGCCCTTGAAATGGCCTTTTTTTTTTTTTTTTTTAAAAAATATGTTTGACCTTGAAGAATGTCTTGATCTTGATTGATGACTTTGAATTAACTGCTTTGTTCATGTAATATATGAGCATTATCAATCCAAAAGTGTTGAAGTTATAGGTCAATATTTGGTTATAAGGTTAAGTTTTGGCAGACAGACAGACTTGGTAAAACAATATGCCCCCTATCTTATTGATGTGGGAGCATAAAAATGTCTTTTTACTCAAGTCTCTAGTTTTCAAGCCCCTGAGTAATGAAAACATTGTGTGAACATAGCAATTTCTCCTTTTCCCTACATACTAGGTACATGTAATAATATTTCAGAGTACAATCGCTTTGAATTCTAGCTTCTTTGGAATTTACCTAAATGAACAATTACTCTATTCATTCCAAAATCAGGGTTCAACACTTTTTTTGCCTTCAGCATGCTGGACCTTTATGTCCTAAATCTTACAGTATCTCCCTTATAATAACAAGTCCTTGATGGAGACTATATTCATTCATGAACACTTGAATTAGTATTCTAGTATAAGGAAAATATTGAGTGAATAGAAGAAAATGCATATAACAAGCAATAATTTATTTTCTCACAATGTTTTCCTCAGTGGAATGAAACTCTATGTGTTGAAATGAAACAACTAAAATTACATGATTTGGTAAACAAAAGCACAGCATGCCAGTACCTGCAATCAGCTGCAGGTGCTAGATAATGAAAAAATCCAAGAAAAAAGGGGCATAACTCTTACAAAAAAGATGCTATAGTTATACCACTTGATAGTCTTGGTAGCTATCGTGATAGTGAACACATGCCAAATTTCAAGTTCATATCTTCATTAACAAGAGATATGACCAAGGTTTAAGTTTGCCAGCTGCCAACACATACACCAATACAAATGCAAACAACACCAATGTGATGATAATACCTTGATGTTTTGTTGTTAAACAGCCGAGCTGAAAATCTTGGACAAGTACTATAGGCTTGAAGAGCCTTTGACATGGTGGTTACTATCAATCCTCCCAAAAGATCTACAGGTCCTAGGACAAGTTTTAAGTATTGATCACTGAAAATCCATAGTTACATGCCATGAGCTCTGCTATACACAGGCCCAATTTTTACATTGACCTTTAATAGAGCTATAGATCAAAATTTTATTTGAATGGCACAATTACTCAGACTTTAGATCTGCATTTTTTTAAATCTTAACCCTATTTTGTGTGTGCTTAAAGGGAATGAATTGATGAAACATTTCGAATGAGTACCCACAACATAGTATTTGATGAATAATATAAATTTTCATTTTGAAAGGGAAATCACTAGCTCTGTTGGCGCCAATGCTTGGCTAGATGATCCAGATAAAAAAAACTCAGTAAAAAGGGGCATATCACACAGTTTTCCACAGTAGATCATATAGTGAACACATATGGAAAATTTCAAGCAGATCTCTTTACAATTTTATTTTAAATAATGACAGTGATACAACGATAGCATGATGAAAAACTTCAATTTTTATGTTCTAGAACAGCCAAGCAAAAAGGAATGACAACTTTCACATAAGAAGAAGGATAAATTTATACATTATGTAATAGTACTTCAAAAAAATTTCAAAATTCTTTATTTTCGGTCAACAAATTATTCTTGATATTCATCCATTTCTGTTCAGTGAATCCTCTCTGTAAATTCCTCATCTATTTCAACCATTTTTGTCCAGAATGTAAAATGACCATCAAGCCAGACTGGAATTGACATATTCTGAAAAATAAAACAAATAATCATCACATTACTTGGCCAAAAAACTATACAACTTTTTGCATTCTCTAATGAGAATTTTTTCAAACTCTAGCTTGATATTAAAGCTTTTATTTTGTATGTTCATAAAAGATAAAGTTAATAAGTTGTAAATAACAACTTATTAATTTCATTTTTTATGTTCCACATTTATTTATATTCTAGATTTAGTCCACAACTGATTTTCTTTTGAAAACCAGAAAACTTAAGTTCTTGGTAAAATTTCTTGCCAGAAATTTTAATTTCTCATTTCATTTGGCTAAATGAGGTATCTATTTGTAAATCTGTGATCTTTGACAATCCCAAATTGAGTAACCATATGATTTCTACACTTTCTTCTCAAATATTTACTAAACCTAATTCCAAATACTTAAAGCGTCAAAATGTGAGAAAACTTTAACCAAATTCACTGTATGATTTGTATAAGGCAAAAAGTATCAAAACAATGTATTGAGGATGTTGAGCAATTTTTTTGTGTTGAAAATATTGGGTGTGTTGCATACAGTTTCATCCATGTGTCCTACCTGAAATATTCTGTGGGGCAAACTCAAGCCTCAGCAAATTGGTTGTTTCAGGGAAAAAATCAATGATATGCCGTAATTTGAAAAAATAAATGCACCCAAGTATTTTTAAGTGAAGTGGATATGTAAATACTTTTCATACATACTTGATGCAATCTTGTTAGTTTTCATAACCCATCTCCTCTCAGTACTGATGATAAGTAGCTAATTTTGTTGATCTTTTGATCCCTGAAAGTCCTTAAATCAGGTATTCTGCCCCAAACTGTTCGGTTAGATGATAGGCTGCCTTCTCATGGCCTCTTTTAACAGTTAACCAGTCCAGCATAATTCTAATAGGTTCAGGAGGACAAACTTTGTCTGAAAATTAGAAATAACGCTTGTAAGTGGTCAATACAGTAAATACACACTTCGAAAATTCATTCATATATTAAGGTGATTGCTTGAAAAATTATTTTAACTTATATTGTGAATAGAATGCACAGTGCTCTCAATAAGTGGACATCGACGTAATGTATGTCCAAAATTACAACAAGAAAATCAGACTCTTTTACATAAAAAACGTCTGAGATTCAAGAAAAACGCTCTGTTATTTGACCTCTGACGTCTATCGATAATCAACACGAGCATACATTATAGCTGACAAAAACAAGTCATATGTAACATACATGGTATTGGACAACGCAACGCGTCATTACAGCTTCTGTCATTCTCTTTCTTTGTCAGATACAGATCGCTAGGGTCCTTTGATAGGCCTTTCGAAACAAATGAAATTCAAATCAGCGGAATATTCCTAAGATCAAACAGAATTCATACAGCTCTGACTGATAAAATTTCGAAATATTGCTTTGTATTAGTGTCTAGAATAGATCGACGGGTAATTTATTTGAAGTGAAAAATGGCGCTACCGGAAAACAATACCGAGAGGTCAATCAACTACCCTTGTCCATAAACGGCATCCTCGAAGAACACAAAAAATCCCAATTACCTCATTTAAAAGTTGACTCCATCAAAATGTCTGACAAGAGATTTGAAAAGGACAGTCATTTTTTGTCTTAGTTATTCAGATAATTCAGCATAAGTTAAAATATATTAATAAGTTTTGGTTCAACTGCCACAACATTTATTTGCACACTACCTGTATAATGTTCATCACCATTGGAACGACAGGGGGGGGGGGGGGGGGAGATAAAGCTTTGTTATATCAAGGGATATCAAAACATCGTAACTAAAATTTGGGTTAGCAGCATTTCCTAGGTCCATCATGCAAGAAACATCTACAGAGCAATTCCAAATAGAAACTTCAGTTCCTCATATTAGTTTCCAAAATTTATATAAAGAAATAAAGGGTGATTGAGCAACCAAAGTTTGTATCTACAGCCTAAAGATAATGCTATAAGTTTTAACCCTTGGAAGTTTATATTTAAAGACCAACCAAGAATAATGGACTTTGGGAACAATTAAACTTATTCAAACAAGGAGAGGAGCATTTACAAAGTGTGTAGGAAAGGGAGGTGTTTGGAGGGTGTGGGGTTGGAATTCCTTAGTTTGTGAGAAAAAAAACCTTAAAGTCGAACATAGAATTACAAAAATTCCTGATTTTGGCCCTTATTGAGAGCACTGTACAATATATTCTAAAAAAACATGTTGCTGAAATAGGACATAGGGTCGAAAATTTATTGGTACGAATCTACAAAAATTAATACAATTTGTTATAGTTCATATCATATAATTCTTCTATACCTTTGGGGTAACAAGGTCAAATGTGAGTTTAATGATATTTGGAATTATGAATTTGGCTTAATTCATTTAAAAACCATGGAATCATTTTTCAATTTTTGCAGTCCAAAGGACTCACTATTTACTGACTTATAAGTTGTCTTATATTCGTAAATAAGTTGTATTGAGCCCTACAGGACAAAATTCTATTAAAAATCATCAAATTACTGCTTTTTACATACCTTCTATGTACTATTCTTCCCAAAGTGAAAGGAAATAAGGCAAAAAAACATGTCAACGGAAATTTCATTTAAAATCGGCAGCCATCTTGGATTTCTATAGACTGGAGTTCTAGTCATTTTTAGACTTGGACATTATCAACTGCATTCGTTTGGGTAAAGTAAATAAGCTTGTAGATATTTTTTCAAAAATATTTTCAGAAACTATGGTTGTATTTAAAGATATTTACTTGAGAATAAGAAGATTTTTTGTGAGTATATTAAGATTTTTTTTGAGGGGGGTGGGGGAGGGGGGTGAAAGGGGGGGGGGGGGAGCCTTCATATTTCACATGTATGATGATTGCTTGGGCAAGTCCTTTCTCATGGAGTTCTTGGTCATCAGTCAAGGTCAAGATCATTTTTCAAGGTCAAATTTGTAAAAGATTAAAACTTTTACATTTGCTCTTACTTTGTAATGGTAAGTAATATAGCATTGGTATTTTACATATGAATTGCTAGTGACAAAGCCTTTTTGTTGATAGTAAAGTCAAGGTAATTTGCCAAGGGTCAAGGTCACATTTTGGATTTCACTGATTTACAGCATAAAAACTTGTACATTGGACATAACATTTCAAGGGTAAGTGAAAGATTGATTGAAAGGAGTTTTACGCCTCTTTCAACATTTTTTCAGTTATATCACGGCATGAATTTTCCTCACAGTAATGTTTTCTTTCACATGAAATGTTTAAGTTAGAAAAATAAGCCTCTAACAAAAGTTTAAGTTATTTTACGCTTGCTGAAAGTGTCTTTCCGCTTCAATAAAAATGCTAAGTCTGTAAAATCCGTCTCTAGAAAAAGTTAAAGTGTTGAAGTACGCCTGTAAAACTGAATAGAAATGAAATTCCGCTTTGAATTCATTTTACGCCTGTAATTTCTGATGTATTCCGCCAGTACTTTATGATGTAGCAGAGACATAAATTAAACTTACGCCTGAGTTACAAGCGTAAATGACCATTTCCGCTTCATTTCCGTCTCATTTACGCCTATTTTCCAAGCGGAATCCGCTACAATTTTTCGTACGGGCTTGAACATTTACTTTCACTGAAGGTATTAATGTTTTACGTTTTAAGTTTTACATGTAAAGGATTATGACAATGCTATAAAGTAGTGGCAATTTCCTTAAGATCAATCAAGCAATTTTATTATACATATATCAATTTAAAGGCCCTACAGCCAAAGCAATGAGCCGAAATTTGAAAATCCTAGGAACTTTGTATAACAGTCTCATAAAGTATATGAAATCAAACCTCTACCAGGGCCCTGCCCCCCCCCCCTCGACCCCTTGGCAATGGCCGTACCAATACTAAGATCGTTGCTACGCCCCAGAATAATGTATGTCGGAAATATTCATTATATAGTGTAGATGGTAGATGGTCAGTCTTTCAACCATCAGGCACAGAGTCTCTGCTATTTATGATGTCCAAACAAAAAATTGATATTACAGATTGGATTTCAATCCATTGAAAAGACAAAAAGATTAAATCATGGATCTAATCCTCTTCCACTTAAGATGTCAAGGTAACGCTTGTATTTCCTTATTGTCAAATTTCTTTAAATATCACAATTCATCTTTGGAATACGGGCTTTAACTAAAACACAATGTTTAAGAATGTTTTGATATCATGCCATCAATAAAAGGCCAATCCTTTTTCAACCTGCTGAATTCGTTTAGTGCATGTTTGCATTTTTTCTAAATTAATGATTCAATTTCACAGCAAAAGATTTATTCAGAAACCCCAAAACTGTTCCAATTATTTGTTTTCTTTCTGTGAATGTTTAAAGCCTGAGAATAAAATGCCTTAAGGTTTAGTTCGCTCCTGAGAATTCGGGTTAATTGTGCAACACTTCTGTCTACTCTGAGTACCCAAAGCACTTGTTCATGCTGAATGGTTTTCATAAATGATTAACAGAAAAAATAGCACAATATAACAAAAAGCTTTCTCTGGGATTTTTTAAACATTGATTTCAAGTTGTTGGCAAAACTGGCGCTAGATGTTGTATATATAATCAAGCTTTTTTGTCTATCTTTTACAGGATTCGACATCAATGTCATTTTTGTACGTCTAAGCGAACCTGACATTCTCACAATTAACTGAGACATCAAATATCTTATGATAAGAATACACACCCTATTCTTAGTAGAGATAAAAAAAAGTGAGTCACATGAATGGAAAATGTAATACTCAGTATGACTTCCCTAAACATATATTTGTTTATTGATTCAGAGTTCTGCCCAGGACACACAATCACGGCATCGGCGCTTAAAAAATACCAGAGAGCGCTGAAAAAATCAAATAGATTGGCCCTACAGCGCCAAATTTTCAAATGCAAAGGTCGACTAAAAATCCGACTTCGTGACGACCTCTCGCATTTTGGTCCTTTCCAAAATAAAAATCAATATGTTACCCCCCCATCACGCTATGAATGTCGGCGCTGTATTATTGGAAATCCAATAAGTTGGAAACCATTGATTGTTTACATGTTACTAAGCTAAAAATGGACGGTAAAGCTAAAAAGTGACCCACGACAATAATTGACTTTTTGCCGACTTTTTGCCAAGAAGGCAAAAGTAAGTGAAGAAATCGATTCCTCGGACCCTGGGCCAAGTTCACAGGGCCGTTGTAATGCTACGACATATGCCGATCTTTCAGAATCGGAGAAAATCTGTCCCGCTGAAGCAGACGGAAAGTCGGAGAAAAATGACATGGCTGTTAAAAAAAATAAAGAAAAGCGGGGTTTCCTGACTCAATGGCTTGAAAAATATAACTGGCTTGGGTATGACGAAGGAGCTAATGTGATGGCATGTTCACTGTGATTCAAATACAAGAGGAACAAGTAAAAAATTGCTGTAATGTACAGCAAAGTGAATTGTGTCGCCTTTAAAGAAAGAAAGCAGTTATTAAAAAATGGTTGGGACTTTAGGCAAGAATGGTGAAAAGATAACAATAATACTATTACGCATCTTGAGTTCACGACAATTTTTTGGTTTGTGTGTGTGTATAAAGGCAAAGCTAAAATGAATGTTTACAATTCTGAACTTCACAAAATAGAATTGCTTTAAAACAAAACACTAGTCCCGCATAAAATGTTGTAGCTAATTAAGTGGAGGATTTTTTAATCCAAAAATATTAGAAACTTGTTTTTATCATTTTGTGCATGACCATCGCAAGTGATAGAAAATCAAATATTTTCTCTAAATTATAAGTAGAACTTTCGCCAGTCTTTGTACAATAGTATACTTTGGAATAAGTAAAATAATACCAGATGTTGATAAGAAAATTTATAGATATGAAAAAAAGTAATAAATAGCCCCAAAATCTTTTCATGATACACATAACATGGGACTATCATTTTTGTTCGAATATGCAATTTAACCATTGACAAATTGCTAAAATACCATTTTCGAACGAAACTGATTAAAGGTTCTTTTTAACATGTTCCCTTTTTCCTGTCTGCTCATGAAACTTAAGTCAATGACAGTTGAGTTATGTTGAATATTTGACAGATAAAGAAAAATCAGTTTATGTGTATAAATTACTTATGTATTATTTGGTGTAGTTGCGCTACGTTCAGAGAATTCAGAGTGAAAATACTACGCCTTGCCATGCTCTTATTTTGGGGGCAAATCCGGATTTTGCGGGCACTTTTACAGAAAAACGCCAGGAACAATGTGGCAACGTTTCATTGACATTGGCCCAGTTGTTTATGAGGTTGTTCAAAGATATCAAAGTGAAAATTGTCACGTCCTATCATGCCTATATTTATGGATCAATCAAAATTCGCAATTATTTTTCGGAAAGGGTCAACCAAGGAACATTTCGGAAAAATTCCATCGAAAAAGGTCTTGCAATTTAAGAGGAGATGTCGTTCATAGATTTCTTAGTAAAAATTTCAACGCCCTGCCACACCAATGTTGAGGCTATTGGTCAATCAAAATTGCGCGAACAATTTTTAAAAGTGGGTGACCTAAGGAACACTCTAGCAAAAATATTGAGTTTGGTCCAGCGGTTCAGTAAGATATGTCCTTCAAAGACTTCAAAGGAAGAATGCCAGGCCTATATTTTTGGGCCATTTAGTAGTTCGAGTGCAATTGTGTAAAAGTTTTGTTCAAATTGACCCGATGTTTCAAAAGAAGAAGAAATTTTAAGATTGTTGACAGCCGACGACGCTGGGTGATCCTTAAAGCTTTGCTTGAGCACGTTGCGCTCAACAGAGCTAAAAAGAAGACTAGTGAAGATGAATTTTGTGTCAATGCCTGAAAATTATTGCTGCTCTGCAAATTGATAAGGAACTTAATTAACAACATTTTTATACAATTGCAGTGATCAAAAAGGTTAAAAATTATAATAATAATAATAACAAGAGGACTATGATGGTCCTATATTGCTCATCTGAGTAAGTCAACTCATAACTTGTCAACCATGTAATGGATACCAGAATTTGTTTGATGTACATTTAGGGTGGTGTAATTTCGTCCTACTGCAATTTGATTTTTTTAATTTTTGTAAATTATCAACTTTTCTCTTACTATGGCGAATTCCTTTAAAAACTTTAGTTAACCTTCATGTCAAGAACATCCTTGCTAAGTTTTAGCTTGATTGGATGTATGGTTAAGGAGGGAACGAATTTGTTCTAAGATTTTTTGCAATTTAGGCCATTTTCAGCCTTTCCGTTACCATGGAAAGAGGAGTTTTTGAAGAAATGAAAATCTTTAAACAACTTTTGAAGAGCTTCACCCATAGATCAAGCCAAGTTTCAGCTTGATTGGCCTTGTGGTTTAGGAGAAGAAGAATTTTTTTTAAGATTTTTAGCCATTTTCTGTAATTTTTCAGACTTTCCGTTACCATGGAAATCATAGTTTTTGATGAAATATAATTCTTTTAACAACTTTTGAAGAACTTTGCCCATAGATAATCCCTACCAAGTTTCAGCTTGATTGGCCTTGTGGTTTAGGAGGAGAAGAATTTTTTCTTATCTTTCCTGCCATTTTCGGCCATTTTTAGACTTTCCCTTACCATTGAAACCAGAATTTTTGATGAAATAAAATTCTTTTTACAACTTTCGGAGAGTTTCACCAAAGGAACATCCCTGCCAAGATTAAGCTTGATTAGCCTCGAGGTTTAGGAGGAAGAGAATTTTTTCAAAGATTTTCGGCGATTTTGGGCCTTCGTGTAACCATGGCAACCAAAGTTTTTGATGAAATTAAATTCTTTCAACAACTTTTAAAGCACTTCACGCAAGAAATATCCCTGCCAAGTTTCAGCTTGATTGGCCCAGTGGTTTAGTAGAAGATGTTTAAAGAAATTGTTGACGGACGGACGGACGATGGACAGTGAGTGATCACATTAGCTCACCTTGAGCACTTTGTGCTCAGGTGAGCTAAAAATAGAAAAAGATGCTGCTAGAGCAGTTTAATTGCATTTACTTTCTTTTGGATTTTGATTCTTCAGACAAATATTCAATTTGAGTTGTTTTAAATTAATGTAAAAAACACTTCTGACGGTTTAGGCGCTATTAGAGCTCTTTTAAATATGGGTCGTTTTAACTTGCACTCAACTCATCCAGTAAAAAAACTAGGCCTCACTATATAGTCTTTAATATCAAAGATCATATTTCATACAATATTTACCGTATTATTTCACCTATTAGACGCGCCCTCCCTAAATAAATGCGCCCCAATAAAATACGGTTTCCAGGCCCTGGAATATCCGACCAAAACCCAACCGTCCACTGTCCGTGGTGAAAAAAACCAGTATCAACAAATATTTTACTAGAGCTACTCTACGACGCGATTTTCAAAAGATAACTGTTTATCTATTTTCCATCTCGATCATGATTACGGTGATTGCATGATACAAGTCATCATCAAAAGATCGCTCAACTTCTGAAAACTAACGCGAGCAAAATTGGTCTGGAAGCGCAAAAGGTTAAAATGCAACGGTACCGAAATGCGACAAAAAAAATTCAACTAATTCTCATAAAACATGAGTTGTGACATCAAACATCAATTTCTTTTTCCCTTTTTATTATTCCAACAACGTAAATGAAATAGAATTCTTCAAAAGCTACATGCGATCGAAATTTCATTTCTTCATGTAGTTACGAAAATATGGGCCTTTCCGAAAAAGTGGTTTATCTCCCTTTTTCCCTATAATTCACTAGAGTGACTTCCCTTGTTGGGGTAGCAAATCTTTACAGAAAGCATTGAAAAATTACGGATGGCAGTCCGTTTGCAGATGATTATGCCGCTTATAATTGTTGAAAAGCGTTTTATTTTTGTAATTTTTGTTTTCATTGAAGTTATTTTACAGGCAGTTCATTGTTTGTACATTTCTTAAATTAGATCTTTTATTTATTAAGTTAAGCATTTTTCGATGATCCAATTGTAATCAAGTAACTTTAAATCATACAATATGTAGCCTGCATAATAGTAAATAATTGTTTCTCTATATAAAACATGGTTCGAGATGCTACTAACGTCGTAATCGCGGTTTAATCTGTCCCATTTTTTTGTATTTAATTTGTCCATACACGAAATTAAAATATGATATTTCTTATTCTTATTAGAAAACACAAAGCTGTATATACTTGTGATAGAATAATAAAAAAGATGAAAGATTTATCACTTGGCGCTCAATCTTATTGTAATTTACAAATACGTTGAAGAAATGGTGGTATAATGATATTGAAACTTCGTGTCAAAAAAAAAGGGGGGAACTGAAACCAGCGCTTTGGGGATCTTTCAGTTAATGAAGCATGTTCGTGGATATGTTAACGTTTGTGATATTTTAACCGTACATTTTTCATTTCTTGGTGTGCAAAGTTCACAACACTGATTTATTTTAGCACAATAAATGTCCACACTGCGTATGGAACAAAAGAAAATGTCAGCGTAGTCTGTAAATTGCATAGATACGTCAGACTAGGTTAAAGTTGGTTTCACGTTCTTTTCGTTATAGGGGTCATGTATGAAATATTCAATTAAAATAAAAAAAAACGTTTTATTCGGCACGAGCCCCTTGCAGCGCTATTCAAAATTTCATTTTGCTTTTGTTGCATTCTTACTATATCAAAATGTGAAAACGACAGGGTTGAGCTAAGAGCATACATTTGACACTAAATGCAAATAAAATGTTCTGCTAAATTTTAATGATTAGGCACTCATGTAATATAGCTGAAGTGACCGAAAATAAATAATAATTTATGTAATAATATGATCATATCTTTTTTGTATGTGTGCGTGTCTAACTTTGTAGAAAGGGTTTTCGATTGACCTGGGACTCCGCCGGGATCAAAGAGCGGTAAACCACGCCAGTAGCAGACATAAGTTACAACACGTGTGTTAAATAAACATCGCACTGTTGACAATGAAGCACCGCACATAGCATATGACATTACGTAATCGTAATTGATTTTTATCAAATATTAACACAGAGATAGATAAAGCAAAATTTTATTAAATGGATATTAGTGCGTTTCGATGATACTAGAATTTGGATATTATAATGTATTCGTATGAGGTAAGTGTTAACCAAAATCTGAACAGATAAGAACAGAATCTTTATTTAACCCTTCAACTTGAACATTTATGGTTAACCATCGAAATACATGCATATAATATGACATGCTTTTTATTGGCTATTTTTTAAAAAAAGTAGAAAAGTCTTTACGGAAATAGTGAGTACATTTAACATGTACTTAAAAAACAACTGTGATATAAGAATATGTATTAAAGATCATAAAGACATGAAATAACAACTGTGTGGAATTATTTCTACATTTTTGAAATAACACCTAACTATCTTCGTCTTTTATTTCCACACTTTAGGTTTATATCTGTATAGAACTAAATTTGGCTGCTTTTCATTTATGTAGTCTGGTTTATTGCTAATCAGTGCGTTCGTTTTGTTACAAACGATTATGCCAGGGCATTTATTGAAATAATGAGAATGAATAGTCATCATGAAAGAAATACACACAAACAATCAAATCAAAGTTGTTTTTAAAAGACGTGTCAAATAATTTTCATGGACGGACATCGACACTTCGTCAAGTAAAAAAAACATCATATTATATTTCACATAATAAATCAAAAGTCTCCTTTCTTCGTTTTTTTTTCTTTATCAAATAAAAATTCAAAAAGTCAAATTTAATATCTAGGGACAACAAATTATTGATTAAAATATATAAGTTCGATAATCTAATCCATTAAATGTCAAAATCGACTGAATCACAAGATATACCTAAACGAAAAAAAGAAGAGTAATTGTTTTTAATGTCTTTTATGACGAAGACTGAGAAGACATTCAAAGTTTTATCTGCTAAAAAGTATCGTTCGCATACTCTTTGGATTTAGACCAACTTTAAAATTTTGTTACTGGTAAAGGGTTTATACACGGACCCTAATTATACAGTATTGAGAGTCCCTATTTAATCTTGACACGACAGGATTTTTTTCACAGCTATTTTGAATCAGAAATTTGCTACCCAGAAATAGACTGACGACCGTCTCCATGTTCAAATACACTGGAGAGAAAACAGGCCTGATTACTCTTTCTCTGTATATTCGGAGAGGCCAATAAACTCGTTTTTTCGCGTTGATTTCAAAGACGGCCCTATATCAGCCATATTATCGATCTGAAATTTGCTACCCGGAAATGGAGTTGAGACCGTTTCGTTGTTTCAATGCACCGGAGAGTATTCAAGATCGATAACTCCATTTCTATATTTTCGGAAAGGCCCATTGCTGAAATCATAGTACATTTTTCAAACATCATATAAAATCCGAGTCAAATGATTTAATCCGAGTCAAAACTCATACTGTTAAAACAAGAGAAACCCATAGAATCTCATGTGTAATTGACTATAAAAGCGACGGCATGTGCAAAGATCTGGGGACTTCAAAGGGTGCCGACACCTGGTGACCCAGCTAGCTCCAGACGTGTTGTGTTTTCTCTATGACATGCTTCGTCTCCAGTACTGTACTGGGTGAACATCGCAGTTATACATTACTATGTTTATCTTTTTAAATATTATTTTGTGTTTTATTATTATGACATCAAATCATTGTTTTAAAATGTGCGGATTCTTAGAATTGAATTGCTGATGCATACACACATTACCGACAAATGAAGGAAGATAAAATATTTTTATATTTGTAATAAGTATGCTTAATAGATAATCGTTTATAAAATAGATTTGGTATTAGATTTGGGGCCGACTTAAACGCTGGGCCGAGTTGCCGATGAGCAGAGTTGATCGGTCACCATAAGTTCTTTGATTCAAGAAGACATTTAGATATTTGACTGGTACCGCTGCCGTCTTATTAAAAAGCTTCATATATATGAGTCGACAGTAGAACCAGTCTAATTTAGATATAACCTATGTTGCCTTGAACTGGTTGGAGTTCAGACATATATGCACTGGATCAGCCGGAAGTAGAAATGGAAAACTGAAAGACGAAATAAACGTCCTTTGCTAAGTTAAATTCATAAACTTTAAGGTTTGTTTTGCGTTTTAATGAACTTCAAACTATATTTTGTGGTAATGCTTGAACATTCGACCTTGTAAGCAGTCGTTGTGTAATATGAATATTCGATTCTCGGATTCAATGAACCCTTCTATATGATGTAATTTCCAAAATTAGAATATGTATACTACAATGAGTGTCGCCCATGGGGCGACACAATAATTCTTTAACATCTTGTGTTTGTAGAAACTTTAAAACTAGCACACTTCTACAACACGCTGCCAGTTAAGACCATAAGGACTCGATTATCGCTGATTCACAGTCTGGGGCATTGGTGAAAAATATTGGAAATATCTTCAATGAAAAGGAAATATCTTTGATTTGTGCTTTTAAAGCTGCATTCTGGCTGGCTATAAAGAAAACCTACCAATTATGAAGTTTGGTAGCCTAGTACAATTTTCCACAGATATGAACTGTCCAGATATTTCACTCCTGAACTGTAGAGAAAATGTATCCTACACATCAGATAAGGCTGTTGAAGAATTTATTCAGTCAATCTCTCATGTGATAAGACAGAAAGTTGATGACAAAATAAGGCTGTCTCCGTATATAAGTCTTCTTTGTGATGAAACAAAAGATATTTCAGTTACAAAGAAATTGAGTGTGTACTGTAGAGTGATAAATCCTGAGACAATGGAACCCTCAACAAATTTTGTTTGTAATTTTTCTGTTGACAGTGGTACCGGTAAAACAATTTACACTGAGCTTAATTAAAGATCAAATGAAAAGCTATTTTTCGAACAAGAACTAAATATATATTTCAATCAGTTTCATTAAAATAAAAAGGTATAAAAAGTCCGCGTCGAAAACAACACACCCAAAGGGACAATATTTATTTAAAGAACGACCATGATGTATTAGAAATTTTCACCTGGCCGAAAACGGATTTTCGCGCTTGCGCACTGGGCGTAACGTCGTTGTAGGCTTTCCTCTCGAAGGTAAACATGGCGAACGCTTATTATTAACACAGCTATCGAACAACAACACGAAGGTTCGATATTGTTATTGGGCTATCAACTTGAGCAGTCAGAACAGTTTAAACTTTAGCAAGCGGAAACACAGATATGATAACTTTATACCCTAAATCTGAAATACCTACTCACGAGTCTAACAACAAGGTCCGGATAACCATAAGTCGGAAACTATGGTATGGTAAGAGTGTTTTTCACGGCGTTGTAACGATGTAATCTTGTTAAAAATATGATTTCCAAATAAACGTTTTTCTCTCACAAATTAAAGTCGGCATTTTTCAGACTGTTCGCTTAGTAAATTTGGTGAAAACTTCGGAAGGAAATCCAATTTGGTCTAATTGAGAGTCATATTTCACAGTGACCAATTATTTAGCTTCAACTTTTGTTTATTACACAGATATAAAAAAAAAAAGAAACCATAAAAAAAAGGCTTGACATAACACATTTGATGGTTGGTCAAAATCATATTACTACAAAGTCATTCAAATATATTATGCAAAATTAAATCAAGATATTGAATAAAAATTCTACCGCAGAAGGGCTTTGACAATTAGATGGTATGAAATTTCTTCAAATTATAATTATTTGTCAGTACAAAATCATTTTCCACGATATTTCCATTTTCTTTAATCCACAAATGTTCACCCATGTTTTTCACTTTATTTCAATTTGTCAAAAATATAACGAATGAATATCATAAACAAATAATTAGAAAAATAAATACAAATAAACACAAATTTGATGATATTCCGTTGTCGATTGAAGGTTGTGTTTAGGTATTTCACCGCTTGAAATTAGTCTTTTGCGGCATGTCAGATGAATCATTGAAGGATAAAATTTGTGTTTAATCAAGTCATAAATTTTTATTAATTACATGTAGCTGGGTGGTTTTGTTTATTGGAAGCATTGTGACATCTTGCCGATTACACAACAGCGCACATGGCATATGATTTGCCGAAGGGGACCCTTTCTGCGTGTACCGATAATTCTTCTAACATGCCCTTTATTTTCAAAATCATTTCTGAAACATTTTTCAAATTTATACACTTTTTTTTTTTAATTTCGGCACACAAAACATTTCTATATGTTAAAAAATGGTCACCATTTCAAGCTGTAATAAGTGTTAAGCGGGTTCAATATCGTTTACGCGAAGAGAATTTCTTCTCTGTTTTTTTCAACAAATAAGTTTTCACAATATTGTAAATATCGAAAAACTATTTAAATGTTGTGCAAAATGTCTAATATTAAGTAAGTGCGAGAAACAGACTAAAAGAGTGAGAGGGAGAGAGAGAATGTACTAAATAAAAAATTGACGGGTAATTAAAATGTCGCAAATGTAGCTTTTAAAAGCTGTGCTTGTGTTGATTTCATAATTCATCAACCATCGACGATATTGTTCAACGAACAAAACATTACTTATTTCGTTCGTGCGCACTGCGTGTCAAGTTATTACGCTCTCGGACAAGATTTATAACAGAAGCAGATTTCTTCCTGATTTTGGGACTGTTCAAGTTAATAAGTTATCTTCGAACCCAAGAAATAATTTCTCAGATCAAGATTTCGAAGAGACCATTCATTAAGCTTCAACTTTTTTATATTTGACCCGCCATGTGAAAAGGGGCCGCCTTGGAACTCGGTAAAATAATTGAGTGATAAGAAAAAATGTTCACGAGAAAGGTACATGTTGATTGATAATTCTAGTTTAAGAAAATCTTTAAGTGGGAAAAGTTTCGAATCTTCTCAGTCTACGCAGTCCGCGCAGTCTGACTAGGGTCGTCAATTTACGCACTAGTCAAACGTTCTTTGTTGAAGAAATTAAGAAGATTGGTACTGAACGATCTGTTTTAGCAGATCAAAAAGCTGCTCACCAAGCTTTTATTGTTAGCTAAATTTATTTGGTAAATTATCATATTTTAAAACTATCGTTTTAAACTGTGATGCGATATTTTGGTTTTATAACAGCAAAATGATTTCACCATTGAACATCAATATAGGCAATTTTGCTACTTTCTACAATTACCACATCTGTTTACGCTATGTTTTTTTGTCGGGCGTAGTTTTCAAATGAGATACATAAAATAATTGACAGATGACACAATTTCAACCAATCAGTTCATTGGAAATTTCAATAGGCATTTATTGGTTTATTACCATTTGACAGGGTGTGGTTATCGAATAATTGTTGAGCAATCATTGGCACATGTCCGCAAGATTAACCAATCAGTTCATCGGAGGATATTTCTATTTCTTTTATATAGAGTCATTGTTTCGGGGCCCGATCCTGTTCACTTAGGATAATTAACATGCTACATCCAGACATTTTAGATTTATAAGACCATGGCATCGCGCCGCAGCATCTTACAAACAATCGTTGAACGACAAATTTGTGAGAAAGCTACGATAGGTTGAACGGAAATCTGTAAGTTTATATGATCTGCTCATTCCATCATTACCTTCTTAACTACAATGACGTCACAGGTCACTTGCTCACGTGACCGAGAATTTCAATAGCGGGCTACAGGTGTGAACAGAGAAAATCGTCGATTTTACCCTTATCGTATATAATAATTTCATTTTGAATATCGCATCAGCTTATTTTAATACATCTCTTTATATTAAAGTAAGGTCAAAAGAGCTTTTCATTTGACCTTTAACAAAATAAACATAGAAAAGAACATTCCGATTGAGAAAGTAATGGGTTTAGGTACTGATGGTGCAGCTTCCATGACAGGAAAAGGGGAAGGTCTGACTGGCTACATGTTATGGGATAATCCGATGATAGAAAACTAGCTATCACTGCATTGCCCATAGACTGGCCCTAAGTTACTTCTCAAGCTGCAGATGATATTCAATATCTTGTTGATTATCAACGTGTCCCAACTGTTTTTTTTTATTATTTTAAGGCATCAGCTGTAAGATCTCATAAACTATCTGATATTCAGAAAGTCCTTGATGAGCCCAACCTTAAAATAAAGGAAGTGCACAAAGTAAGGTGGATGTCTGTCTACATTGCAGTAGAAACCATCTACAATGTACTTGATTCACTTATAACATATTTCACACAAGATATAGATGCAAAAGGTAAGGGTTACCAGAAGAAAAGGATTCAATAACACTATGGATGTTCTTCCTGTAGTGTCAGAGTTATGTTTGATTTTTCAAAAAGCAGACATAGATGTCAGTCTAATCAAAGTTCATGTTGATTATTGCAAAAAGTCCTTGAATGACAAAGTCAGGTAAATCTCAATATCACCTTGACAAACTACAGAAAGAACATTTTACTTTAGAGAGAGGTAAAGTTGTATTCAAGTCAAACCATGTTGTCCAGGGTAAAAATAACATTGATTCAATAAAGCAGAAGTAAATTGATGGGATCCTTATACAGAAGAGTTTGGACCAAAGATTTCCTGATGATGAGAGTAACATAATCTATGCTTTTGCATCATTGACCCCAAGAGCAATTTCTTTTTGCAGTCAAAAAGAACTTGAGACATGGGGCAATGATAAACTTGAGATCTTATTACAAGTGTATGGCAACAGCAAACATTCTAAACCAACCATTAGGACTAGCCACTGGTTACCATGGATCGTAAAGTACCGTGTGAAATGTTCGTAAACGAGGTCTTAGTAATGTTTTCAGAGAGTGAAGTTGACCTAGAATCTACAAGATCTGTCTTATTTGATATTGTGAAATCACATGAAGATTATCCATACGGCGAAACAATGGAACTGAAAAGAAGAGTAAACTCTCGTTCTGGTGATAGGGTGTCTCTTAAACTGGCTAAAGATATATACTCGATAATGTCAGTTGCTGAAGGGGCTGAGTATTCTGTATTAAAAGATATTCTCAGTGTGTGTAAGGGTAAACAGAGAAAAAAGTCGATGTCGGTGTCATCTCATATTAATAACGATGCTGATGACATACACAAGTGCTCGTGTAAAGCTGAAATAGAAGTGATAAAAACTAATATGAACACTTTACAAGCTGACGTACTTCTACTCAAACAGAAATCGGTCGCAGTTGAACGTGCTAGAACAGATCAGATAAATATACTTACTAATACTCTTAAAGACACACAGGCGGATATCGCACAAGTTCGATCAGACCTTGGTCAACACTGTGATATGATAAGAGAATCTGTATTTACAGTTGGACAATATTCAGTGATTGATAATCCAATTGTTCAAGAAATCAAAGCTAATATGGACTTTGTAACCAGAAATATTGAATGCTTGAAAGAGCAGTTATTACAAGTTGTGCACAAACTAGGGATCACTTGCAATTTTGTGTCCGACCATATCCCTTCCGCACCGTCTACCGATCCGATTGGCAGTGAAACAACGGCTGTCGAACCTAATCGGGTCCCCGATTCGGGCAACAATCAGGTTCGACAGACAATGTCTGATCCCCCAATAAGCTCCGAACCAAATAATGATGACGTGGAGAGGGTTGACGTCGAACGTATGACTATACCTGTTATTATGACTGATAAGAGGAAGAGTAAAAAAACTCAAAACATTGATTATAGAATATTTAGTCAAGATGAATCGTACAGTAATGTTCTGGGTCGTATCAAGATCGGCGCGATCAATATCGCTCCTCGTACGAGAATCATAGGTCTGAACTTGATGGACATGACGATCAACGCGGCCATTCACGCACAACATACATAAAACGTAAGTCTGAATTTGGTGGTAGGGACGATCAACGTGGTCATTATCGCACGACGCACGAAAATCGTAGGTCTGATTTTGACGATCAACAAGGTCAATTTCGTTCATTGTATGACGACAAAAAATCTGATTTCGACAACAATGAAAATAATTGGTCGTTTGAGCATTATAATCGATTCTCTGCATTGAGAACAATTGTTGACTAATCTCCTTAAATGAAACTGAATATATGTACATGGAATGCAACTGGAATCATGTCCAGTTGTTCCTATCTGTGTGATATTCTAAATTCGTATTCTATCGATATATGTGGCGTTTCAGAACATTGGCTGTATAATCAAGATTTATGTTTTTTAAATTCTATTGATAATATGTATAACAGTATAGCCGTTTCTGACGCAGATTTACTTGAACCTGGTAACAGAAAAGTCGGTAAAGGGGGTGTTTGTTTGATGTGGAAGAGAACGTTCGATAACTGTGTAGCGCCAATTATGTTAGAAGATGACAGAGTTATCGGAATTCAACTTATGTTGAGCCCTAATAATTTTCTATATATATTTCAAGTGTATTTTCCCTGTTCAAGCTACCCTTTATCTACCTTTAAAGAATATGTTGATTCCATGGAAAATCTTATCGATTCTTACAGTGAAAGTGGAACTGTGTTCTTGATGGGGGATTTTAACGTAGACTTTCACCTTAGTTCAACCAGCAGGGTCAACTATCTTAAAAATTTGACTGAAAGAAAGAATTATATTGCCATTAATTCGCACGAAATTAAGTCCGGCTTAGATTTTACAAATTTTAGTTATAGCTCTGGGTCAAAGACAATGATAGATCATGTTTTTTGTCCAGGTGAATGTATCAACTTAATAGAAAGTTGTCATATCCCAGATGATAATGCTTTAGATTATTCTAGTCATATTCCCATTGTCTTTTCCCTGCAGCTAGAAGTTTTGATTCATGTGAGCAACTACAGTAATAACGATCCTTTCCAACAAACAACTGCTATCAATTGGCAAAAAGTAAATCCAGAACAAATACAGCGTTATAAAGATCTGACCAATTATGACGGGTCTTTTCAATATTTATTGAACAGTAATATAGATTCTGCGCAGGATCTTGATAATTTCTGTGCATTATTCATCGACAGTATTAACAAAGTGTCTAGATTATTTCCCGTGAAAAAATATAAAAGATTTCTAAAACCCTACTGGGATGCAGACTTGAAATCCGCTCATTTTCACATGCGATGCGCTAAACGCTCCTGGCTCGAAAATGGTCAAATCAGAGACCCCAATGATACTTTTTACTTAAATTATAAAGATAAAAAACGCATTTTCCGAAACGTACATCGTAATAAATGCTTTCAATATATTGATAGCGTATATTCGGATATAGATAAATGCGCAGAGCGCGATACTGTTTTATTTTGGAAACTTGTCAATAAAAAGAGAAAAAATAATCGAAATACATGTTCAGATATAAAATTTGGAGGTGTAACATACAGAGATCCACACTCCATTAATCAGCAATGGTTTAATTATTTTCATGAACTATATACACCCCAAGAAAATGAACTGTTTGACAATGGTTATAAAGCTATGGTTGAAAAAGAATTGTCGGAGGTAAATGCAAATATTAACAAATCCATTTCCACTGATAATTTTCAGTCTGTAACATTTAATGAAGTTAATTATGCCATTAAGAAGTTAAAAAGGGGGAAGAGTTGTGGGGACGATGGGCTCTTTTATGAGCACTTCATCTTCAGTGGATGTGTTATCAGACAAATCTTGATGAAGTTCTTTAATTATTTGTTGTATTCATATACCCCGGGCGTTCTGAAAAAAGGGGTAATAACAGTTTTATATAAGGGGGGTGATAAGCCCAAGAACGACCCAAAAAGCTACAGGGCAATAACGCTTTCCTCTGTCCTCTTGAAGATTTATGAATCGATTCTTTTAAGTCGGCTTGATAATCAAAGTACCGCAGGTATCATTAACTCCCAGCAAGGGGGTTTCAGAAAAGGCTTAGGATGTCAAATGACGTCCTATATCGTTCATGAGAGCGTCAATTTCGCGTCTGAGAATAACAGTAAACTCTACGTGTGTTTTTTAGATGTTCAGAGTGCTTTTGATTGTGTTTGGCATGACTCACTTATGCTTAAACTTTATAAAACCAATATTGACCCTTATATTTTTCTTTCAATTCAAAATTTGTATAAAGGTATGACGAGCTGTGTTAAAAGCAACGGATTTTGCTCGAACTGGTTCCCGGTTCTACAAGGAACTAGACAAGGGGGTGTATAAAGCCCTTACTTATATTTAATATTTATCAATGACCTAATGGATCAATTGTCTCGGTCAAAGGTCGGATTTCAATTTCAGTCTCTAAGTTACGTTTGTCCGTCTGCTGCTGATGATATGGTCCTAATGTCATTTTCTAAATCTGGTATGGACCATTTAATGAATATCTGCTATAATTACTCATGTTTGAATAGGTACTCTTACAACGCCCAAAAGTCTGCAATAATTGTAATGAATGAAACAGCTCGCGATTTCAATATTTCTTCAAGAACATGGTCTTTAGGAGATGACGTAGTTAGTGACATTGTCAATTATAAACACCTTGGCGTAAATTTGAATAAGTATTTGGATAGAACAACTAACATAGAAGAATGTTGCAGAAAACTACGGTCAACCTTTTTAAGTTTGGTACACTCAGGTCTTTTCGGTAGCAGTATACATCCTCTATCCGCAAAGAAGATTTATAAAAGTGTTGTATTGCCAAAAGCGCTTTACGGCTGTGAATTTTGGGATAATTTAAGTAATGATCAGAAACTTACTTTAGAAAGAAGTCATAGATACTGTATTAAGTACATGCAATCTCTCTCAAAATATACAGACTCCAATTTAGCTTTATCTCTAATCGGTCTTTTACCAATTTCAGCCGAAATAGAAATTAAAAAGCTGATCCTTTTTGGTCAATTATGTAACTTAGATACTGGTTTTTTGGTCAAATCAATCTTTACTGGTAGAATTATAATGTACACTGCAAACCCATCTTCCATTAAAGGATTCATAGCTGACTGTTTTATTTTGCTAGGGAAATTTAATCTTAGGCACGTTATCGCTGCTTTTATTGAACATGGTACCTTTCCAAGTAAGGTTGCGTGGAAAAATGCTGTAAGTAAACAAGTTAGTGATTTTTATGTAGAAGAACGTCAAAATTACTTTCAGGAAGCTAATAATTCACATTTACTTGAATCTTTGCATCCAAATTATTCTGGAAATTATCCGTCAGAACTTTGGATATACTCCAAGCCAAATAAGCTGCTCCTTCCGTTTTGTAAAACAGTTATACAAATGATTAGTTTCTGTCTTAGAAATATTTCACTAACATGTAAAAAGTGTGGTGCATACACTGATCAGATTGTTGTCCATATGATCTTCTTTTGTATTGTTAATGCTTCTCACACTGAAAATATTTTAGAACATATAGTGAAAACCAAATCTACCAGTGATTACCTGGAGTTTATTTTGATGCCACATGACCAACAAATAATTGCAATCTTGAGCGAGTTCATAAAATCTATCTGTAGTAATCATAACTCTGCCAAAAAACTCGGCATTTGTCTTTATAAGATCTGGTCGTAGTGTCATGAACGTCGATCGGCGAACAAAGTTTCACAACTTTAGTTTAATTGAAGCTTTAGTTTTGACGATTTTGGTGGCCAGATTAACGTTTTTACGTGCTAGATAACTTAATTAGAAATATACACACACAATTATAATAATGATAATGATAATGATAATAATAATGATAATCATAATAACAATTTTGCGCATAGTGTGGATTTGGATCTTACAATAATCTATGTGCAGTTTTATCTTGATCAATTAATATGCAAGTCTTTAATACTTTTTTAAAAAAAAAATCGAGATATCTCGATTGATTGTTGTAATTACACCATAAAACCAATGTAATTAACAGAATGATAAATTCACCGTTTTGTAAGTTTGTCTCTACTTTTTCACTAACATTTGATAGCGTTAAGAATTTGAAAATTTGAGTGATTTTGGCATGATTTTGGAGTGGAATTGAACAAATAAGATGAGTGAGTCTTTACTAAAATTGAGGGAATGTATTCCGATCTCCTAATTTTGTTCAGGGTAAACAAACGTTGGGGATTTGGATACCTCCCTTTAATGAAATATGCATACAAGTTTCTTCAAGAATTTATTATACGCTTTATACTCCAATAATGTCAGTGAAATCGCGACTTTTCTAGATATATTTATTTGGAGTGCTGTTGTAATCACTTTTGAATGGTTTAAAGGAATGGTTGGAACGTATGAATGGAGCGCTGAGTGAGCGGTTTAAAATAGGTTTGATTAAGAAGAATTTCAATTTCCGGAATTTAACTACTGTAGTGATATTGTATATGTATTTGTGTATAAGTTTGAGTGTATATGTGTATGTGTGCATGTATATGTGTATGTATGTATGTGTGTATGCATATGTATATGTTTGTGTGTATATGTGCGTGTAAGTGTGTATATGTAGGTTTGTGTATGTATATGTATGCGTGTGTATTATGTATATGTGTGTGTATATGTGTATGTATATGTGTGTATATATATATATATATATATGTATGTATGTATATATATATACATGATATTCTTTCTCTCAAATAATTGTTAAAAATATCTTTATGATTTCATAAACCATTCGTCCAACACTTATTTTTTCGTTTCGGATAAGTTTCGGACACAGAGTGGCTTAACATCAAGCTTGAGTCATGTCGGAACAATCTCAGCTTTTAACAGTTGTGGTTGCTCTGACAGGGATCAAGCTGGTAGTTACTTCGTCTGCCTACGCGACGAACCTCTTGTCAACACGAAGAGGTTTTCTAAGTAGGCAGATTATATTCCCTTATATATATTTTGTCGATCTATATGTTTGTTTGACTGTCTCTCCAAATGTTATGTTTATTATGTTCTTGTACTTCTAGTTGTTGTAAATATGTTTGCATTTTGTCTGTATGTATTTAATATGTTTTCACTCTCCTGTAATGGAGGAAATAAAGGTATCTATCTAGTTATTCAGGAGGGTTATCCAAGAATAATGTGCCAGCTATATATATGGTTTTTGATAATAAAATATTACAGCAGTGAGTTTCCAAATTTACTGAAACTTAGCCAAATTGCTCTATCAGCTCCTGTTCACACATCTGACTGTGAGAGGGGCTTTAGTGCACAAAATTTGATATAAAAAAAAACTTCACAAAGAAATAGATTGTCATCAGAAATTTTGAATGATTTATTGACCATAAAGCTTGAGGGAGGAGATTCAAAGAAATTTGATTTTAAAATGGCCCTATCACATTGGAGAGAGCAGAAAGCAAGATGGATTTTTGAGTAATAATTAGTGTAAATTCAAATTTCTGTGAATCCATTTCTGCACAGATGAATGATCAAACTTATTCAAATAAAGTTATTATTATACAGTTAAGAGTTTAATTGAAATGAATATGCTTTGAGTACAAGCGTTTCTTGATATCCTTTCCATCATATAAATATTAGAAAAATTCAATAAAAGTTTTTTTTTAGCTTATATCTAGCACTGAGTTACTTATGTCTACTTACTTTAACCCCCACTTTGACCAATTGAGACCTAAATAAATGTATTAATTTAATAATCAACAGCTTACATGGTTGATAATTATTACCAGGTTCTGTACATCTTCTTTTAAAACAAGTCAATAGAAACTTAGCATATATTTTAAGTCTAGCATACCTATGAATCCTTGATTGATGGAAAATATTATATTATCAATAAAAGTATTCAAAGCTAATTTGTGGGGCCCCACATTTTTTGAAATAGCCCACTTTTTTCAAAGCTAATGGGCCATTCGGCCCTCTGGATTTGATTTCTGGGCAGATCCCTGCTGATTTATTAACTCTATTTGTAATAATCCAAAAATATCATTTTTGGCTTACCTGAGCATAATTATGCTCAAGGGGAGCTTTTAAGATCACCCTAAGGCTGTCATCTGTCATGTGTCTGTCCTCATCGAACTTAAAAACTTTTCTTCTCTAGATCTTGAACCACTGGGCTGATTTCACTGAATACTTTGTAAAAATTTTCCTTTGGTGGCCCTCTTTTTAAATCGTAAGCAAAATTTTGATTGGCCCATTAATGTGGGCATTTTTTTCACTTTGAAATCTTTGAACCTCATCTCCTCCTGAACTGCTTTGTCAATTGCAATGAAACTTTAAAAGAATGCTCCTTGGGTGACTCTCTTCAAAAATGGTTGGCAAAATTTTAATTGGCCCATAGATATAGGTATGGTAGGGCAGGGTATATTTTGAGACCAAAAGCTTTTTTAACATCTCCTCCTCAATAACCTATGGTGGGATTTAACCAAACTCCAGGGCAGAAATGTTCCTTTAGTGACCTTTCTCAAAACTTGTTTGTGGAATTTTGATTGACCCTCCCAAATATGGGTATGGCAGGGCCTGATTTTTTTCGAGCCTGGATATGGTAGGGTGCATATTGGACCTATTTTCACTTTGAATTCATGAAATTACATCTCATCTTCAACAACTAGGCAAATGTAAATGAAACTTTGCTAGAAAGTTACTTTGATTAGATCCACTGGATTGATTGATTGAATGGGTTTTACACCGCTTTCAACAATTTCGCAGTTATATCACGGCGACCAGAGCACCTAACAATGGATTCCTGGTATTTCTTTCACCTGTACTACCATTACAAATTTCCTAGCCTCCCGGTGCTATTTCACATAGGTTTAATAGATCCACTGGACTAATAAAATTAAGATGAGCAGTTAAGGGCCATTCTGGCCTTCTTCTTTAGCTCACCTGAGAAAGATAGCATTGATATTTCACATATGAATTGCTTGGGACAAGACCTTTTGGTGGATAGTAAAGTCATAACTTTAAAGGTAAATGAAAGAGCCTAGAATCATATTTTACATGATGTGTAACGTGCACCGAGCGGTAACTGCCTGAACGTTAGTGGGACAAACACAATGTTCTGTGACAAAAAGGGGCTGGTATGGTATGAAAAAGGTTTATTAATAAGACTTAATCACACAAGAATCAGAATGGTCCAAACAAGTGTTGAGCCTGACTCCTGTGATGATTTAGTCTGAAAGACCCAGTCCTTAGGAATAGGTCAAGGGTATGTGTTGAGCTGCTCAATACAAGAACTCAAACACGTCAAGGGTTAGAACAGGTTTGGACCGATAAAAACTGGACCTAACCAATACTGACTCCAGAACTATGTCTAAAGCTCAGACCCTAAACAATGAGTTGAACACACGGTTTGATCACCTGCACTTCTGAACCAAGGTTTGGACCAAGGTTGCAACTCTGAGGTGACAAGCGTATGGAACTCACGATAGAGTCACGACACAATACTGAAAACCTGCAAAATTGAGTTCTGGCGTGCCAGATCTGCAAGTATGAGGTTTAAGTAGTGTCGGGCTTTAACAAAGGCTAGAGCGTACAAATATTATTGCTTATATAGCAAAGCAGTGGGTATATCGGTATATCGTCAAATGACTAGTTACCACGAAGCCAGCAGACTGACAAAGAATTATGAAAACTCTGCCTTTTATACCCAAAAGAAATCACATGACCACCTTAAACAATTGGAATACTCCAATTTTATCATTGTGGCAACAAAACTTTTTGCACACGTTCTCTGTATTCATAGATCATAGACTGGAGACGTGATTAGGCTAGGGCCTTTCCAATACACGGATAGTCAACCCGGACATTTCGTGACAGATGCTTGCTTGGGAAAGACCTTTCTGTTGGTACTAATATCAATGACATCGGTAAAGGTCATTTTTTCATTGTAAAATGTGCATTAAATTAAAACTTTAACATTGGCCATAAATTTTAAATGGTAAACGATAGTCTTAATTTCATAATATGTGCAATGCTTGTGACAAGACCCTTCTGTTTGCATCCAGGTAAAGGTCATCAGTCAAAGTCAAGGTCATTTTTCAAGTCAAATTTGTGCTCTTGTTTGTTAATCCACCAAAAAGCACTAAGGAAAATGTTAAATTCGCCTAAGCTTGAACTATTGTTATATTTATTCACTAGTAACAAACACTTGCTGGAAAACTAATGTAAATATGTGTCCAATAAACATGTCTTTTAAAGGGCTCTTGATATGATATTGCAAGCATCTGGCAAAAGTTGCAAACATCCTGTAAACACCCCGTAAACAATTTTCGCAACAACTCTCTCACTATATATAAGGTATTTTTCCATTTCTCATATGTTGCTTTTATAATCCATGGGTCATAAATGTTTTTATGTTCAATGTTTTTTTTTCTGAAGGTTTTTAGCAAAAAAAATAAAAAATAGTGGGAGTCTTCAGGACTTGATCTGGGGTTTTCTAGATAAGGGTTCAAAAATATATTATTAAAATGTAAATCTGAGATTTCTTTCTCATACTTCATGATTCTATTTTATATTCTCAGAGAAGACCTATGTTGACCCTCAACTAAACCTAAGATCACTACACTCTTACCCTATCTTAGTAGAAATTGATAAACCATACCTTTTTAGCTCACCTGAGCATGAAGTGCTAAAGGTGAGCTATAGTGATCGTACATTGTCTGGCATGCGGCGTCTGTCATCCACAATTTCTTTAAACATCTCCTTCTAAACAAGTGGTCCAATCTTGATGAAACTTGGCAGGGATGTTCCTTGGGTCAAGCTCTACCAAAGTTGTTCAAATAAATGAAATCCACCCTTAACTTTCCCTTTACCCTTAACAAAAATGGTGAAAATAGGATTATTTTCAAAAATCTTCTTCTCTGAAACCAGAAGGCAGACAGCTTACATATTAAGTATGTAGCATGATTTAGAAGACCACCACCAAGTTTGTTAATATCAAGACCCTGGGGTCATATTTGGGCTTTGCCCGTGTGCAACCCTTTTTACAAAGAATCAAAGAGCGTAAATCTTTGAAAATCTTCTTCTCTGAAAAAAGAAGGCAGACAGCTTTCATATTTGGTATGTAGCATCATTTAGTGGGCCTCTACAAAGTTTGTACATATCAAGTCCCTGGGGTCAAATTTGGGCTTTGCCCGGGCACATCTCTTTAAGCTCTTCTCAGGAAGAAGGGTAAAAAAAGGAAATTTTCAAAAATCTTCTACTCTGAAACCAGAAAGCAGCAGCATCTAGTAGATCTCTGTCAAGTATGTTCATATCAAGACCCTTGGATCATATTTGGGCTCCATCTGGGTCCAACCCTTTTAACATAACATCAAAGAGTGAAAATCTGTAAAAATCTGAAACCAGAGGGCACACGGCTTTCATATTTGGTATGTAGCATCATCTAGTGGGCCCCTACCAAATCTGTTCACATCAAGACCCTGGGGTCATATTTGGGCTCCACCCGGGCGCATTCCTTTTAGCTCATCTATGCATGATGGGTGCATCCCTTTTTACATAGAATCAAGGAGTGAAAATCACACCCTTCTTGCTCTTGACCAAAAATATCCCATGGTATTGATTCTATGTAGAAATAATCTCCTTTTTGACATCTCCCTAATAAATTGATGTGATGTCCCAGGGGTGAAAGAGACTCAGGTGAGCGATCTAGGACCATCATGGTCCTCTTGTTAACTGCTAGGCTTAACCACTGGTTCACTGAGGATGATAGTTGATTTAATGGTTGATTTTATAATAATAAACTTGATATGGCTTCTAATCTGCCGCAAACCTGCTTCAAACTGTTTGCGAGAACCATTTGCACCAAATTTGCAGCAAACTGTTCTTGCAAGAAGTTTGCCGCATGTTGCTGCAATCATGGAGAAGTTTTTATCTTATTTTTACTTTTGGGTCAGCCTAAGCCTCATGTTAAAATTTTACCAAGTTTTGAGACATAGGGTGCCACACCCTCTATTTAAAGGTGTAAGTGCTTACAGTTAATTGTTAAGTTTCTGCTAACTGTTCTCGCAAACAGATTAGTTTGCGGCAAATTTAATGCAAATTTGTAGCAAAATTTGTATTTCTGTAAGGGTTCTAATGAAAGAGTACTTGATGTACCAAGAGTTCTTTAATAAATTTTGAGAAGAAATGCAACTTCATAAGGAATGCTTAATTAGGCTTTAAATAAGAATTATCTTGAATCCTGTGTTATATTTTAAATTTTCCTACTTCTGGAGGAATGCAGGTTTTTGCACACACTATTTTACTGAAGTTGGGCGATCTTTTGAAGATGAACATTATTCATTCAATCATGCAGTGGATGGTTGTGTGTTGGTTGGAAAGTTTTTAAGTGCCTCAGGGAATCGTATTTTAGGGGGGGGGGGTTTAATAGGGAGGGAGCATTCATTAGGAAAAATACGGTTATTCTTAACTACCAAAATACTTATAAGTTCTCCCCAAAGAAAATAGTCCTTTGAAGTAGGGTTTAGATTTAATAAATAAATGTGACCCGTCACATGAAAAGGGACCATCTAGGAATTTTGTAAAATGAATTATTGAAAAAGAGATTTGATCCAGCATAGGTCAACTGGAAGTCACATTTCAAAAATTCTTTCACTGGAAGGTAGATTGATTATTCTAGATTCAGAAAATAAACATCTAGCAAAAGTTTCAACCCTAGTCAGTCTGTGCAGTTCGAGCAGTCTGACTAGGGTTGACACTTTATGCATTACCCAGATGGTCCCTTTTCACATGACGGGTCACAAATATAAAGAAGAACAAGAGACCAAAGAGGGCCTGTATTGCTCTACTGGCAAACTCTGTTCAGAAAAATCTATGGCCTGTGAAAATTTCTTATTCTCCCTATGAGTGCCAATGGTAATATCATGTGTTGTGATCCTTCAAAAGCAAGTTCAAGGTAAAGATCAACAATAGGCTTATGTAGAGCATTCTTACTTTACAGAATTTATGGATTTATGGATTTTTTATTAATTTTGGCATGATTGGTCTCCATTATTAGATCATTTTGAAAGATATTTTTTAAGATAACTAAGGTTTAGGTCTCCGGTCAAGGTCAAATGTAAAAAAAACAACACTTCTTTTGAATTTTCATTGGATTTTTTAGAATATCTACATAGAACTATTTTTTAGGATTTTTTTCTTTAAAGAAAACTTGGAAAGTGTTGGAATGAACTTATTCTAATTACAGGGTTGAATCTGGACAACAGTAATGGATGTATTGACCACACAAAATTTTTTATCAAGAAAGCGTCTGAGGAAGAGAAAGAACACAGGTAAAGTGGATCATTCTCACACATTCTTCAAGGACAATTATGATGAGCAGACACAGACATACCAATATAATTATGCAGCCGAGCTAGAATATATAGATAAATTTTCCGAGAGCAAGCCCCAGATTAGTGAGATGACATGCCAAATTTCTGAAAAAGGGATAGTAAGCTACGCAGATTTTGTAGGAAGAAAAAAGCTACGAAAGAGAATGGATAATGGCCATGTGGATCATTCCCATTCTTTTTTCATTGATGGTTCATCTCATCTGGCTAAAACAATAAACTTCAATTATGCTGAAGAAGCCGAATATATAAAGATGATGACTGAAGAGTCCTGCAATGCGACAGAGAGTCTTGATCAGATAAACTGTCCATGTGACAAGGAGGAAGAGGAGACCCAACTCAAACAACTCAAGGTATATTGATGGTTCAGTGAGAATTTGTCTGAATGTGGTGTCCATGTCAATGGGTCAGCGCAACACTATTGTAAGTGCCTATTTATATATATAGGCACTTACAATAGTGTTGCACTGACCCCTCGATGTGGTCTAGAGATAGAGTGTTGCCTCTTGTTGGTCCTGAGTGTGATTCCAAGAAGCAGCTATAACTCCTCGATCTTCCATTGGCCCACACATGTGGTGTAATTACTGATGATTTTTTCTGGGAAGCAGAATGAAAAGAGATTATTTTAAGGAGTAAAAACTTGTTTTCTATTTTTTATACGCCAGTCGAAGACTGGACATATTATGGGATCGACTGTGATGTCTGATGTCCAGCGTCCGGCATCGGAGTGTCTGGGCATCCGGCAGCCTGCAGTTCTTTGTCCAGAGCATAACTCTGTAACCTTATGTCCAATTTTCTTGAAACTTGACAGGTATATTCTTCTCCTCATAACGAAGTGCAGTGCAAAAGAACCATAACTCTACCTGGCCTTTTTTTTAGTAATTGCCCTTTGTTATTTATACTTTAATCTTGTCAGGAGCATATCTCTAAAAGTATAGGAGCTTCAATCATGAAACTTGATGGGTAGATAGATCTCATCAAGGGGAAGTGCAGTGCAAAAGAACCATAACTCTACCTGGCTTGTTTTATAGCTCACCTGAGCACGAAGTGCTCAAGGAACTATTGCGATCTATCAATGTCCTGCAACCATCTGTCTGTCTGTCCGTCTGTCCATCATGGCGTCAACAATTTCTTTAAACAACATCTCCTCCTAAACTTCTGAGTCAAAATCAACCAAACTTAGCAGAATTATTCCTTGGGTGGTCCCTTATAAAAATTGCTAAAAGAATTTAAATCAATGAAAAACTCTGGTTTCATGGCATAGGGAATGGGAAATTTCACAAAAGCTCAAGCCTTAATGACAATTTTTTGTTGTGTCGCCCCATGGGCGACACTCATTGTAGTATACATATTCTACAGTTTTCCGTTTCTACTTCTGGCTGTTCCTGGGCATATATGTCTGAACTCCAACCACTTCAAGGCAACATAGGATATGTCTAAATGTCTTATTGAATCAAAGAACTTATGGTGACCGATCAACTCGGCCCAGCGTATAACTCGGCCCCTAATCTAATACCAAATCCATTTCATAAACGATTATTTATTAAGTATAGATATTTCAAATAGAAAAATATTAAATCTTCGTTCAATTGTTCGGTAATGTGTGAATGCATCAGCAATTTGATTCTAAGAATCGGCACATTTTCAAACAATGATTTGATATGATAAAACCCAAAATAATATTTAGAAAGATAAACATAGCAATGTATAAATGCACTGTTCACCCAGTACAGTACTGGAGACAAAGCGTGTCGTAGAGAAAACACAACACGTCTAGAGCTAGCTGGGTCACTAGGTGTCGGCACCCTTTGAAGTCCCTAGATCTTTGCACAGGACGTCGCTTTTATAATCAGTTACTCATGAGATTTTAAAGGGTTCTCTTGTTTTAACAGTATGAGTTTTGACTCGGATTAAATCATTTGACTTGGATTTAATTTGATGTTCAAAGAATGTACAATGATTTCAGCAATATTTTCGAAACAACATGAAGAAAGGAAATTTGGATAGCATGTAGCTTTTGAAGAATTCTATTTCATTTACGTTGTTGGAGTAAGAAAAAAGGAAAAGGAAATTGATGTTTGATGTTACACCTCATGTATAAAGAGAATTTGTTAATAAAATTTGTAGCATTTCGGTACCCTTTGCATTTTAACTTTTTGCGCTTCTAGAGCAATTTTGCTCGCGCTAGTTTTCAGAAGTTGAGCGATCTTTTGATGGTGACTTAAATCGTGCAATTACCCTAATCATGATCGGGAAAGAAGTTAAACAATAATCTTTTGAACATTGCGTTGTGGCGTAACTCTAGTAAATAAACTTTGAGACTGGTTTTTTTTTTTTTAGCTCAACTGGCTGAAAGCCACTAGGGCTATTGTCATGGCGTTGTGTCTGTTGTGCGTCCGTCCGTACGTGCGTCTGTGCGTCCGGTCGTAAACTTTTTCTTTAAAAATCTTCTCCTCAGAAACTACTGGATAGATTTCAACCAAACTTCACAGGAATGATCCTTGAGTGACCCTCTTTCAAAGTTGTTCAAGAAATTTTGATCCAATGAAAAACATGGATTTAATGGGCATGGCTAATTTCCGAATATGGTAAAAAGTGAGTTTTCTCAGATTCTCATTTGATGGATACCAATTAAATTTTACATGACTGATCCTTTGGTGACCCTTTATCAGTCTACAAAAACTTATTGTGATCAGATGAAAAATATGTATTTCATGGGCGGAGGTCATTTCTCTATATGTTATATAGTGGAAACTTTGAAAATCATTTTCTCAGAAACAAACTGATAGATATCAACCAAATTTTACATGAATGATCCTTGGGTGACCCTTTATCAGTCTACCAAAAATTATTGTGATCAAATGCAAAATATGCATTTCATGGGCGGAGGTCATTTCTCTATATGTTATATAGTGGAAACTTTGAAAACCATTTTCTCAGAAACTAACAAATAGATATCAACCAAATTTTACATGAATGATCCTTGAGTGATCCTTCATCAGTCTACCAAAAAATATTGTGATCAGATGAAAAATATTTATTTTATTGGCGGAGGTCATTTCTCTATATGTTATATAGTGGAAACTTTGAAAATCATTTTCTCAGAAACTAACAGATAGATATCAACCAAATTTCACTGGAGTGATCCTTGAGTGATTCTATATCAGTTTACAAAAAAAATTTGTGATCGGATGGAAAATATGTATTTTATGGGCGGAGGTCATTTCTCTATGTTATATAGTGGAAACTTTGAAAATCATTTTCTCAGAATTTACGTGATGGATATCAATCAAACTTCATTAGTTTGATCCTTGGGTGATCCATTATCATGCAGCCAATAATTTTTGTCATTGGATGAAAAATATGTGTTTTATGGGCGGAGGTCATTTCTCTATATGTTATAATAGTGGAAAGTTTGAAAATAATAACCCAAAATATCTAAAAAAAAATCTAGTCAAAACTTAGATTTGCTATTACAAGAATTTCAAGCCTGTGGAGCGAATCAAGCCATTAATGGCTTTCTAGTTTCACAACGGACAGTAGACAGTTGGGTGTTGGTCGGATATTCAAGGGCCTGGAAATCGTATTTTATGGGGGGGGGGCTTTTATAAGGGAGGGCGCGTCTTATATGTTATAGACTATATAGTGGGGTCGCGTTTTTCTACTGGATGAGTTGAGTCCAAGTAAAAACGACCCAGATTCAAAAGAGCTCTAATCCCACCCAAACCGTCAGAAGCGTTTTTTCCCATTCATTCAAAACAACTCAAATTGAATATTTGTCTGATGAATCAATTTTTTTTTTTAATCACTGGAATTGTATGAAACAAAAAATGGTAATTAAGTTCCATATCAATTTGCAGAGCAGCAATAATTTTCAGGAATTGACACAAAATTCATGTTCACTAGTCTTCTTTTTTGCTCTACTGAGCGCAACGTGCTCAAGCAAAGCTTTAAAGATCACCCAGCGTCGTTTCTTCTTCTCCAGACTCCTTAAACACCGGGTCAATTTTGAACGAAACTTTGTCACAATGTGCACTCGAACTATTGAATGGCCCAAAAATATCGGCCTGGCATTTTCCCTTTGAAGTCTTTGAACGCCATATCCTACTGAACCGCTGGACCAATCTCAATATTTTTTTTTTTGCTAGAGTGATCCTTAGGTGACCCACTTTTAAAATTGTTCGCGAAATTTTGATTGACCAATAGCCTAAACATTGGTGTAGCAGGGCTTAGTAATTTTTACTAAGAAATCTATGAACGAAATTTCCTCCTAAATTGCAAGACCAATTCCGATGGAACTTTTCAAATATGATCCTTGGTTGACCCTTTCTGAAAATTAATTGCGAACTTTGATTGATCCATAAATATAGGCATGACAGGATGTGACAATTTTCACTTTGATATCTTTGAATAACCTCATAAACAACTGGGCCAATGTCAACGAAACGTTGTGGTTTCTCTATAAAAGTGTCTGCAAAATCCGGATTTGCCCCCCAAATGAGAGCATGGCAAGGCGTAGTATTTTCACTATGAATTCTCTAAAGGTAGCGCAACTGCACCAATAAAACATAGGTAATTAATTCGTGTAAACTGATTTTTCCTAATCTGTCAAGTATTCAACATAACTCAACTGTCTTTGACAAAAGTTTCATGATTGGACAGGAAAAAGGGAACGTGTTAAAGAGAACATTAACTCAGTCTCGTTCGAAAATGGCGTGTTAGCAATTTGTCAATGGTTTTATTGCATATTCGAACAAAAATGATAGTCCGTGTTATGTGTATCACGAAAAGCTTTTGTGGCTTTTTATTACTTTTTTTCATATCTATAAATTTTCTTATCAACATCTCGTAATTTTGACTTATTCCCAAGTATATTATCATACCAAGACTGGTTCTACTTATTCTTTAGAGAAAATATTCGATTTTCTATCACTTGCTATTGTCATGCCATAAATGATATAAAACAAATTTCAGTTAAAATGGCAATCGTATATTTTTGGATCGAAAAATACCTTTTTAAACTCCTCCACATAATTAGCTACAACCTTTTATGCGGGACTAGTTTTTGCTTATAGCAGTTCTATTTTGTGAAGTTCAAAATTGTAAACATTCATTTTAGCTTTGCTTTTATACACCGAAAAAAAACCTGTCGTAAACTCAAGATGCGTGATTGTATTGTTGGTATTTTTTCACCATTCTTACCAAAAGTCCCAACCATTTTTCATAAATTAGCTTTCATTCTTTGAAGGCGACACAATTCACTTTGCTGTACATTGCAGCAATTTTTTACTTGTTTACACTCTAGAAGCCACGAGTGTTTGTAAGGTCATGAGGATGAACCCTATTGAAAATGGGAAGGATCCATGCCATATCACGGGAAAAGGGGCCTTAATGACAATTTTCTTTTTCACACTCTAGTGGCCACAAATATGGTCCAATCCTCATGAAACTAGGTTAGAATGTTTGCCAAGTCATTAGGATGAACCATATGGAAAATCGAAAGGATTCATGCCTTATCATGGATAAAGGGGACCTTAATGACATTTTTCTTGTTTACACTCTAGTGGCGACAAATATGGCCAAATCTTTATGAAAATTGGTTAGAATGTTTGTCAGGTCTCAAGAATGAAGCCAATTGAAAATGGAAAGGATCTGTGGCATATAACAGGAAAAGGGACCTTAATGACAATGTTTTTGTTTACACTCTAGAAGCCAAAAATATGGTCCAATCTTCATGAAACTTGGTCAGAATGTTTGTAAGTCATGAGGAAGAACCCTTTTGAAAATCAGAAGGATCCATTCCATATCACGGGATAGGGGCCTTAATGACAATTTTGTGGCCACAAATATGATCCAATCTTCATGAAACTTGCTCAGAATGTTTGCCAGGTCACAAGAATGAACTCTGTTGAAAATGATAAAGATTCATGCCATATCACAGGCAAAGGAGTCTTAATGATAATTTACTTGAAATAACTCTAATGGCCACAAGTAAGGCCCAAACTTTGTGAAACTTGGTTTTATGTAGATATTATCTTCTTTATGACATCTGCCTTTTTAATTGATGTGATGTCCCAGTGATCAAAGAGACTCAAGTGAGCGATCTTGGACCATCATGATCCTTTTTGTTGAGTTATTGCCCTTTTTAGTTTTTCACACTTGAATCTTTTCTAGAGCCTTTCTCAAAGAGTATTTGAACTTTGATCTTGAAAATTCATGGATATATAGATTGTATTAAGGGGAAGTGCAGTGCAATAGAGCCACAACTACTTGGCTTATTTTTTGAGTTAGGGTTTGTTTTTCTTCATACTTGAATCTTATCCAGAGCTTATCTCTAATGGTATATGAGCTTTGATCACCATAATAATATGCTCCTACTTAGTAAATTATTCATCTATCTGTCTACACATAAATTGTCCAAAAGATATTCATTCGAAATCACTTCAATTCTACTCTTAACCTAAAGTTACATCAATCTGTGTGATGGGCGTATCTTGTGACAATTTGGCACCTTGTTTTTGAAATAAATGATTTTAAACATATCTGATTGAGCTATTTAAATAAGTGCCCACAACAAGAATTTGTCAAGCAATAAATAATAAGTTAATATGTTTGTGCTACAATCACAGGATATTAGATGAGAGACTTGATTGAATACTAAATTTATAAATGAGAAACAAATTGAATTGAGTTTTTTTAAAAGTTTTAGCTGTTTTAGAATGCGAGGTTAATAAAAATGGTATTTGATGAACACAAATTTGATATTCTTTTTATAATATGACTTGAACATTTGTGATAAATAAGGAAATATTTCCAGAAATGTATTGATTGAAATTATTCTGCTAAACATATAACACCGTTTGCAAAATGACTTCAGCAAATGCATTGTGACGTCATTATTATTTTTCTCCATTAAATTATAATGCTGCTATGCATTCTTAGCTCATTTGAATAAGTTATTCCACCATAGCAATAATAACATAATAACAACTGTGTGATATCAAAAATGTTCAATGTTGTCATGGGGTATCTTAGAGGACTTTGAAATTTATACGCACTCAGAAGGTGACAACAAAAGAATATGTAGGACAAAGCTGTTATGTGGACTAACAAAAGATGCATGCCCTCTGTCCACTCCCTTTTTTATGATTTGAGCATTGGTGAATAATCAAAACATCTTAACTACAGCTTAAATAAGCTGTAGTTTCGATGTTACGATTATTCATCAACAATATTTTTCAACAGAGGATTATTTCTTTTACCCACTTGCGTAAACTGCCTAACAGGAGTTATGCCCTTGGTGCTAATTTCACGTCCACTTCTCTTTCAGGTCATATTACATGATTGTATTGATCAGACAGAGGATAATTCTAACAGTGATGATTGTTGTGAGGAAATTGTGGAAGAAGAAAACAAGGAAACCAGGGATACAGAAAATAGTGAACTCATGTCAAAGGTATCTTAACACTAATTCCAATTTCTTAAAACTTTAAGAGTGGTCCAAATTCAAACATGAAAGTTTGTGCAATTTGAAACAAAGCATCCCCTGTAAAAGAAAATGATTTTTGGGGAAGGAGATATTACTTGTTCTATTTTTATACAAAATTTTTTCAAAGTATGATAATAATAAAAATCTACAGGCGCTTATTTGAGCTCCACAGGCCAGAATCTCCTGGTAATTATTAACACAGAATGATAAGGGTTTTTACCCTGCGGAAGCACGAAGTGCTCAAGGTGAGATATTATGATCAATGAATGGCCGACTAAATCTGTCTTGTCTGTTTGTCCGTCTGTCAAAACTACACATCAGATTTCAACCAAACATCATAGATGTGATCCTTAGGTCAAGGGTTTTCAAAATTCTTCACATATTTGGAAGCCATGCAGAACTCTTGTTGCCAAAGTCGGGCACAGATTAAAATTCAGCCTATGTTGTGTTGAGTATTTTTCCTTGCAAACTGAAACTTTCATTTTCTGTTTTAGTATTGATTTATATTTTCTCCCAAAATAGTTGAAATTATTAACATGCAATTGATATATGCCCTATGTTGTAGAGCCACATTAAACATATATGTGATAGAAAAAAAACTTTTGAAAGAGGCCTCATTCTAAACCTTTAAAGCATAAAATTTTCAAATGTTTTGGTATTGTTTCACATTGATATCAAAATAATTTACATTAACTTCCATTCTTTTATTGGAAGATGTAGCCCATTTGCCATTTGATCCCATATTTGTGATTTAATAAGGACTTCAAAACTTGGAACTCGCATACTCAGGTGAGCAATATTATCGAACCATCATGGTCCTCTTGTTTAGTTCTGCTGACCAAAGTTAAGAAGTGCTATAGAGATTGCGTAGTTGCTGTCTGTTAACAATTCTTTTTATTGCAATAAAATCCACAAATATTCTTGGACCTTGAAACTTTCACACGATGATTGTGGGGTCAGGATAGGATAATGTTGCAAGGGAAAGTACTTGACCATCTCTAAGATTACCAAAAGATTATGTGAATTAAATCCCTGGGAATCTTTCGAACACCCAACCCACAGAAACATTAAAGGCATGTTTTAGAAACCTGAACCCTAGGTGTTTGATGTCATTTGTGATAGCATTATTATATCACTCTTGTGGAGGCGACTGTACTTCAAGCTGCATGAGAACCATTGCTGTTTTTAACCTCCTCAGTCAAAGTAACTGATGGAATCATTTTTATTCACTTGGATGCACACTGTACAAAAGATCTGTAGTTCAGAAAGGCTCAACCAAAAATTCAATGAAATCTGTTGATGGATGTGAATTAAACTATCTGGATTTAAAATTGGAATGCATGTATTCTGCGTTATTATTTAACTGGCAGGGCGAGGCTTAGCTGTGACCTAATTTGGCTTCTTATACTTTTCAATATTTCTGGTTCTTTCAAAAGTTAGTCTGTAATTATTGTTAACGCTTGCAAATAACTGTACCCTAAAACCATTAAGGATTTATGTGCTTAGAATAGGTGAACATATTTCATTGTTTGGTTGCCAAAGCCTTGTAACTTCAGTTTGGACAAACTGAAGTTACCAGGGTTTGGTAACCAACCTTCCATATACAGCTTCAAGTTATTTATATTCACTATCTGTATAAGTAAGTAATTGTAAATAAAAGCTGATTTACCTTAATCTAAAGTGCAACCACTGGTAACTTAGGCTCAGCCCTGTCAGGGCAATAATCATGGATTATAACAAGTGTACCAGAGTGTATGAGCTCAGTGTATGAGCTTGAAACAATTCAAAGGTGGAAAACTCTGTTTACTAATTTTTTTCTCTTGATGAGATCTAATGCATACACTGTAGTTTAAAGTCATAGCTACTATTATCCCCAGCCGTTTTTGCGAGGGAATATAGTAATGGTCTCCGCCTGTCATTCCGCCATTCCAAACAAGTAACCGAGAGGTTCTTGTATTTGCCCTTGATAAGATCTATCCTCTAATTTAGTTTTGACTTCAAAACTTTAATACTCTCAAATATATGCCCTGGACAAAAATCAAGGCATAAAAAATAAAATATAGAACAATAAAGGTTTTGACAAGTTATGGTTACTGTGCAATGTACTTCTCCTTGATAAGATGTATCCACTTATGAAGTTTAATTATTATAAATATTAGTTTCAACATTTTTTCAGTGCTGGAGCACCTAACAATGGATTCCTGGTATTGCTCTCACCAGTAAAATCATCACATCCTTTCCTAGCCCCCCCCAGCTATCTTACGTAGGTCTATATTTATTAACCCATTCGTGAGAGACAAATATTTTGAAAGAATGAGTGCCGCCATCAGGGATCAAAACTGAGACCTCTACATTGATAGTCCAACTCGCTACCAACTGCGCTATGACTGCGGCCTACACTAGTGGAAGGAGCCAATAATGTTTAGTGATGTTGTATTTTCATTTTGAAAATGACATTGCAGTGCATTTCATGATGACAATTTGCAAACATCATAATATGTTTCACGGAATAACTTGAATCAATAAATTTCTGGAATTTCCGCAATTTATCGCATAATTTTAGGTCTTTTTATAAGAACATCAAATTTGTGCTTATAAAATACCTATTTTTTTTTTTTAATGAGTCATCTATAGACGACTCATTTTATAAATTTGGAAATCAATGACCACAATTTAGATATCCCCTATTTCTTTTCATGTAGGTTTTCAATTAACCTTTCTGCTATTCACAAAAAAGCTTTGGCAGACAGTATAATTCAAGATCAGCCTGCATAGTTGCGCAGTCTGATCTTAGCATATACTGCCTGCCTTAAGCGACTTGGTTTTTTTGTGAAAAAAAAAAAACAGAGTCAGCCTTGTTAATATGTCAAATAATGGGAAACTTGTTTAAATATATTCAAATTTAGCATGATATTTAGGATTAAAATTTATGTATAAGGAATTTAACCCCTTTTTTGTATGTTCAAGTGCCCTTTTTTGTATGTTCAAGGGCCCTTGTTTGTTACTATTCAAGCCCCCTTTACAGAATTCCTTGATCTAGTACAGTTAACCTAAAGTGATCATTATGTTCACAGTTTGTGTTTAAAAAAAGCTGAAAAAGTCTCCTACTATGCTCAACTGCTACAAACTCACCTTATAATAATTGCAGCAGCTGATGTACCTATCAATGCTTTCCTGTTGCCTCACTAGTATAATCAAAACATTTCATATTAGCCACTTGTAGCTGACCATCTCACCTAGGCAATAATTCCTATCATTTGCCAAAATTAATGACCGTTGCACAATGATGGATTTTAGATGCAATTTGACCGAACTTAGAATTTTATAGGAGGACATTCTTTATTTGAGAGATGAAGAGGGTATTTGTTGGTTTCATTGAGGTATGAAACTAAAGACCTGATCACACTGTATGAATACACAAAGCGGATTCATACATGAGTGTGATAAGGTTTTTAGTTTCATACCTCCGTGAAATCAACAAAATATTCTCTTCATATCTTATTATTTAAAGATTATAAATAGCGGCGTATTCTGAAATACTGTTGAAAGCAGCATTAAACCCCAATAGATGTATCCAGAGTTTGTTTTATTTCCTTTGTTCAAAACTAATCATTAATTGTTCCGAATAAATCTTTATTCATGTTTCTCTCTTACAGTTTCCAATAGGAAATGTTGTTTGGGGTAGATTTGGTAAGACTCACTGGTGGCCAGCTATTGTTATACATGGAAAACAAGCTAAACAAAGAACCAAACCAAACTATGTGTGGCTATACTGGCTCTCAGATAGGAAACTGTCACAGGTAAGTCAAGGGGTCATTTCAAAACTAAATAAATGCCTATATATTAATTGGAACTTAGTGTAAGAAATGGTTCATCCCTCAAAGTGCTTGCTTGATTTAAATTTTTTGGTTAAGAATCATTTCTGTTTCTAAATAGTCAAGGTCAAATGTGGAGTGTAAAATGTTTATTTATGAAAGATTTCTGGATAATGCATAATCATACGAGCCTGTGCATGTGATATTGAGAACAATTTCAAACAACCACAAAGCAAAGACTTGGCCAGCCTGTGCATCTGCACAGTCTGACGAGAGGCTTCACTGTGTTTTGCTGATAGATAAGTCTCAAAGTATCTGTAGACAGTAAGGTAACTTTACATTTCCATGGCTCTTCATGAAACAGTTGTGTCTCCCTATAAACATTTAGGGAGTAACAACTGTTTCGCTTTACAGTATGTTGCTGTCTATTGTGCTCAATGTTCCAGTGCACCTCACACATGTTTAGAATTGTTGGAAATGTCATGCACAGGCTCATATGCTCAAGGTGAAGAATTAAAATTGACAATCATGTGGATCAAAACCATTCCAAATCACTCTCTGAGCACGACGTTCATTTATTCAAAACACTCTTTCAAACTATTCAAAAATACTCAAACTCACTGAAAAAGATAAAATCAACTTCTTTCAAAATAAATGAAGCTAGAAACAAATCTTTGACATCATTCAAAGTGTAAGTGTCTTATAGGTTCTTGAAGAAATAGGAAGCTTTTTATGGAACTTGTATGCATATTTTAGTAAAGGGAGGTAATAATCATAGCTAATTTTGTTCATCCTGAACAAAATGTGTGATATTGGGTAACCTCACATTAAATTCACTCAAACTCACTTCCCACACTCATTCACTTTCATTCCAAAATCATTCATCATGTCACTTTCACAAATTTGTGAACTCTAGGTCAATAGTATTAGAACTTTGGAGATAGCCCCTTTTTGAATAGGTTTTTAAAGCTGTTTTGCATATAGCTGTCGTTGAATTTTTTTCTAGATGTTTGAAATGTACATTTGATGTTCTAGTGGTTACTTTCATAGTCTTTAAAACTGGGTTTTCTCGTGCTTAATGTGCTGGTATCCAAAAAATGATTGATATCAAAGCACCATTCAAAAACTTATTTTTTGTTTAATGGTGAATTTGCCTGATATTCTTGTGACATTTTCTCATAGGTGAAAGAAGACAATGTTGTGGTTTTCCAGAAGCAAATTTTGCGACATCTTATGAAGAAACCAATGAGACCAGAGATGCAAACTGGAATACAGCGTGCACTTTCGGTAACAATCATTATCATATCAGTTTCTTTAATGCTTTTCAGTAAATTATCAAGAAATAATAGTAGATTTTCATTTGATAAACTCACCACAAAACCATTGAAATCAAAAAAAATTATTCCGTGCTTTCAAATGAAATCACGAGGAACAATTTGTGATTTTGACTAACAATCTATTTTTCATAAGAAGGTAAGTAAAACTTGCTCCTGAATGCTTGTTGACCAAATATTTTCAATTGAGTTTAAAATATAATGTGGCTATTGTGCTAGAATTGTTTACTCTTATTTGTAATATTTTTAACCTTATAATGCAGTATCATTCATAAGAGCATTGCTTTACAGATTTTCATAGAGAGACAACAAAAGAAATCGAGGATTAAGGATGAAGATTTTAGTCTTAAAGATCAACAAGAAATCACTGGGGAAAAACAGGCTTTCAACTATGACAAACAGGATAAAAATGAAATGTATGCGGTCAATGCAGAAGCCCTAATACACATGAATGATGATGAAAAGACTGGTACTCAAACAATGATTGAAGTTAAAAAGCAAACTATTGAAAAAACCTGTAGTGATGGTGTAGATCAGGAAACTATGATAAAACCTGTCAGTGAGGTGAAACAAACAAACAACTGTGCTGAGACTACTGTGTGTATGTCTGTGGAATCTGTTAGGAAGAATGAACAACTGAAGGCTGACATAGCTGACATGATGGCTGATCCAATAAAGTTATTACAACTAATAGAAAACAATAGTGAAATCCTAAATTCTAGGAAAGGTAATATCATAAATTGTCTGAGTGAGTAAAACATGGTAGTTGCAGCTTATAAATAAAATACAAAAAATGTTTTTTGTATTTTTTATTACAGGCCCAATGGGTCGTCTTATGTTATGGCCATGGTCATCCGCCTGTCTGTCTGTCCATTAGCAGTTTTTCGTGTGCACAACTCCTCCTTAACTATCATTGGGAATGAACTGAAACTTGGCATAATAACTCTCTATTATGTCTAGTTGTGCATAAGACCTTTGAAATTCAAATCGCTCCAGTCATTCCTGAGAAATCTTGAATTATCAGCCCTTGAATTTAACAAAATCACTGTTTTTTGTGTGCGCAATTAATTCCTCCTAAACTATCAATGGGAATGAGCTGAAACTAGACACATTTACACCCTAAGATATCTAGTTGTGCATAAGACCTTTGAATTGTTTGAAATTAACTATATTTCTTTTGTGAGCAACTCGTCACACTTTGAATTGGAATGAACTGAAACTTGCTAAATGACTGTTTGGCGTATAGTTGTGCATAAAACCATTTTCAATTTACACTCAAAGGGTCATACTATGTTATGGCCCCAGTCGTCTGTCTGTCTGAAATTTTTCTAGCTATCATTCAAGCTCATGTTACTGACAAGCCAAGGTTACTGACAAGCCCAATCGGGCGTATATGGGCTGCTCTGCGAAGCTCTTGTTTTATAAGCTGCAGTTACCATTGACCTATTGCTATAATGAAATAACCTGGGGTTTTTTATGCCCTAGCCATGAAAAGGCTATGGGCTAATAGATGTACTTCTGTTTCTGGGTGTGTATGTATCCCATTCTTGTTTGCAGCATAAGTTCCACATTTATGAATATTTCAAAATATCTGTGCTCAACTGTGGTTCTTTTGAACAAGTACTCATGTCTTGCAAAGATATTGTTCGTATACACCCAGGATCAAGGGTACTGCTAAAGGTCAAGTTACAAGTTCTTGTCAAAGTCTCATCACCTACATTTATTAATGGATTTCAACATGACTAGGCTCATTTGTTCTCCTTGATGAGTACTAGTATTGTATGAAGAGTTTGTTTGGATAGGCCCAAGGTCAAGGTCACTACTAAAGGTCAAGTAAATTTGTGTCCAAATCACCTCACCTACATTTATAAATGGATTTTAAAATGACTAGGCTTATTTGTTCTGAGTACTAGTATTGTATGAAGAGTTTGTTTGGATAGGCCTAAGGTCAAGGTCACAGCTGGAGGTCAAACAAAAAGATTGGTTTTGTCCGGAGCATACGCTACATCTATAGATAGGCTTCAAAGTAATTTGGTATAGATTCTGTCCTTCATGAGTACTTGTGTTGTGTAGAGGCTTTTTAGCTTACCTAAACACAAAGCTCTCAAGGTGAGCCATTGTGATCAATGGATGTCTGTTATCAGTCTGTCTGTCCATCTGCCTGTCGGTCCATAAAGAATTCTTAAAAAATTTCCGCTGAAACAACTGCACAGAATTTCATCAAACTTTACATATATGACCCTTGGGTCAAGCTTTTTCAAAATACTTCAAAGATTTTGAATTGGGATCAAAATGGGGTCACAAGAGGGGTCAAAAGGTTATCTTGAATTTTTCTAGGGGTAAAGATGATTTTTATAGATTATGATAACATTCCTTCCCTTATGTCAAGTGAAAAGCCTTATAGACAATATCTTCTTACTTCTCTATACTGATCACAAATTTGGCTCAATCTTTCTCAAACTTACTCAAAATGTTTGTTTACTCTCTGTTTACTCTAGTGCTTATTTTGAGTGAAAAGATTGTTTGGGTTGATACTAATATTTACAGTGGCATCAGCGTCTGTTACACATTTGTAGTTTTACCCCCTATTTGACATTGATGTAACTACCCTAGTTTAACGAAAACGTGAATGAGCGGCAGCTAGCTATTGTAATTCCTTCTTTGTTACTTATAAAAAAAATGACATTATAATGCAATTTTTACAAACTGATATCTACATAGATTTGAAGCAATAATTTGAATCTATAAATTGTAAGAATTTGGTTGTCTTATTGCAAAACTGAAGGTTATAATTTAAAGTTCAATATCTTACATGTGTAAATCAAAACTTGATATTTTCTTATCCTCCACCACTCGAAAGATTGAGGGCATATCGTTTAACTGTTGTCTGTCTGTATGTCTGGAAAACTTAACCAAAGTCAAGGTCATCTACCAAGGTCAAATAACTAAAAAAGTAACCAAAAAACCTAACATTACTAATATTTTGCAAGCCTCATATCAGGTATGATGATATATTTCAATGTTGTGCATCTGTAGATACTAAGGTCAAGGGGATGTGTTATTTTGCAGGACATCTGTCAAGATCAAACTTCTCAAATACTTGACCCAAAAACTAAACATTGCCAACATCTTCAAGTCTATTTAAGGTACAGGCCCAATATTTGGCATGACGATAGAACTTAATAACTTGCATCTGTAGATACCTAGTTCAAGGTCATATGACAAGGTCAAGGTCATCTATCAAGGTCAAACTTCTTAAATAATTTACGTAAAAACTTTACCTGTTCAGTGCATTCAAGCCTATTTTAGATACCTTTCTCATAATTTGCAAGATGAAAGATCTCAGTGATGTGCATTGCTAGGTGTTAAGGTCATATTACAAGGTCAAGGTCATCTGCCAAGGTCAACATTTTGAACAAATGCTGTTATAGGGGCAATTTGTTTCACAAACACATGTTATCTATATTAAGGGGTGCTTATCAATCTACAGGCTTTTTGTTCACCCTTGTCATTCTAGTAAAAACTAAATTTAAGTTACATTAAATTCAAAGTGTTGAAGGAACTGGGTGCAATGATTGTGAGTTTATAAAATTTTTCTTGAAAACACAGTTTAAATTCTCTTGGTATAAAGAAGGAAAATCAGGTGGTGTTTAGTAAGATCAGACTGTACATAAGGCCAGGTATTGTCATGACCTTGGCATTCTTGGTGTTGGTGTTGGCATGGCAAAAATGAAACTTGGCATAAGTGTTCAACATCAAAAGAACTATCCATGCTATCAAGGGGGATAACTCTGAGTGCTTTTTGTGAGAGTTGTGCCCCTTTTTGAACCTTTGTTTTAAGCTCCACTGGCCCAAGGCCAGCGAGCTATTGTCATGGCGAGGTGTCTGTCTGTGTGTTGGTGCGCGCGTAAACTTTTCTTTAAACATCTTCTTCTTAATCAACGAGTGGATTTTGAGGAAACTTGGCCAGAATGTTCCTTAGGTGACCCTCTTTTAAAGTTGTTCAAGAAATTTGGATTGTCCCCCAAATATGGGAGGGGCAGGGCAGGGCTTATTTTGACACCGAAATCTTGGAACGACATCTCCTCCTGAACCATTGGGCCAATTTCAATGAAACTTTACCAGAATGTTCCTTGGGTAACCCTCTTTTAAAGTTGTTCAAGAAATTTGGATTGACCCCCAAATATGGGTGTGGCAGGGCGGGGCTTATTTTGACCCCGAAATCTTTGAACGACATCTTTTCCTGAACCATTGGGCTGATTTAAATGAAACTTTACCAGACTGTTCCTTGGGTGACCCTCTTCTAAAGTTGTTCAAGAAATTTGGATTGACCCCCAAATATGGGCCTGGCAGGGCAGTGCTTATTTTGATCCCAAAATCTTTGAACCTCATCTCCTTCTGAACCATTTGGCCAATTTCAATGAAACTTTACCAGAATGTTCCTTGGGTGACCCTCTTCTAAAGTTGTTCAAGAAATTAAGATTGACCCCCAAATATGGGAGGGGCAGGGCAGGGCTTATTTTGACTCCGAAATCTCTGAACAACATCTCCTCCTGAACCATTGGGCCAATTTCAATGAAACTTTACCAGACTGTTACTTGGGTGACCCTCTTCTAAAGTTGTTCAAGAAATTTGGATTGGACGAGATCCACTGGATCAATAAAATTCAGGTGAGCCGTTTAGGGCCATTCTGGTCCTCTTGTTTCAAAGTGATATCTAAATACTTTTCTTCCTTGTAATTTTACATATTAGTTAAATAAGTTCATTCATTCATAAGTCAGTTTCACTTTAGAAAAAGTCTGAATTCCTTCTGAATTCTGTTGTCTTTTATTACCTTCTATTTTCAATATCTCTCTTTCAAATCTTGAGATTTTTAAGCCAGTGGAGCAATACAGGCCCTCTTGAGCCTCTTGTTTTTATTTGTCGCATAGGTGGTGCTCTTTTTATGAATATAATTTATGTGCAGTGCTACAGATAGAGGGTGTATTTTGGTTTTCAAATTAAAATATTTCATTAGACCTGACTTACAGCCCATGTTGTTGGCACTTATTTGAAATGTCTTACATAAACAGTTCAAATGAGTACCCACAACAAAGGGTTTCATTGTGAAATAAAGATTTTACCCCCTCTTATCTATACTCCTGTAAATGTGTTTTGTTACAGAATCAACCATTCCAAATTTTGTCCTCAACGATCTGAAGAAATATGATGGCCTGGATACAGACAGTGACGATAATGAAGATTCCCATGAAGCACTGCCAATAAGTTTCTGTAGTTACAATCGTCAAAAGAGCCGTTTAAAGAGTTACGGAGAATTTGATTCCAATAACACATGCCTGGCTTGTCTGATGCCATGTTCTGCAGCAAATCAACATCCCCTCTTTGAAGGTCTGCTCTGTGATAGATGTAAGGTATGGTACAGCAATAGATACAGTTAGTAACATCATGAAATTGATATTCATCCCGCTCAAAATTGTTCTAATTTGCTTACTCAGTTCTCCATTTATTCATTCCAAACACTCACCCAAACCATTCAAAAGCACTCCAAAATGGTAGAAAAAGATAAGATCAACAACAACATTAGAAATAAATCAAGTTTTCCAAAAATAAAGATTTCACCGAAATAATTCAAATTTTTAGCATCTGATAGGTTCTTGAAGAAATGGGGAGCAGTTTATAGAACCTCTATGCATATTTTATTAAAGGAAGGTAATAAATATTGCTAAATTTGTTTAACCAAAATTGGTGATACTGGAAATTCACTCAAAACTCCCTCCACACACTCATTCAATTTCTTTCCAAAATCAATCAAAATTCATCTTGTCAATTTCATGATGTTGTTTTCTATAGATGGGGGATTCTAGATTTTGTGGATACTTATTTGAATTATCTTGCCTTATTGATTTCAATGAGTACCTGTTAAATATGGTTTTGTTGAGAAAGATGGGATCTATCCTGAGATTTTTTGGGAGACAAGCTGTATGTATCTATGGCAACACCTGTTCAACATGCTATGTAAATAACAACCTTATACATTGACCACTGAATGTTTCACAGTCTGGTCAGAGTCTTTACTTTGAGCATATTTGATATCATTGGAAATCTCATGCACAGGCACAATTGTCCTAAGCAAATTGTATTCCTGGTGAGTTTTTCTAGTCATTGAATGGCTGCCATCTGACCATTGTTAAGAATTAAAGTGTAAACTCTCCTTTATGGGGTCACAATTTCTTCCAAATCTTTATGAAACTTTGTCAGAATGTTTTTGGTCAAAGGAATGTATCATAATGAAAATGTGAAATCTCCTTTGAAAAAAAACAAAAAAAAAACAGGAAAAGGGACTGAAATGACAATTTCTTTGTTAATACTCAAACTACTACAATTTCAGCTCAATTTTTATGTTATTGTTGTCATAATGTTTGTTCAGGCACAGAAAAGAATCCTATTTAAATATTCTTTTGGAAATCATGGAAAAAGAAGCTCTATTGACTTTTACTTTTTTAACACTATGAGCTACCATGTTGAAACTTGCTTAGAATGTATTTTCTGGTCATAAGGATTAATCCTTTTGAAAATCAAAATGTTTTAATGAAAAACACAGGCTTGCAAAGTTTCCTTCATGACATTGATGTTTCCCTTTTAGGATGAAAAAAAAAATGTTTAAATTTACTCTTGGTGCTATCTTTGTCAAAAAAAACCCAAAATATATATTTTAAGTTTTCTTGAGTCTGTGGAGTTAAGATTATGGCTTTTGATTGGATGGTTCTGGGATTAAATCCGACCCGGACCATAGGTGTATTTCTGAGCATCCAGGTGTATAAATGTGTATCTGTGAGAATGTAAGTGATAATGCTGTAAGGCCAAAGGTGCCAAGTGTAAACATCCAACATTGCAACTTGAGGGTTAATTTAGTGTAAAGTAATGTGAATATTTATAGCATAAAAATAGACTATTCAACCAATTTTTTAACCTTTTTCTCAAAGGTATATGATACTTATTAAGGACTTTAACCAATATTCATAAACACCATTTGTCTTGTATAGTTTTAAAGTTTAATTTTATGATCTCAACTCAATTTAAGATAAATGGGGTATCTTGATCCATTTGTTTGACATAACGAACAACAAGTAGACAGTTATATTGATATTGTTAGTTTACAATACAAAGTTGCTAACGGTTCAGCCAAAGAAGATCTGACACAGTTTTCTGAAGTTGGATTTAGAATTTTATGATGTTAGGCAAGTAAGCCACTGAGAGGTATTGTAGCAAACTCTTCCTTCAGTGTCGTCATTCTGATGGTGATAAGCTTTCATTAGTAATTATGTTTAGCACAAAGAAAGTCACTTCTATATGTAACAGGAACAGGTCGGAGACCAATCCCGGACCAGCCCCCATCTTAAAAACAACAACTCAGCAACCATAGTGGAAAATAATCAGTCACAGACTAGGGGTCAAACAAACATGGACAAGTAGTATGGAAATTACTTTACACCCAAAGGGTCGTATTATGTTATGGCCACTGTCGTCTGTCTATCTGTCTGTCCAACTGTTAGCAATTTTTTGTGTGCACAACTCCTCCATAACTATCAATGGGAATGAGCTGAATGTTGGCACAATAACTCCCTATGATGTCTAGATGTGCCTAAGCCTTTGAAATTCAAATCGCTCTGGTCATTCCTAAGAAATCTTGAATTATCTGCGCTGAATTGAACTAAGATCACTGTTTCGGGCATATATGTGCTGCTCGGCAAAGCTCTTGTGGGTTTCATGACCAACATGCTAACAACAGAGTCAAAGAAGGTCTTCCCTGAGGCAATTGTCAGCTTTTATATTTAAACCTTAATAAAGCTATGCATGTAGGGTAGAAAGGTTTCATAACAATTTGTATAAAAAAAGATTCATGCATTCTTATTGACTGAGAACTTGGTTTTATTCCTCTATAAAAATAATTTTGAGCCATAGCTTCTTTGTAATCTTGTTCAATTGATAATTCTTAATTTTATTTTATTATTTTTATTTCTTTACATTTTGGCTTGGATTTATTACGCCACCCATCACAGGAAAAGGAACCATATTCAATCTCTTTAAAGTGATTATTTATTAAAAGAGATTTATTCCACCATCGGAAAATCAGAGGTTGCCTTTCTAAAATACTTATATAGAAATATATAAAGAATGATCATTCTAGATTCAGAAAAACAGCAGATTTCAAAAAGTTTTGACCCAAGTCAGCCTGTGCAGTTAAAATGACTGGGGTCAAAACTTTTCACACTACCCAGATGGTCCCAAGTTGCATGACAGGTTACATATAGAAAGAGTATTTTAAAAATCATTGAAGAATGAATCTAATACCCTAATCAGGCTCATATATAAATCTGCTTTTACGTATTCACATATTCAAAAAGTGTGAGATTCATTACTCAAGGGATTTTAAAAAAAAGCTCTCTCTTTGAACATCTCTTAAATGGAAATAACTGATGTTTTTGTATTGTAGACTTTTTTAAGATTAATTTGTTTCAAATAAAATCTTACCACCTATATAATGAATATAAAAACATTTATTCAAGGGTTAGCACAAACCAATGTAAGTGCCAATCGATTTATAAGCACTTACAAAAGTTTTGCTCTGACCCATTTATTTAGTAATCACATCTCATGTCTAACAATTAATTACTGCTATTTTTCAGATAGCTATGAAGAAACACCTGTTTGCAACAGATGTAGATGATTGCTCTGTGAGTACTGTCTTTTTAGCTTGATTGCTCTCAGAGGTAACTTGAGGTATTGTCAATCACCTTTGTGTTGTGCTCTTTGGGGTTGGTTGAGGTTTTGGTATAGGAATTGGCATTGACATGACAAACTTTAACCTTGGCCATATGTCTGTTGTTAGAGAAGATTTCGTTGTTAAACTTTGCATGTGTGTTCACAGTCACAATAGCTATCCAGACTATCAGAGGGATAGTGCTGATTCATTTTGTAAGAGTTATGCCATTTTTTCGACTTAAATTTTTTGCATTATCCAGCACCTGCAGCTAAGTGTTGGCAGTGGTAGGCTATGGTTCTGTTTAACCCCTATCAAGATGAACCGAGAAGATTAATGAAATAATTTCATTTTTACTATGATGTGTCAATGAATAAAGTCGGATTGAGGGGCAGTTATATGCATAAGGTAAAATCCGAGGGTGGACCGAGGATTTTGCTTTGCATATACCTCCTTTCTTTATTCATTGACACATCAAAGTGAAAATGAAATTATATCCATTATAACACAGTGCCAATTCTGAAATAAGCTTTTTATGCTCCCTGAAATAATTTCGGGGGAACTTTTAGTCGTCGGCTTGTGTGCATGTCTCTCTGTCTTTCTATCCATCCGTCCATCCAACTTCATATCTCCGGAATTCCTTGGCCTAAGTGCCTGAAACTTCATATATAATCTTCTTAATAAATTTCAAAGACACCTTTTTTGAAATTTCGTAATACAAGGCTGCATCATGGAAAAAAAGACCTGAATGTAAAAGTTAGTTTTTTGCCAATTTCTCTTGGTCTAATAGTCAGAATTCCATGAAATTTCATATTTGAGTAGCAAATCAGATCATCTTGACCTTGAATTGTCAAAAGTTTATGTTTAGAAAAATGTGTCATGGGATTAGGGGACTTAACATTAAAAGCTTTTCATAAACTCTCTTTTTGTCATTCAAAAACTTATACTGGCCAAAACTTTTGATTGGTTACAAAAATAGTTTTCATATTTCACATGTGCACTGCTTGTGACAAACCCCTTTCATTGGTATTAAGTTCAAGGTCATCAGTTCAGGTCAAGGTCATGTGTTTTGCAGTGGTAAGTGATATAGCCTTCATATTTCAAATGTTTATTTCTGGTGCCAAAACCTTCAATTGGAAAACTAAGACAAGGATCTAGCTCAACCTGGCCTCAAGGTCAAATTTTCAAGGTCAATAATTCCCATCATGAAAACTCAAAGTTTGTAATAACTTTTAAATGGAATGAGATAGGGTCTTCATATTTCACATGTGCTATGCTTGACAAGACCTTTCAGTTGGTACTGAGTTCAAGGTCATCAGTCAAGGTCAAGATCATTTTTGAAGGTCCAATTTGTGAAAAAATAAAACTTGAACATTAGCCGTAACATTTGAATGGTTACTGATAGGGCCTTCATATTTCAGATGATTGTCTGGGTCAAGGCCTTTCTATTAGTTCCAAGTTCAAGGTTATCAGTCAAGGTCAAGGTCCTTTTTCAAGGTCAAATATATTGGAAAAAAATCAAAGCTTAACATTGGACGTAACTTTTGAATGGTAAGATATAGGGCATTTATATTTTACATGATGATAGCCTTGGACAATGCCTTTCTGTTGGAACCAACTCAGGTCATTAGTCGAGGTCAAGTGTTTTTTTAAGGTCAAAATTTTGAAAAGATAAAGAAAAAAATTAACATTAGCCATAACTTTTAAATGGTAAAAAATTGGCCGTTCATATTTCATATGATGATTGCATGGGACAAGGCCTTTCTGATGGTACCAAGTTCAAGGTCATCAGTCAAGGTCAAGGTGTTTTTGTTAAGGTCAAATTTTTGTAGCTAAACTAATATTAGCAGTAACTTTGGATTGGTAAGTCATAGAGCCTTGAAATTTCACAAGTGCATTGCTTGTGATAAGACCATCACATGCATAATAATGTTAAGGTCATTAGTCAAGGTAATCTGGTGAAAGTCACTCATTTATAACATTAAAACTTCACAATTTGCTTGAATTTTTTATTGGTAAAGACACTAACTGTTGAAAAGTGGTCTCTAGAAGCATATTTTGCATTGTGATGCCCCTTTTTGACCATCCAGCACTAGACAGCCAAGCACCCGTAGGCGATGCTCTTGTTTATTTATCCAACAAAAAGCATTAAAGAAAATGTTTGCCTAAACATAAGCTACTGTTAAATTAATTCACTAGTGACAAACACTTGTTGGAAATATGGGTCCATATGTCTTTTAAAAGGTAGTTGATGTAATATCTTTACATTTCTCCAAGTAATCCTTAACATTTTCTCCACAACCCTGGGAACCCTGCAGCATTTTCTTTTATAACCATACAAAATTTTAGCTGTTATGGTAAACTGTTTTAAGTAAATTTTGTGTGTAAATTAAAAACATACTTGATCATCAAGCACTTACTCGCTCGGGCAGCATAACCCGTCACCGACGGCTCTTGTCTTGGTGCAAAATTGTATTAAAACATTTTTTTCTGGGTAATATGACGTCAAAAGAATCAATGTTTGTGTTAAAGATGACGCTGAGTAAAAAATTGGTAGTGCAATTGTGTACACATGACTTATGAATTGTATTGTGAATAAACTTTTATGTAGTTTCTTCTTATTTCATATATAGGTTTTATGCCATAGTGTTATAATATTACCTTTGCAGAAAGTAATGACAATGATCAGACCGGACATAATGTGTTGTCTACTCTTAGTCTATACCACCTGTTTTCCTTTTTAAGTCAGAATAGTTAGGAAAATGTGTTTTCAAAAATATACTGACTTGACATAAGGGAATTCAGCACTTTGACTTTAATGCAAATTTTTTAAAAAAAATTTTGTTTTTTTTTTTCAGCTGGTATGTGCAGATTAAGAACTTGATTGGTCACTTGTATCTTCTTTCAGCTGGTATATGCAGTAACTATATAATATATTATGTGCAGACTTAGGACTAATTCTAATTGATAGATCACATGTTTCTTGTTTCAGCTAGTGTGTGCAATATCTGCAAAATTAGTACTTTTGATTGAGCTTATACGGTATTTGAAGGGGAGGTAACTCTGAAGTACACTAGTAATTAGTACAAAAGTAGTTCCAGAAATTCTTTAGGGTCAAGTTATTTCAAACCAAATAACATTTTTAGCTCACCTGAGCACGAAGTGCTCAAGGTGAGCTTTTGGGGTTACTTGTTGTCCGTCGTCCGTCCTGCGTCGTCAACATTTACCTTGTGGACACTCTAGAGGCCATATTTTTAGCCCAATCAACCTGAAAATTGGTCAGAATGATTATCTTGATAAAATCTTGGACAAGTTTGAAATTGGGTCAAGTGGGGTCAAAAACTAGGTCACAGGGTCAAATCTTAGAAAAACCTTGTGGACACTCTAGAGGCCATATTTTTAGCCCAATCAACCTGAAAATTGGTCAGAATGATTATCTTGATGATATCTCGTTAAAGATCGAAATTGGGTCAAGTGGGGTCAAAAACTAGGTCACGTGGTCAAATCTTAGAAAAACCTTGTGGACACTCTAGAGGCCATATTTTTAGCCCAATCAACCTGAAAATTGGTAAGAATGATTATCTTGATGATATCTCGGACAAGTTCGAAATTGGGTCGAGTGGGGTCAAAAACTAGGTCATGGGGTCAAATCTTAGAAAAACCTTGTGGACACTCTAGAAGCCATATTTTTAGCCCAATCAACCTGAAAATTGGTCAGAATGATTATCTTGATGATATCTCGGACAAGTTCGAAATTGGGTCGAGTGGGGTCAAAAACTAAGTCATGGGGTCAAATCTTAGAAAAACCTTGTGGACACTCTAGAGGCCATATTTTTAGCCCAATCAACCTGAAAATTGGTCAGAATGATTATTTTGATGAAATCTCGGACAAGTTCCAAATTGGCTCAAGTGGGGTCAAAAACTAGGTCACAGGGTCAAATCTTAGAAAAACCTTGTGGACACTCTAGAGGCCATATTTTTAGCCCAATCAACCTGAAAATTGGTCAGAATGATTATTTTGATGAAATCTCGGACAAGTTCGAAATTGGGTCAAGTGGGGTCAAAAACTAGGTCATGGGGTCAAATCTCAGAAAAACCTTGTGGACACTAGAGGCCATATTTTTAGCCCAATCAACCCGAAAATTGGTCAGAATGATTATCTTGATGAAATCCCGGAAGAGTTTGAAATTGGGTCAAGTGGGTTCACAAACTAGGTCACGGGGTCAAATCGTAGAAAAACCTTGTGGACACTCTAGAGGCTATATTCTTTGCCCAATCAACCTTAAAATTTGTCAGATTTATTATCTTGATGAAATCTCGTATAAGTTTGGATTTGGGTCAAGTGAAGTCAAAAACTAGGTCATGGGGTCAAATCTTAGAAAAACATTTTAAGATTGTTAATTCAGGTGAGCGATTAAGGGCCACTATGGCCCTCTTGTTTAATGGACTTTGCTATAAACAACAGTACTTATTTTGATCAAGGAATGAGTTGCATACATGTTGACATGAAATAGTCCATGAGCCAGAATGGGTTTTGTTCCCCCCCCAGGGGGAATTTTGTAGACCATATTTTTCTTAAAGCCCATGGTATGTAGAACATTTTGAGACATGTTAGCACTCTGGCGAGTAGGGCTTTTGTAAGATACGTTACTTTAATGTAGCACACCCTTCAAATTTTTGAAAATGAATTTTAAAAGACTACCAAAAACATTAAAGTCTAAATGACAAAAAGTTGACTTTTTATACATATATTTGTGTTGCTGATTAACTGCAGGGTCCATTTATGGAATTTTTTGAAAAATCTGGTCATCTTAAGAGTCGTGATATTGCAGTAAAATACGTTACCCTTAAATTTCATAGAAAACTATGAATATAGAAATAAATTGTCTATCCCTGCCTCACTGGGAATTTTGTTAACATTGCCTGTTTGATAGTCCATGGTATATAAAACATTTTGAGACTTGTAAGCACTCTGGCAAGTGGGGCATTAGTGAGATACATTACCTCAAAGTTAATTACATATCAATTTTTCAAGACAAGATTTTAGGTTTGTACAGTGAAAAAATGAGTCAAAATGACCAGAAGTGATCTTTTAATACCAAAATTTATGTTGCTGAATGTTTGTAGAGCAAATTCATAGTAATACTTTGTAAATAAATCCCCCATGAGGGCATGATATGGAAGTAAAATACGTTATTTTTTAATTTCAAAGAAAGGCACATAGATAGAAATGATTTTTCCATAGCTTCCCTATTGGGAAGATTGTTAACAATGCTTTTGTAAAAGCCAATACAATATTGAACATTTTGAAACTTGTTAGCAGTCTGGCCACTGGGGCAAATGCGAGATACGTTACTTTAAAGATTCCAACCCATAAAATTTTTATAAATCAATTTTTTCGTTTGTCTTGTTAAAGAAATTTCCTGTAATATAGTAAAAATTAAATGATATTGTGTTTGGTTAATGATATTTGTGATTCTGGAGATATTTTAAGCCCATTTGCATTATGACTTGAAAAATATAGCCCTTACAAGCAATGCATAGGAGTAAAATACGTTACGTTTAAATTTCAATCTAATGTATAACAAAAGAAATGTTATATTCATCAATCCTCTACTAAATGTTTTGTTTGCTGTGTTTTTCTATAAGCTTCTGTTATTTGGGAGATTTTAATATTTTTGTATGCATCTGGCCATCAAGCTATTTGCACAATACGTTACTCTAAAGTAACCAATTTACCCATCAAGTACCATAGGCTTATTCTTATCACAGCAGATTGCAATTATTGTAAAATCCCTCATTGTCTAAATCAACTATAAAACACAACTGTTTAAAATATTTTAAGGTATCAATATAAATTTCAATCATTTTAAGACTCATTGTTGTTTTAAAAGGGTGCAAAGTACGTTACAATTTATTTATAGGTATAATTATTATTGAGCCGCTATCATACTTTAAGGAAATGCACCAAACACAATGTTGAGGCAGCTTCCAAACACAATGTTGAGGCAGCTTATGGTTTCTTCTATGTTTGAGACTTTTTTCACATTTTTAGAATAAAACACAAGTTATATATGTTACTTCTGATGATAAGAGACAGTTTTCATTGTGAAAAATGATGACCAAATAGATGAAAAAAGCTGTTCCTACAATATCTTTAAGCAATATTTCCTTCAATTTAGTACAGAAAAGTTAAAAATATGTCTTAGAGTTGATCATGATCGTAGCCCAGTTGGTAGCACATTGGATTTAGTAGCGCATTTGACTCCATATCATAGGTACTAGGTTTCATCAGCCAGTACAAACGAGTTGATTATCATTTATCTTCGTTGTATAAGCAGCTAGCGGCTTAAAAAGGTTGATGTGATGAATGGAATGATGTGTACGATAATTACAAGGTATTCATTTTTAGGTGGATAAGCCACCTCGATAAGAGTGTTATACTGTTAAAATGGCCTGGAAATTCCTTGAAGCATTTAAGCTCTCTATTGTTTCCAATTGAATGGAAAGTACATTGCATGCAATCCTAGTTTTGCCAAGAAACTGGGCAATTCAGTTCAATATTAAAAATTTACATGAGTATGACCATATTAAGTTCAAATGAATAGAACATTGCCATATACATTTTGATTTAGCTATCAAAGAGAGTAATATATGTTACATTTAAAAGACCCTTTTTTAGAAAATCAAACATAATTGCTGCTTCCAAAGGACAATTAGATGCACACCAATTGTGATGCTCTTGAACATGAGTAGTTCTTATAAAAGTTAAGATTTTAGTAAAACAAAGATGCTTAAAAAATGCTTTAACTTTGAACTAGATACAAACTACAAGTACTTTTTATGCAGAAAGAAACATATCTTAGATAGAATTAGCACTTCTTTTATATCTTACATTCTAAAACAAAAAAAGAATTATGATAAATTGCTTAAGCAATAGGATTTTATCAATATCAAGCCCTCATTCAAATACTACCCAAGACTTAAAGATAAAATATGAAAATTGCATGATAGGTCTATAAGTCGCATGCTTATAAGAGCTTTATAGGTGTTTATGTGTAAATGGCTGGTGATTTAACATTCTATTTGTATTTCTGTTTGACATTGCTGGCTGACTTTCAATATGTATGTACATGCATTTTGTGTTAATTTAGAGAATAGAATTGAAAAATGCCCATTCTTATTAATATACTCATGGTTCTTGGGCATAACTCTCATATTTTTCTCATGTGCACAAGTACAAGACTCTTCTACTAACCAGTAAGTTTTATTCAAACCACTTGGCCAACAAACAATTTGAAAACCATGCAGTAAAACCAAACATTCCATCTAAATCAAAGAGAAATAATAATTTTGATTTAAATGGCTATAATATCGACACTGAAGAGCATTTAAATAATTGCGACTTGTTTCATACAAATGGTAACATATGTTACTAGATTATGACCATCGGTATTCTGTTTCCAAACATTTATAGGCAACGAATAAACCAATGCACGAAATTAGAGATAAATGATATACATGCTTAAGTGACTAAGTAATTTTGAAAAAAGTTTCAATTAATTAAATTTTTTTAGCTGTCATGCTGCAATGTGTGATTGATAGATATGTAATTGCACTGAACAGATATTTCCCTATGATGAAATTAAACGACAGGTATAGTACAACACAAAGTACCTATCCATATCTTTCAAAAAGCTTGTTTTTTATTGAATATTTCAAGATAACTTGTAATTTCTAAGGCAAAATGATTATCAAGATCTGTGCTGGTTTAGAAGGGTGTAGGTATTTCAATTTCAGCAATCGGGTATACTTGTATTAATGATTTGGCTATTTCAAAAATATGATCTCAAATCTTGTTATCATATTTTTAAACTTTGTGGGATTGGATACTACAAATGATACTAACTTCAATTGGTGTGACTTATCACTTTACATTAAAAGACAATATGTAAAAACTAGCATTTAATAAGAATTTCCTTCTTGCATGTTCAAAGATATAACATTGACTTCTCAATTAATGTCTAAATTTTAATCTCATAAGTGCTAGGAGATCTTTGATCTTTTATTGATCACGCATTTGCATTCAGTACCGATGCATTTTCTATGAAACAGAACTGAGAGCTATAAATTCAAAGATTTTTAATCCTTATTGATTAAAATTGAAACAGTTTAAACGGGTTAAGGTAAAATATTTTGAGGTAACGTATGTTACAACATTCCTATAAAGACATAAAGCATTTGTTGTTATAAGGATATCAGTTAAAAATGATATTCTTGTGTTATTATGCATGATCAGAGTAGTAAATTGCACCTTCCATTCTCCTTTCTGTTTATGAACGGCATATGAAATTACATTGTATAAAGGGTTTGAAATGACATGTGCTCAAATCTTTTCATTACTACGTATAAAACAAGTAATATGAAGGCCAATATAAACTATATAAATGTGAATTCATCAAATTATCTTGTGAATTTTGTCAACAAGTGTTGACTTTGAATATTTTGGCGCCCAAATTCCAATATCTTTATATAGGCGAATATTGAGAAACAATTTTGTAATTGTAACGTATATTTCACTTTTTTTCTTGAATCATACAGGATTCTGTGGGTGTTTTATCACTCATACTCAAGAATTATGTATGACATAGTACTAAAAAATTGCAATTTGCCCAAAGAATTTCACAAATATGGAGCAAAATGTAGCATTTAAAAAGGATCTAGGGTGGGTGATTTCAAAGTAACGTATCTTACAAAAGCCCCACTCGCCAGAGTGCTTACATGTCTTAAAATGTTGCTTATACATGTACCTTTCAGAAAATCATAGTGTACAAAATTCCCCCTGGGGGGGGAACAGGGGTCCGAGTAGCCCATAGTCTATAGTCCAGTCAAGATAAAGGGAAGGATTGAACTTTGAGCAACAGAAGAAGTTTTGATATTTTTTGAAAATATATACATAGATGAGTTTCTGAAAGAAAATCGCACTCTGAGAGGTGTGCCGTTTGTGAGAAAAAACGATTTGAAAAATGGAAAAATGTTAAATTATCTAATGTCCTAAACTGCTCACCATAGTGACGTCATTTATAGTTTTGACGTCATAAACTTCGCCATTAGGATTGTTTTATTGACGGCCATTTTACTCGAGCTCTGTCAGCAAACTCAATTCGGACGCATTTCGACACCCAGCGTGTTGTTACGAAGTTTTGCAGTACAAAGACAATCTAGGTAAGTATTATTTTGTGAATTTGTTCACTTTGAACCAGTTTCAACTCCTGAGAACAGTGAATTTATCACAACTGGACCAGCGCCGGTAGCAGGGTATAAACCTAATCTAAATCCGTCCAAACGCAAGCAATATCAGAAGAACAGTCGCGTTGATGTTTTCTGGAACATAATTTGCCCTTTCTAACATCGTATTGTGAAAAATGAAAAAAAAAAGCATTTTATTAAGTAAAGTCACGGTCGATTTTTAAATCTACGGAAGCCCATAATGGCCAAATTTTGATAGTCTAAAAAAAAAATATTAAAAAAAATATTCGTTTTTTTTTCATTGAGTTTATGCTAAGATTCTGTTTGACAAAATCTACACTTTGGCAGCAGATTTAACAACTTTAATGTTATTCATTTGTTTATAACATTGAAAATGACAAATTCATTCGATTATTTCAGTTTGGGCAGTTATCTATTGAGGCTAACATTAAAGTGTGCAGCGCTCAGATCAAATGCTTTTCTCGTGCATATTTTCACTAGGCTTAACATTATATTTCAGATAATGGATCCTCCTACTATCTATGAAGAGAGAAGATGTGGTTTCAGTTTAGAATGTTTAAATCATTTCTCATATTAAAGAATAATTAGAGGTGAGTTTTAAGATGGTGAGAATGATATCACTTTTCATGTAAATGATAAATGATAATAAAAATAACTACACACATATAACTAATCAATAGTGATTTTACCAGTTAACGTACTTAAATGATAATGGTTACTTCTTTATGAATCACCAACCCCAAATACTTAAAATGATATCATGTTTCAGGTAAAAGTATATTCTTGTAAAAACAAAATGGATTTTTTTAAAGATAAAAAAATGCTTTTAATTCCAGATCAGTGCCACTATATACTGAATTGTGTAATGACTGAAAGTGGACCATACAATGCTACCACAATTTATCTACTCGATTGAATATTGACCACTATAAAGAAATGATCCAAAGGTTTGTATTGTTAACAGATTTCTTTCATTGAACTTGGTTAGAAAAAGGAAAATAGAAGACATAGTAAGACAAGTACAAGGACATATCATGTTATTTTGTAAGTTTTACTAAGCCTATTAACGTATGAGCAGACCTGGAGAAAAGACTACCAAGCCTATCGGCATAACCGCTGAAAATTGGGAGGTAAAAACCATATAAATGTAAAGATAATATTGCATATTGGTGGCTAAATTACAAAGACAGACGACTTATAGCAGTAAAATTAAGGCAGTTGTAGGGAAAGAAAACCGATAAAGGAAAGAAAGTAGAACTAATTCGTGAAAAGGTAAACATGGTAAACAGAGACCATTAAAAAAAGGCAGGATAATCGCATAAAGTAAGACAGAAGGAGCAAGTGAGATGGTAAGAAAGATAATCTGACGTAATTTACGATATTTGACTCGTCTGTCCAACATATATTCACTATTTAGGTAGCATGATAGCATCACTCGTTATTTATTTCTCCCTTTCATTTAAAATTATTGAATTTCAGATGGAGTGTCCCATTTGTAATGGCAATATTGACGAGACTGACAAAGAAACGGCAGTGAAACTCCGATACAAAGGGTGTGAAACCATCAACGAAATTGCTAAGAAAAAGAACTGTGACTGGGAAGTAAAGGAAGGCGATTATATACATAAAAACTGTAGAAGGGACTTCACTCATCCTAGATCTTTGACCAATCTGAAATCTGTAACTTTGAACAAGGTTAACAATTCACTTAATACTAGATCTTCAGTGACATTTGATTTTAAAGATAATTGTTTGTTTTGTGGCACGAAAGCTAATGTTACTCAAACAAAAGGAACCGTGGGAAAAAAGAGAAAAGCAAATGATGGTGTATATAATGTATCAGAGTTAAAGTTTCAAAGTACTATCAGCAAACATATTCATGAGAGAGGGGATAATTGGGCTCAGCTCGTGTTAGGTAGATTATCAAAAGTAATCGATTTGCCTGCCGCTGATGCTATATATCATCAGGTATGTAGCTCTAATTTCAGGACTGGAAAAGGTATTCCGAAACATTTTCGCAGTGAAAATCAACCTAGTCCTTGTAAGAAAGTTAAGTATAGCCCATCTAGGTATGCACCAGATATTATTGAGTCCTTCAAAAGTGTTACGAAGTATATAGAAGAAAATGAGGGAATAATATTAACAGTAAGTGAACTCTCTAAAATGATGGCAGATCTTTGTGGAGAAAGGGCGTACTCAACTCGTCACATGAAAACAAAATTAATTGAACATTTTGGTGACTGTATTTCAGTAATCTCTCAAGACGGAAAAGCTGATAGGGTAATGATGAAAAAAACAGCCTCGGCTATAATAAGTGAGTTCTCCGCAGAACAGTATGGTCTAGATGAAAAGGAGAAAAAGACAAGATAATTGCAACTGCAGCAAAATTAATCAAGTCTGATATCAATTCTCTAAAGATGTCAAAGAAATTGTATCCATCTCCCCCTACCATATCATCAGTTGATGACAACAGACAAATTGTCCCCGAGAGTTTGTTTTATTTTCTATCGACGATAATCCCAGGTAAAGAAGAACTAAAGATAATTTCAATTGGACAATCGATTATTCAAGCTGCTAAGCCAAGAGGTATTCTAATGCCATTACAACTAGGGTTTGGTGTACAAATGCACTATCATTTTGGTTCTAGGTATCTTACTGATTTCCTACATGAACTTGGTTTTAGTTGTTCATATACAGAGATCCAACGCTTTGAAAAGTGTGCTGCACGTGATTTGAATACAACGATTCCTGGATTTGTGCCTGGAAAATTTGTTCAATGGGTGGCAGATAATGTCGACCACAACACAGGAACAATAGATGGCAAAAATACTTTCCATGGTATGGGTATTATCGCATGTACCAGTCCTGGTTCTTCTATTCAGATACCAGTCCCTCGTGCCAAAACAAACTTGGATCTCAAAGAAGTCGGTAAGATCAATATAAAATACTTCATATACCCCGACCAAGATAAGGAAAATATGCGATTTTCTCAACTACCCCTACCTCAAACAATGCAGCGAAAAGCAGTTCTTTTCAACGCATTCTCAAAGTTGATTTGGTCTCTCAACACAAGACGCCCGTCTTGGACTGGATTCATGCAAACATTTAAAAAAGCTGAGGAATCCCCTGGAACAGCAAGCATTTGCTTTATGCCTATGATTGATATGAGTCCAAGTGATCCTACATGTATTAATTCAACGCTACATTTCGTATGCGACCAGTCGAAAAGGTATGGTGTTACACCCATTATAACATTCGACCAGCCGTTGTTTCAGAAGGCAGCCAACATAATTCATTTCTCGGAGGAAACAAGTCCCTTGAAGAAGATAATCCTTTGGCTCGGTGGCTTTCATACCGAAATGAGTTTTCTCGGGAGTATCGGTTATCTCATGTCAAGATCTGGACTTACATCGGCACTTGAAAAGGTTTATGCCCCGAACGCTGTTACACATATGATGTCTGGAAAAGCTTATTCTAGAGCCGTAAGAGGTCACTTTCTACTAGATACAGCACTTCATACCAAGCTGATGGAAATTTCATTCGACACAAATAGACTTGCCTGTACCAAACCAATCAATACAACTGATACAGAAGATGTAGCTATCCAACAGAAAGCTACAGACGATGATGTATTGTTAGATGAATTTTCTGATCTGTACCACAAACTTGAAAACAAAGAAATATTAGATGATGTGACAGCTAGTGCTGTGCTACAAAACATAACAGACAGAATTGAAGGCACAAAGAATGGCATGAAATGTAATCGCACAGCCCAACTATGGTTTCAGTACATGAAAATGATTTCTATTCTTCAAGAATTCATACAAGCAGAACGTACGGGCGATTGGAAAGGTCATTTAAATGCTTTACAGAAAATGCTTCCATATTTTGCAGCATCTGGTCATTTTCTATACCTCAAGTCAGCACATCTTTATCTACAGCAAATGTACCAATTGCAGAATGTACATCCTGATGTATATGAACAGTTCATCTGTGGAAATCACGCAGTTAGAAGAAGTGATCGTCACTGGGCTGGATTATCAACCGATCTTGTTATCCAGCAGGTTTTAATGCGTTCGCTTAAAACGAACGGAGGGTTAACACGAGGAAGAGGTATGTCCGAGGCACAGCGAACAACTTGGCTTCTCTCTATGCCAGCATGTGCTGAAATCAGTAACGCCATGCAGGAAGTGACAGGCTGTAGCTATGAAAATAGTGACCAGCATAAAGATGTAACCAAAGCAAGATGTTCAAAGGACGAAGAAGATACAAAATTACTTCTATCATTTTTCGATGAACATTCGCCATTTGATTCTACTAATGAATTATTGAGAAATATTGAAACAGGTGTGACTGCAAATGATAAAGTAAACGTTGATAAAGCCGAAGCATTGGGGGAACAAGTCGTAACTTATATGACAGGAAAACAAATTGATGAACCTTTCAAGAGATCTAAAAAGGTCGTGACCCTTAGTGAAAGTAACTCTTTAAAAATTGCAGATGAAGTAGTAGAGATTGATCCACAGCTACTATTTCAACGTCTTACTACTATAGCGGGTCGCTATTGTGACAATATTGCAGATATCTTTCATTATGAACTGAGTACATTTCCATCATCGTTGTTTGAAAAAAGTGGACTTCTCCGAGAGGCACACAAGTACACTTTGGCAGATGCAATTTGGAAACTTGGTGACTGCAAAGCAAATATACCGGAAAATTCCGGAACTGATACAGTTTATGTTGTAGATGGTGGATCACTTCTGCAAAGAATTAACTGGATGAAAGATGGTACATTTGGAAGCATATGTCATCAGTACTTCGACTATCTTAACCAAAGGTATTTCGGTTCAACAACAGTGGTTGTGTTTGATGGTTATTTAGAAGGCCCATCTGTGAAGGACATTACACATGAACGGCGAAACTGTGGCAGAGTAAGCACAGAAGTTTTCTTTCATACTGAAACACCTTTCAAATCAAAGAAAATGGAGTTTCTTAAGAATTCTGCTAATAAGCAAAAGTTTATCTTTATGCTAGGTGAACATCTGATGGAGATGGGTATTAACGTCGTTCATTCTACTGGAGATGCGGACTGCCTTATTGTCCAAACCGCTATTGACTACGCAGATAACAAGAATGTCATTGTTATTGGTGAAGATACTGATCTGTTGGTCTTACTTTGTTTCCATGCAGCAGCAGCGGTAAATATGGTGTACTTTCGATCAGACAAGCAATCGAAATTGAAACTTAAGGTTTGGGATATCAAGAAGACACACACTCTACTTACGCCAGAGTTTTGTAATGTTTTACCATATCTACATGCTCTTACCGGGTGCGATTCAACCTCACGGATCAATGGTATTGGAAAATCAACAGCTCTAAAGGCTATGCGAACTAATACTGAACTTCTTGAAATAGGAAAGCAAATGGTAATGGATGATTTGTCAAAAGAGGATGTTATCAGACTTGGCCAGAGGGCTCTAGTGATTCTCATAGGAGGGGTTGATTGCAAGATGACATTAAATAAACTGAGATTTCATATGTTTGCATCAAAGGTCATGACAAGCTCGGTTTGTGTTCAAGTAAATACTTTACCACCTACCTCCGACGCAGCTTCATTCCATAGCCAACGCGTGTATCTCCAAACTCAGATATGGATAGGAAACAATACTCTCGAAGCAAAAGAATGGGGATGGGAACAAACAAATGTTGGAACACTAAAACCAATCAAAACGGTCCTCTCACCAGCTCCTGAACAATTGTTGAATGTTGTTCGCTGCAACTGCAAATCTAATTGCGATACAAAACGGTGCACATGCAGAAAGCATGGATTAGATTGTACACCGGGTTGTGGGGCATGTGGTGGTATAAACTGTTCAAACTCAAAAGTTCATCTTGAAAATGATTTCGAAAATGACGTCGATTAGTGTACGGGTTTTCCCGTGCTATGTCACAAAAACAAGCTGGTGGCGCTTTTTAACGACTACGTATAAACACATTGATAAAAAATCATAATCTGAAACAAAATTTCAACTATCTCTATTTCTATCAATTGTGATCAAAAACGCCAAAGCAACATTTTTAAATCAAACTGTTTTCAAGATATTTTGATGATTGTTACAGATGTTAATTACATGATATACTTAATTATTATGTATAAATAAGAAAAAAATAGTTGTTGGGTGATCAACACTTAGTAGCTACAGATGTAGTTATGGGGTTTTGGTCACGTGATAACAGCTTACATCTTTGAAATTAAAATGAACATTTTTCAAAAACCGAACGTACGTATCTCTAAGTATCAGTTTTTCACTCGACTAAAGACACTACTTACTTTCTCAATTATGCTGTTCGGCGTTATCACAGCCGGGTCACTTTTTTCAAACAACGTCATAATGCTGTCATGTAATTACGTGCGAATTAACGCGCGTTAAAAGAGTGTTATCTTCAAATTTGTACATGTCTCAATTTTGCATTAGAGATCTAGAATATAATTTTGTGTATGATTGCTTTCCTTTCATTGACTGGACAACGATGCTATATTTTCTCGAGTGTCGGAGCTAATGGTGAAAAGTAGCTTCTGTCGTTCTTTCAAAGATAAATAGGTCTTAAAGTCTTCAAGTTTCATAATAATTCCAATTTTTGTTCGGCATTGAAACGAATGCTGGCTTTGATATCTATATAAGAATAATCAATTTGTTTTTGTATACAAGGAAAATATGTCATAATAGGCAAAGCATATCAATTTACTAGGAACCATCACTATGATAAAACAGAATTGTGGAATACTGTCCTAACTGCATATACTCCGTATATACACTTAGAATAGTATACCTTAAATTTACTTTTGGTCCATGCTTGTTTTTATAGTTCGAATAAACTTGTTAACTTAAAAACCATAAGGAATTACTTCTAAATTTGAATTTGTATACTCGTTATTGTAAATAGAATTAGTGGGTGGGGTAATCATGTACCCTATACAATATAAAGAAGTGTATAAAACTGGAAAATATAGTAATGATCATCATGATAATTCCTGTTTATGATTATTTAGCATCCCCGCAATGATAATAGTGAAATTGATACCTACATTTACCATAAAATGGGCAAATACATTGAAAGGCTGAGAATAGATGGCAGTATTATTGCTTTTCACACACCCATACTTCAAGAGATAATTTCTCAAAATCGCACCATGCGATTTTTGGCGATTTTTACTATGTTATTCCTGACATATCATAGTTACTATTTGGCGAAAAAAACCTTCTGTTGCAGATAGTTCAACCCCCGATAGGGAATTGACGTATCTTGACTGGACTACAGGAAAAATAGCAACATTTGTAAACACAGACAATTTGCACTTTTTAAAGAGCACTGGTAATAGTGTCTAGGAGTAAAACTATTTTATAAAGATTAAGGTCTTCTGATTGATATATTACCTGTTTCTTGTTTCAACTGGTGTGTGCAATAATTATGTTCAGATTAATGTCTTCTGATTGATATATTACATGTTTCTTGTTTCGACTGGTGTGTGCAATAATTATGTTCAGATTAAGGACTTCTTGTTGATATATTACATGTTTCTTGTTTCAACTAGTGTGTGCAATAATTATGTTCAGATTAAGGACTTCTTGTTGATAAATTACATGTTTCTTGTTTCAGCTGGTGTGTACTATATGTGCAGAATGAGTGCTACTTGTAGATATATTACATGTTTCTTGTTTCGACTAGAGTGTGCAATAATTATGTTCAGATTAATGTCTTCTGATTGATATATTACATGTTTCTTGTTTCAACTTGTGTGTGCAATAATTATGTTCAGATTAAGGATTTCTTGTTGATATATTACATGTTTCTTGTTTCAGCTGGTGTGTACTATATGTGCAGAATGAGCGCTTCTTGTTGATATATTACATGTTTCTTGTTTCAATCAGTGTGTGCAATAATTATGTTCAGATTAAGGACTTCTTGTTGATATATTACATGTTTCTTGTTTCAGCTGGTGTGTGCAATAGATATGTTCAGATTAAGGACTTCTTGTTTATATTACGTTTCTTGTTTTAGCTGGTGTGTGGGATATGTGCAGATTTAGGAATACTTGTCTATATTTACATGTTTCTCGTTTCAGCTTGTGTGTGCGATATGTGCAGATTTAGGACTACTAGTGTTGTGTGGAGACAAGCAATGTGGAAAGTAAGTATTCTGGTTTTGGTCACATGGGCACAACATTCTGAAGGTGACCAATTTTTTGTTGTACTGTAATGCTTGTCTTGCAATGTGAGATAATGTGTATTCAGTACTTACAGACACTCAAGAAGTTACATTTATTGTTCAATTAGCCTAGAAATTTTTCAGAATGTTTGACTATAGATTCTTGAAAAAAGAAACAAGTATTATTAGATACAGGCAAGGTAAAAATAAATACATGCAAGGTTAAAGTCAAATGATCAATGTTATCCAAGGAAAAATTCTCAATTTATGACATTCTGTCATTGTTAGACAATTTTGACAAATCATATGTAGTGATCACTTTAAATTAATGTCCCAAAAATGTATCAAATTGATTGAAACAAAATTATACACAAATAAAATCCTCTGATATTTTTGTAAAGACTGCATCAACATATATAATTTTTATTTTCAGATGTTATTGTATTGAATGTGTAAACAATTTTACTTCCAAAGATATTTCAGAAAAGGTATGCATTGAATTTTTATCAAGCTGGTTTCAGTGAGTGGGACATAGTTACTAAGTCACAATGACTATTTGAAGTATGTGCTTGACAGTATACACCCGTCTGTTAATACGTCAGTCCATTTATTAATTTATCAGTCCATTTGATTTTGACCTGAAAAATCTTATTTTTTTCTAATTATACTCCTACATTTTTGTATGAATTTCAAAGTAAACGAATAAAAAGTTCTCTTCTTGAGATATATACTTTTAATAATAATATATAAATACACTAGCTTTCAGCGGCACAGCCGCCTTCATCAGGTGAATCCTATGAATTGAACCGTTATGTACGACGTCAAGGTAACGTTGACGTCATCAAAATACTACAAAGACCAGGAATAACGTACGAGTGTTAGAAAATACTTTATGCATGTGTATCCGTTTGTTCATACTGATAACGATAAAAGTTTTGTCCCAACTATTTTCTCATATTAGAGTTTCAGCACTGTTTTTATGCCCCCGATAGGGAGGCATAATAAATTTGACTTGTCCGTCCGTCCGTCTGTCTGTCCGTCCGTCCGTCCGTCCGTCCGTCATTCCGTCCAAAAACTTTAACATTGGCCATAACTTCCTTATTACTATCAAAGCGGTGTCGGGGGCATTGTCATCTTACAGTGACAGCTCTTGTTAATCACTATTTTTGTTCTATTTTGGTATTTTAAAACGCTTTTTAAGTAATTTCTTTGTTCCCACATGCATCGAGTCTTTGTGGCGGGTTTAACACTCGTACGTTATTCCGGGTCTTTGTAGTATTTTGATGACGTCAACGTTACCTTGACGTCGTACATAACGGTTCAATTCATAGGATTCACCTGATGAAGGCGGCTGTGCCGCTGAAAGCTAGTGTATTTATATATTATTATTAATTTCAAAGTAACATGATACAAATGTTCTCCATCATAAGCCAGATGTGCTCTTTTGGAACCTATGTTGCATAGGTAATGCATTAAAGTTGAGCATGTCCTGAGATAAGCTTCTATATTTATGAATAGATTTTATAATAGCTTAAGGAAATTGTTCTCCTTTATGATAAGATGGGCTATTTGAAAGAAATTTTCAGATAGCTCCAAGATCAAGGTCACATCTCAAGTTCAAATGAAAATCAAGGTTAAGGCATAACCCCTATATAAATAGATGGATTTGAAGATAATTTTAGAACAATTGTTATCCATTAGAAGTGGATGTAATAAGTGAATTAATTTTTAGCACCACAGGACATAGTCCAGCGGGGCTATTGTCATGGTCTGGTGTCTGTCTTGAGTGTGGATGTGCATCCTTCCTTCCATAACTATTTTCTTTCTCTTCTTCTCTGTAAATGCTGTTCAGAATTCAATCAAACTTCACAGGAATGACCCCCTCGTACAAGCTCTTTAAGATTTGTTCATAAAAATCTGATCAGGCTGATGACATGGGCTCCATGTCATTGAAAAAAAGGGTCTATTATGATTCAAAATAAAAAGAAATCTTCTTCTCTTAAACTACTGCTTAGAATGCAATCAATATTTAAACAGGAATGATGCATAGAACATGCTCTTTCAGAATTTTGTTTGTTAAATTCTGATCGGGCTAATGGCATGGGCTCTACAGGCTGACGTGTCATTGAAAAATGAAAATAATTATTCTCTGAAACTGTTGTTCAGAATTAAATCAAACATCACAGGAATAGTGCTTAGAACATGCTCTTTAGATTTGTTCATGAAATTCTGATCGGGCTTTTGACTTGGGCTTTACGAGCTGTCACATTGTTGAGAATGGTCCCATAGGATGAAACATAAAAAAAATGTTCTTTTCTGAAACTACTGCTCAGAATTAAATCAAACTTCAGAGGAATAGTGTATAGAACATTCTCTTTCAGATTTGTTCATGAAATTCTGATTTGGCTGATGACTTGGACTCTACGAGCTGTCACATTGTAGAGAATGGTCCCATATGGCAAAATATAAAGATATCTTCATCCCTGAAACTACCTTTCAGAATTCATCCAAACTGCACAGGAATGATGCTTGGGACATGCACTTTCAGATTCCTTCTTTTACTGGTGATTGTGAATGGGCTGATAACTTTGGTGCTATAGGTTGCCTCATCACCCAAAAATGGCCTGTATGGAAAAATATTGAAAAATTCCTCCTCACTAACTACAGGTTACATATCAACCAAATTTCACAGGAATGAACCTGAAGACATACATGCTCACTAAGATTTCTTCCTTAAATAAGGACTTATGTAAAAAAAATAGATGCTGTCAAGTCATCTAAAAATGCCATATGAAAAATATGAAAAAATATATTCCTATCTGAAATGAATTTTTGGATGCAAATAATTGATGTCAGGATTTTTTTTGGATAGGCCTCTGAATGCTCTCTAGGTGATTATGTTTCTTTGTCACGAAAAAGGGGCCTTTGTGATGCAACATTTCTTGAAACCACAACTTTTGCATTTATTAACAGATTTTATATAACTTTCATAAAACTTATCATGTAACAATGCATACATTTAACCTCTTAGAATTGTTATTATTATATGTCATGGAAAAAGGGGGCTTTCATGCAAGATTGTTTGTTGACTGAGATTTTTTCATTTCTTATATTAACTAACCTTGGCCTTAGATGATTATTGACTTATAAATGGATAATAGCTTACATTCAAACTTTTAATATAATTTATTAATGAACTTGCATAAATCCAGTAGGCATTTATTGTCAGTGGAGCAATACTGGCTCTCCTTGACCTCTTGTTAGGTATCTTCAAGTTGAAGGTCACAGCTCAAGGCTGAATATAAAAAAGGGCTTATTTGAAGCAAAGCCTCAGCATAACTGGATGAATTTCAAAAAATATTTTACAGCATATTAATCTCTTTATTGAGCAGATATGCTATGTGAAATAAATTTTCAGATTCTTTAAAGGCTAGGGTCAGTTGTTGAAATTCAGTTTATCTGATACAAATTGCCAAAATTAATGGCCCTGTCACACGTTTAAGCCAGCGTGTGCCTAACGAGTTTGAGAAAATGACTAAGTCTTTAAAACATCAGCATACGCTGACCTACATTTTCCATTTGTCGATTCACAAGGCGCTTGTAGCGTGTTCATAGCGAGTTTGAATGTGTGAGTAACGTGTCCAGAGCGTGTTGATGGCGTGTGTCAGCGTATACAAGCGTTCTTGAGGGTGTGTCCAATGTTCTTGTAACGTCCTCGGAACGTGCTTAGCATGTTTGTAACGTGGTGCTAACGTGTTATAACTTGTTTGCAGCGTGTTTGGGATGACAATATAAATTCTGCAATAAATTACCACTTCAAATTCATTATTTTAATATAAAAATAGGCCATCGGTCACTACACGTATTCAAATTCAAAGTGTATGGGTTCATGTAAAAGAAAAATAGGAAAAAACGAAAAGAAAAATACACTACCACCTGTTACTTATTAAAACATGCATACAACGAACTTAAAAAGATTACAGGCTGATTAAAGATTCTGGGACTTTTACTCGAAAAATATTGTGGAAGGATAAGAAACTACTTGTCATAATACACTCCTTTCTTACACAATATGCTCTACCATCTTTTTATTCCCGTCTACAAGCTCTCTCAATCTTGAGAGCTAGTCTTATATTTAAGGGGTAAAAGAGTACCACATCAAAATTGTAGTACATATAATAGATACAAATATTCTGAACAGAACAGAATGGAGTAAAACACGTCTTGTATTATGTGCAATAGTTACAACGATGTACTTGTCTTTTTGGAATATTGATAATGATTAAATAAGACGAATAAATGTTTGCATAATGTGTAAAGTATTTCGCAAACGTATTGTTACATGTATTCTGATCAAAGAGTAGATGCACAAGCTAAAAACGCACTGTTTAATACACATTTAGGCTACAATCTCCACTCCGACAACTTAACCCTTTACCACACAATCACTCCTTTTTACGCCTCTCAAGTGATAACCTTTGGAGAACATTGTGAAAAATGAAGAAATTGCTTTTATCAAGCAATTTCTTCATTATCCACAATGTTTTCTGGCCTAAAAGACAAGACAAATCAAAATTCAAACAACTTGAATTTGTCGTCTGCAAATTCTTTCAATTTAGACAAGTCTAAAATATTGCTGTGTGGGAATGGGTTAAGGAATTAAGAAAATCCGTAAATGAAGTATTTTAAAAATATCTTAAAAGTAAGAGTCATTTTTATGGAAGAAAAAACAAGCAGATTAAATAGAATGCTACTTATTATCAAGTTTTCAAGTCGTTCTTAGACTGGTCATGAGGAAACATACAGAAATATACATTTTAAAAGGTTCATACATACGTACATGCACATATGCATATATTTACAACAACCTGATGGTAGAACTTCAAGACAAATATGCAGCGGAACTTTTAAATTTTCGATGAATACTGAAACGCTGTCATACGCCAAAAACACGCTGTGAGCACACTGGCAACACACTAGACACATGTTCTGTACACTGGAGACACGCTATACACACGTTCCCTGTACACAGGAGGCACGCTAGAAGCAAGTTATATTTAGGGCGAATGTGTTTCTAGCCTGGGCGTATTTGAACGAGCCCCTAGCGTGTCTGTAGCATGCTGGGCGTGTTTGGAACGTTTGCAGAGTGTGTTTCTACACGTTTGGCACACGCTCAGAAATTTTGTGCATGCACAAAATTTCATGAGATACTCAGCGTATCGCAGCGTGCCGATAGCGTGTGCGGAACATGTCCATAGCGTACTTGACATGTTCGCAGCGTTTTATAAAAAATCCAACACGTTCCGCACGCTGGCTAAAACGTTAAGGTGTGACATGGATTTCAAAAAAGATTTGAAACAAGTATATTCAAGGTCATATTCAATATTTTGATCAGAATTTGGAAAGAATATTCTTCTACTGGTCCTATCTGTAAATTTAAAAAAGAATTGGCACCAGTAAAAATAAACAATAGAGCTTTTATCTCAAGCTGGTGATCCAGTACCACTGGTCTTTTCTCAATCAAGAGCTTACAAGGTTAATTTCTTGGTTCTTTCCATTGTATACACATCACAAAAGTATCTAAATAAAGTATCATCTAATTTTTAGCTCTATTGCACACCAAAGGTCAGCAAAGCTATAGCAATACCAGTTTTTGGTTCAGCATCTGTCAGTCTGGTCTCCTGTCTGTCAACTTTTCCTTGTTAATGCTCTACAGTTTTTACCTGATTGTCTCCAAACATAGTCAGAATGATTAAACCATCATTAGGATGCATGGTTCCTTTCGAAGATGGGCAAAGTCTGTAAAATGTCACAGAAAAAGGAGCCTCATGAAAATTTAATAAGAAAAACCTCCATTGTTAATCCTTAAAAGTCAACAGTTTTCAGCAAATTGTCTTCAAAGTTGCTCAGAATGATTGTACAATCACAAGAACGGTTCCTTTCTAAAATTGGCCTGATTTGTCAAGTTTCCCAGGAGAAGGAGCCAAATGAAAATTTGATAAGAAAATTCTTGTTAACACTCTACTAGGTTTGTTCATATCATACCCCTTAGGTCATATTTTGGCTCTGCCCAGGCGCATCCTGTTTTACAAAGACACAAAGAGCAAAAATTTTCAGAAGATACCCTTCTCTGAAACCATAAGGTAGACAGCTTTCATATTTAGTATGTAACATCATCTTTCTATCTATCTATATATACTGCCTAACTCCCATTCGGGTATTATCTGGTAAACCTCTCCCTGGTTTGTGCATATTAAGCCCCTGAGGTCAAGTTTGGCTCTGCCCCGAGGAGCATCCTTTTTTACATAGAAATAAAGAGCAAAAAACTTTAAAATCTTCTCTGAAACTAGAAGGCACATAGCTTTAATATTGGGTGTTATTTTCCTTACATGCCAAATTATCTTTTTGAAAAGCTTCAAATGGTCGAGAATAATGAAGTTAGAGTTGTCATAGATGAACATTTCCAAACTAAAATTTCGATACATGTAAAATAAAAATGTATTTGTATTTGTATGCAACATCACCTGATGGACCATTATCAAGTTTGTTCATATAACCCTGAGGTCAATTTATGGGCTCTTCTTTGGTGCATCCCATTTTACATAGAAATAGAACGAAATATTTTTAAATCTTTCGCTGAAAGCATATGGTGCACAGCCTAGAAATGTTCGTAGCATTATATTTACCGATATGAAGTTGGTTCATATCATGCTCCATAGCTAGGTCATAATTTTAGGCTCTATCCATGAGCAATAACTCCAATAAGTCATGTAAAGTTTCTTATTTGCTAAGTTTAATTGACTATCCATCAAATTAAGTAATTGTCACATGTCTGTCTTTTTATCCCCTGCCGTTTTTGGTGAGGGGATATAGTTATGGTCTCCGTCTGTCATTCCATCACTAAACTTGTTTGGAGCGTATCTCCTGAAGTATAATAGTTATCAACTTAACACTGTATGGTAGAATAGATCTCATGGAGGAGATGTGCAATGCACAAGAACTACAACTCCTGCTTGCATATTTTTGGAGTTATGACCCTTTGTTATTTGTGATTAGATTTTGTCCAGAGCATATCTCCTAAAGCATAAAAGCTATAAACTTGGAACTTTATGGGTGGATAGATCTTATGGAAGAAATGTGCAGCTTACAAGAACTACAACTCTTGCTTGCATAATTTTAGAGTTATTGCCCTTTGTTATTTTTGATACTTAGATCATGTCTAGAGCATATCTCCTAAAGTATAATAGCTATCAACTCATCACCACAGTAATCATAATTCATTTATCAGTGAGAGGATTTAGTAATGGTCTCCATCTGTTGTTCCAAGGTTCTGTCACTAAACTTGTCCGGAGCATATCTCCTAAAATATAAAAGCTATCAACTTGAAACTTCATGGATGGATAGATCTCATGGAGGAGAAGTGCAGTGCACAAGAACTACATCTCCTACTAACATAATTGCCCTTTGTTATCTTTAATACTTAGATTTTGTCTTTAACTCTTGCTTGCATAATTTTCCAGTTTTTGCCCTTTGTTATTTTAAAGGCTTAGATTTTGTAGGGGGGTAAATCTCTTAAAGTAGAAAAGAATCCTTAATCTATTCGGCTTCAGTTTACTATCAAGCTTTCATGGCGGGGGATGGCCATGTCCGACATGGCTCTTGTGTTTATGAAATTATTTCAATTACACGTTGATGTGTCCATGAAAAAAGTCTGATTGAGGAGGATTTATATGCAAAATGTAAAATACCATGGCAGAGCCAAGGGATTTTGCTTTGCATAAAACTCCTACCCCCATTAGACTTTATTCATGGACAGATTAATTTGAAAATGTATCCATTATAACATGATCACAATTCTGTAATTATACCCCCCACCTACTAAGTAGAGGGGGGTATATTGGTTTCACCATGTCTGTCTGTCTGTCCATCCGTCCATCCATCCGTCCGTCCGTAGACCTTTTCGTTTCCAGACTCTAGCTCGAGAACCAATTGACCTACAATCATGTAACTTTATACAAATGTTCCTTATGACCCAAGGAAGTGCCCTATTGTTTTTTGGTTACATAGGTCAAAGGTCAAGGTCACAGTCAGCCTTTGTTCAATTTTTGTTTCTGGACTCTAACTCGAGAACCAAGTGACCTACAAGCATAAAACTTTATGCAAATGTTGCTTATGATCCAAGGAAGTGCCCTATTGTTTTTGGGTCATGTGGGTCAAAGGTCAAGGTCACAGTCAGCCTTTGTTCAATTTTCGTTTCCGGACTCTAACTCAAGAACCCAGTGGACTACAATCATGAAACTTTATGCAAATGTTCCTTATGACCCAAGGAAGTGCCCTATTGTTTTTTGGTTACATAGGTCAAAGGTCAAGGTTACAGTAAATTTTTGTTCAATTTTTGTTTCCGGACTCTAACTCGAGAACCAAGTGACCTACAAGCATAAAACTTTATGCAAATTTTGCTTATGATCCAAGGAAGTGCCCTATTGTTTTGGGGTCATATAGGTCAAAGGTCAAGGTCACAGTCAATTTTTGTTCATTTTCATTTCTGGACTCTAACCCAAAGACCAAGCGACCTAGAATCATGAAACTTCATGCAAATGCTACATATGACCTCAATATTAGTTACAAACACATCCTGCACTAACAGCACTTGCATTCTGACAAAGCGCTTGTGGGGGGTATTAGTCCGCTCTGCGACAGTCCTAGTTAGCTTTATTACCCTTTTCTGGATGTGTAATATAGTAAAATTACATTTTTCTGGATGTAGACTTCATGAATAAGTTAAATGATAATGAAGTTGGAAGAATTTCACAGATTGCAAAGCGCATCATTTATCACCTGGGTTATATGACTTCAAAAGCATCAGCATTCCTACCAAAGATGATGTATGAGGTCATAAATGGGCAGAGCCATCTGTGTACGCAGCAAAACACATGGCATATGAAATTTAGTACAAAGAAAGTTCCTTGTTATTCTTCTTAAAATATATATATGCCTTTAATGTCATCATATTATAATACATGTTTTCAGATAGAAAAAGACCCAGACTGGATTTGTTTTCTGTGTAAAGACTATTCAGAAGCCACTCATGGTAAGATTGTACCAAGGAAGAACCGGGACCATGCAATTATACAGTTTTATAATGACATCATTGTGGTAGGTTAAACTTTGTTTTGCATTTAAGGTAGTAGACCCGTAATAGTTCTGCAACATTTCGTCACTAATGCTCTTTCATAATGTTAATGGAGGTCTCCTATTAATGGAAATGAAAACCTCAGTTAACACTGTTAAAATTCATGATTTCCAACACATTGCATCTTTATTACGGGTCCACAACCTTAATACATTGCTAAAATTTCTTTTATATTTGAACTTATCTTGCTCAAGATTTTCCCATAAAGATTAAGCAGAAATCTGACTGTGTAGTCTAAGATCAGAATGCATGTCTGTGCAGAATGATCTTAGTCTGCACTGTCTACAGAATCTAAATGTACGGCAGGAGAATGTAAAGAGCTGGAACACTCACAGAATTGACATAATTTTGAGGAATGAAGGAATTTTTGTTTCCTATGAACTATTGTCTTGGCTGTGTGTTGGTTGTGCAAATGTGCGTGCATCTGTGCTTACGAGTGTAACTTTTTCTTTAAACATCTTCTCCTCCTTAGTCATGGGCTGTTTTAATAAAACTTGGCAAAAATGTTCCTTGGGTGACCCTCTTCTTTAGTTGTTTAAGTCTTTTTGATTGACCCACACTATGGGCGTGGCAGGGTAAGGTTTATTTTCACTATAAAATCTTTTAAATCTTTTCCTCCCAAACCATTTGGTCAATATCAATGAAACTTAGCATGAATGATTCTAATGTGACCCTTTTGGTTGAACCCCAAATATGGGCTTGGCAGGGCAGAGCTTATTTTCTCTTTAAAATCTTTAATAATCTCCTCCAATACGATATGCCAAATTTCAATGAAACGTTTGCATGAATGATCCTTAGGTGACCCTCTTCCAAAGATGTTCAAGAAATTTTGATTGATCCCAAAATATGGCCTTGGGAGGTCGGGACTTAATTTACTATAAATTCTTCAAAAATCTTCTCCTCCCTAACCATGGGGGAGATTTGCATGAAAATTTATTGGCACAACAGTGCAGGCTTATGTTCATTATAAAATCTTTGAAAAAAGATCTCCTCCCAAAGCATCAGCTGATTTCAATCGAACTTGGCAGAATTCTTCCTTAAGCCCTACATTGTCAACTGAAATTTGATTGGCCCATATTATGTGTGTGGCAGGGCAGGGATTATTTGCACAAAAATTATTGACATTCTCCAATGTATTACAAGGCATTGCTCATTGTTAAAGATCCATCAAGACTAATCTTTATGATAAATAAAGGCAATTTTCCTATTTAGAAGCAATACATGGGTTGTATGGAAAGTTCGTAGACAGCTAAAATTCTCATTAGTCCATCCTTTTTCATTCATAATTCTTATGTTAAATGCTACCCTTATTATCACTGACTTCATACCCAAAGAAAAATGTTCAAATTTTTTATTGACATGTATATGCCACTTGCCTTATCAAGCCAACCTAGCGGTACCCAGAGCATGTCAAAATTATCAACATTTACCGATAACAATTGACTTCTAAAACAACTTTTTCAAGGGTTATATCTTTTGAGAATATTAAAATCAATATGTATTTATTGTGCCAAATTTATGAGTTTTATCTTGTAATGTTTTCAAGTGAATTGCTTCATAAATACTCGAATGAATGAAGAATTTTATAGCAAACCATGCATGAAATGCAACAGAAAATGATGCCATTAGATGCTGCATATCTCTAAAAGTATAGTATCTTTGATCATGAAACTTCATGGGTAGATAGATCTCATCAAGGGGAAGAACAGTGCAAAAGAACCATAACTTTACCTGGCTTTTTTTTAGTTATTGCCCTTTGCTATTTTTCATACGAAGATCTTTTCCTGAATCTCTTTAGTAGCTATGATCATGAAACTTTATGGGTAGATAGATCTCATCAAGGGGAAGTGCAGTGCAAAAGAACCATAACTTTATCTGGCTTATTTTTTGAGTTATTGCCCTTCCTGGTTTTTGAATACTTAGATCTTGTCCGGAGCTTAATTCTCAAAATATAGTTGCTATGATCATGAAACTTCGTAGGTAGATAAATCTCATCAAGGGAAAGTGCAGTGCAAAATGACCATCACTTGATCTGGCTTATTTCTTGAATCATTGCCCTTTGTAGTTTTTGGTGAACGAACGTCGTTCACCAGTGTTATATACCATGTCAGGAAAATCACGTTGGATGTTAATACATTTGAAATAAAGTAGCGCCTCTTAAAATTCAATTTAGTATCTTTCAATATTTTTCTCCGCAAAATCACTGTTTTCTTCTTAAATGGCGTGATACTATTATTCTTTATCAAGTGAAAATAATGAAAATTCGCCTTGAAAAACACAAAATGATCTTGCAGTATTTATCAAGGGAATTTTTGATCGGCGTAAGCTTGTCGAGAGTTTAAAGCAAAAACAAAGTTTGTGTCTAGACACCGTAGAGACAGATACTATGTTTTTGACCCAAGCCTTCGCTGGTGCAACTTGTAGTAATTAGCCGGAAATAAGTGTTTATTTAGGTCATGTCCTCTTGAACTTACATTCGGCAATACTCGGGCGATCTCCGACCGCTCCGATTTAAATGTAGGTTAGAGGAATCGGCCGAGTTGAGAAGAATGACACATCAAGACACCTTGTGTCATTAGAAACGGTAACGCGGTTTTACATAACTTTTCAACTAATTTAAATAGGGATGAACGCCGCTATTAAGATTTTTCTGTAAAATTGCGTTGGCTGAAGTAGGGCTTGTAATGATACACTTGAATATTCGGTGAACTTATTCCCAGCAAAAACGTTTCGTATTGGTCTGTCTCAGAAGCGAATATTGCCGAATACCAAATGCGACAGGCACGGAAGATATTTCATTGGGGCCATTCTACTTTGCGTTTTTTCAATCTGTAAAACCATATCAATTCAAAATTCTATTTGAAAATTAAATAGATGATAGCTAAATATTTTACCCTAGATACCACTCCAATTGACGAGTAGATATTGCCGTGGTCAAGGGGGGACCAGATCCGTCATGCACTTGTGTACAATTCGACAGGCGGGTTTAGTTGTTAAATTATTCTGGAAAAGTCACTGCGTTTTTTACAGAAATCATAAAAATCTTAATCGATGAATAAAAAATGGCTCCATCCTTCCCAAAATACGTTAAAAATTTGTTAACTACAGTTTAAGCAAAAACTAGCTCCCAGCAGAAGTCTAATATCAGCCGCAATACTGTAATAAGATATCGATAGAAAGTGATTTTACAAGCATCCAAACTCTTGAAGGTAAACAATAGGTTCTCGTGCAAAAAATAAACCGACAATTGTAAGGATTCTCAATTCTTTTTGGAAAGAAAGTCGGAAGGAAAAAAACATTGTATTATACTTAAACATAGTCATAGACATAGTCATGCAATTATTACCGCCCTTTAAAAAATAAACTTCTTAAATAAGATTCTAATTCGCTTTTGATGTAGAAATTACGTTACAAAAATAATATTTTTAAAGACTTTTAGTATGCAATTTGCTATGGAGCAATTGTTTAATATAAAAAGTTATACTTTAATTTCTAAACCTTAAACAGAAATTATCCATGAATTATACTAATAGGGCACTAGACCAACTTTAACATATAACTAAATATTTCTCATTCTGCAGTGTTATAAAATTGAATAACGACATAAGTGTCAACCACGGAAGTCGTTATGGCTTCAAATATGATAAAAACTAATCACTCAGGTTATGGTTCAAAATACTATTAATAAGATAACAAATCATAACTTTAAATAATGAGTACAGTTCGGGACTGACTGATATTCATAGGTGTTTCTTTGGTTGGTACTCAAAGACCTTTTCATCCTCTGAGAAGAAACAAAGATAGTTAAAAAAGTTAAAACAAATAAAACAAATTTACTTGAAATAAGCTTAAACATGATAACAACTACTTTTGTAAAAACAAACACCATTGGATATAGGTTAAAGACAGCTTTAGATAGGATTAAATCGATTTCTCCATTTATATTTAATTAATAAATGTACCTATTTCAAGTGTGTAAAAGAAATTTTCACAGAGTAACATCTCATATTCTAACAAATATTTTTCTAACAGGATTTTTCCTCTCTTTCCCTTTCTTTGAATTTGCAGTGAAATTTCCGAATAACGGAAATTTTGTCGAGACAATTCTTCCCACCTTTTTTTTACATTCGTAATTTCTCTTTTCTAATTGAATTTAATATATCACTCTAGAATGCCATCAGGTTCGTTCACCATCAGTACTTTCAGTGCTTTGATTTATACTTTTATCTTGTCCAAAGCTTATCTCTAATAGTATTTGAGCTTTGAGTATGATAATAATTACTGGTATATACTCCTACTACAGTTATTCATCTGTCTGTCTATGCAAAGAAATGTCTAAAAGATATTCTTTCACAATCACTTCAATTCTACTCTTTACCCAAAGTTACATCAAGCTGTGTGACAGGCATATCTTGTGACAATTTGGCACCTTGTTGATATGTAGCTCAAAATCCCAATTCCTGTGAGAAGGGGTGATAAAATGATAAGAATAATCCTTAGGACAAGCTTTTTTTTAATTCCAATACATTTAATACTGATCAGATGAAGAACCTTGATCAATACACTATGTGAATACCTAACCTGCTAAATGTTTGCCCTCTATGCCAGGGGTTGACACTTACTCCTGAGATTAAGCCTATTGGACTCCTAACACATGAAATCAAGGAGTCCAAGCTAAAAGTATGGAGTCCAAATTTTCATAATGGGAGAACTATATGGAAAAGAAGAAATTGCTTGTTATAAGCAATTTCTTTAATTCTTTTCCACAATGTTCTTCCAAAGAAGAGGTTTTTTTATTTCAAAACAATACAGGATAGAAGCAAATGTTTCTTCAATGACTTTGGTAGTGAAAAGATCTACAGTTTTGGCAAGTGCTAGAAGTGACACTGCTCTGTGTATTTATTTTCAAAATTTTCTCATAAATGACCCTTGGAATCCATTGGACTCCTTTCTTGCAGATGAAAGGAGTCCTACTGGTAAACAAGGAGTCTTGGATTCCCGGACTCCCATAAGTGTCAGACCCTGTATGCACACTTTCTTTCCAACATTTGTCAACGCATATGGGTATAAAATTGTAAACCTTAATGAGATGAGCAGCTTGCGGCCCAGAAATTATGTCATAGTGCTGGAGAGCGAAATATCATGGGTCATTGGTTCGGTGCTTGAAAGCACTGCAATAACATATAAAAAATATTGAAGTCATCATTAATCCTATACAAACTTAAAAGGAAGCATGATTGTCCGAAATGCCATAGGGTTGTTCTACTTAAAAGTATGTTTTTTTATCTTCAGTGTAATGACCTGAGCTACTTGACAGATCCAGGAAAAAGGAAAATTCGAGTTTTATCTCTGTTTGATGGGATAGGCACAGGTAATTAATTATAAGTTATGTCATATGTAGATGTGTGCACTTGATTGGTCACAGGGTAATATGCAATGAAGCCTGTAATTACCTGATATCACTCTTTAATGACATAACATGATATCAGACGTCAGCCCGATTAGCTCAGTTGGTTGAGCACTGGACTTTAAAACCATTTGAAGTTTGACGGCGTGGGTTCAAACCCGGGCTGACACACTAACAAAAATTAATTGTCTTTTTGATGAGACGTTAAACCGAGGCCCCGTGAGACGGTGCTTTACACTGAGCATATAAAAGAACCATGGAGGATCTCAGCAGTAGTTTCGTCTTGTAGCCTTGCACTATCCCCCATAACAACTAACCGTCTTCTGGGGGCGTCGCTCATATGGGTATGTGCTACAGTAGCGACGATAAATAAACGGAAATACACACACATGATATCAGACAGTCTATTTTTAGAAACAATTTGCATACAATTTCACCTGAATTTCTTTGATTTATCAGGGGTTTATTATGATATAGCGCTGAAAAATGATTGCAAGATAAAAAGAATAACTTGCAAGTGTCTTAAAATATCAATGTTATCTGGTCTGGGCTGCAAGAAATTTTCATGACTCGGCTAAGCCTCGTCATGATAAATTCTCCCAACCTTGACCAGAGAACATTCAAATTTTAAGACACTAACATGTTATTCTCTATATCTGTAATTTATGATTTTTATCATCTTTCTCGCACATTCTCTGCTAGTTTTGGACACAATTATAATTAAATGCTTATAAGAGATATGGGGTGTGTATACTTTTCACCAGCCCCTCTGTGCCAAAGTTCTCAGACTTGGTCTTTTCCAATTGCCAATATGTTTGGTATCTATCTTGTCAATTATTTCTTTAAACTTAAAAACTTCTCGCAATTCTCAAAAGCCAAACTCTATGAAACTAATGTATCAGGTGAAGCTCTATCATATCTGCTCAAAGATATGAAAAACACCCGTGACATTGGTTGCCATATGACTGCCTGAAATAGGAAATTTCTATCAAATTTCATTGTGTCAAATCATTGTGTGCCTTTTAGATCACCTGAGGATGGAGTGCGCAAGGTGCGCTATTGTAATGGTCAAAATGTCTTTTAGGTCTAGGGGAACTAATTCATTTTCCGGTGATCTGTCAAGAATCTGTAGGGAAACTCCGGTCCATATACTCAAGTGTTGAAGGTGATCTCTGATTGGTCAATATTATTATACCCCCCACCTACGAAGTAGAGGGGGAAATATCGGTTTCACCATGTCTGTCTGTCTGTCCATCTGTCCATCAATCCGTCCCTCCGTCTGTAGACCTTTTTGTTTCCGGACTCTAACTCAAGAACCAAGTGACCTAGAATCATGAAACTTTATATAAATGTTATTTATGACCCAAGGATGTGCCCTATTGTTTTGGGGTCACATAGGTCAAAGGTCAAGGTCACAGTGAGCCTTTGTTCAATTTTCGTTTCCGGACTCTAACTTGAGAACCAAGTGACCTACAATCATGAAACTTTATGAAAATACTGCTTATAACCCAAGGAAGTGCCCTATTGTTTTGGGGTCACACAGGTCAAAGGTCAAGGTCACAGTCAATTTTTGTTCAATTTTCGTTTCCAGACTCGAACTCAAAAACCAAGCTACCTAGAATCATGAAACTTAATGCAAAAGTTGTTTATGATCTCAATATCGGTTACAAACACTTTCTGCACTAATAGCAATTGCATTTTGACAAAGCACTTGTGGGGGGTCCGCTCTGCGACAGTTCTAGTTGAAATTCAAAATTATTTGAACATTTTCAGCAATTATAGTCTGTTGTTGAAATGCGATCGGAAAATTAAAGATTTTAAATTATTATCCAGGTCCAATAGCTATTTTTAAAAATTGGGTATATATCTTTGAGGGGCCGGTAAAAACAGCTTCGTGGTAAGGGTCATCTCAAAAATGGCCCAAAAAGTCATAGAGGAAAGGGATCATGCCATACTAATTTTCAAATCATTTCATACGCAAATGAATGAGCCTCAATTTAAGACAATTTTGATCCATTTCGCCTACTCTTGGACTATGCTATGACCGAAAAATGTTAAAATGGCCGACAACGGAAAATGAATTAGTTCCCCTAGACCAAAAATTGTGGCTGCAAGCCCTTGTCCACAATTTCTTTTAACATCTTCTTCTCCTATAAAGGTGGGCCTATCTTTATGAAAATTGTCAGAGAAATTTTCCTGGGGTCAAGCTCTACCAAAGTTGTTAAATCAATTGAAATCCACCCTTAACTCTTGTTGCCATGGCAAAAAAAGGGAATAAATGAAAATCTTGAAAAATCTTCTCTGAAACCAAAAGTCCAACAGCTTTCAAGTTTGTTCATATCATGACCCCTTGGTCATATTTAGGCTCAGCCTTGGCCCATTCACTTTTACATAGAGACAAGGAGCGAAAATCTTCAAAAATCTTTTCTGGAAATTAGGCAGACAGCTTTCTTTCCGATATGAAGCATCATGTAGGGGACCTCTTCTAAGTCTGTTCATATCGTGACCCTCGGGTCAATTTTGGGCTCCCCCAGGTCACATCCTGTTTTACATAGAAACAAAGGGCAAAAAGTCTTCAAAAATCTTTTTCTCTGAAACCAAAAGGCAGACAGCCTCATGATTGATAATTGAACCACATCTATTTTATTTCTACAAGTTTGCTGTCATCATGTCATAGGGGTCAAATTTGGGCTTCCCCAGGTCACATACCACTTTATGTTGAAACAGAGTGAATCCTTTATAAATCTTACTGTTACAATGAAATTCTTATACCAAATATCAATTCTGGGACAGCAGTCTATTCCTGGCTCCTCCTTCATCGGCCCCTGGATATGTGGAAGAATCAGTGCCCATTACCTCATAACATTACATTCACAGTTTTCATCCAATTGTCTTCAAACATGCTAAGAATGATTGTACTATCACGAGGATGGTTCCCTTAAAAATGGGCCTGATCTCTCGAGCATAATGAGAAAAGGAGCCAAATAAAGATTTAATAAGAAAATCCTCCTAAACACTTTACAGCCTGCAGTTTTTATTGGTTTGTCTTCATCTTATTAGGGTTGTACAATCACAATAATTATTAACTTTGAAAATGGGTCTGATTCACAAGAAAAGGGCCAAAATAAAAATTTAATTGTAAGAATTCTCATTCCCACTTTTTCATCATATGCATGGAAGTTAATTAAAATTTCACTTAGTATTATACATTATGTGATTGATGTGGTCTTGTGACTGGTTGCTAATGGTAGACCTATTTGAGATAGCAGCTGAAGACAAGGAAAGGATGTGATGGTTGTACTGGTGAGAATAATATAGGAATTCATTGTTGCGTGCTCAGGCTGCCATGATATAACTGAAAGAATCTTGAAAGCAACATAAAACTCCATTCAGTCTATTAGACAGTCTAATGTCCTTGTTAAAAGTAGAAACAACCGTAAGAATTATTTTAGCAAGGTGATTGCTCAGTATGTCCAGGATACATGAAAAAGTAGAGTTCATTTTCAAATGTGTAGCCAATAAACCAACAAATTTGGAAACAATTATTAAATACTTTTTTTCAGGAAAAGTTGTTTTAGATGAGCTAGGTTTTGATATAGATGTATATTATTTCTCTGAGATTTGTCTTGATGCATTGGATGTGACAAGACATAACCATAAAGATCTGGTCAAACAAATTGGTGATACATGGAAACTCAACAGGAAACAGGTTAGTGATTGTCTTGTCAAAACAAAGGTGTTATTTGCCAAGTGTGACAAAAATAAGGAAATCCAGCAACAAATTTCACAATTAACAATATTGTTTACAATAATAACTTAAAGTAACTTTTGACAATAAAATATTAGCATAAAACAGATTACAGTAAATAAGTTGTTTTATCCTAAAGCTTTTTTTCCATTTTTAGCTCCACTGGCTGAAAGCCACTGAAGCTATTGTCATGGCGTTGTGTCCGTCATGCATCCGTCAGTGCGTCCGTGCGTCCCTTTGTAAACTTGTCTTTAAAAATCTTCTCCTCAGAAACTACTGAATGAATTTCAACCAAACTTCACAGGAATGATCCTTGGGTGACCCTCTTTCAAAGTTGTTCGAGAAATTTTGATCCAATGATAAACATGGATTTAATGGGCATGGCTAATTTCCAAATATGGTACAAAGTGAGTTTTCTCAGATTCTAATAGATGGATACCAATAAAATTTTACATAAATGATCCTTGTGTGACCCTTTATCAGTCTACAAAAGATTTTTGAAATCAGATGAAAAATATGCATTTTATTGACGGAGGTCATTTCTCTATATGTTATTTAGTGGAAACTTTGAAAATCATTTTCTCAGAATGTGAGTGATGGATATGAACCAAATTTCACTGGAATGATCCTTGAGTGAGCCTTTATCAGTCAACCAAAAATTATTGTGATCGGATGAAAAATATGCATTTTATGGGTGGAGGTCATTTCTCTATATGTTATTTAGTGGAAACTTTGGAAATCATTTTCTCAAAGTCTAAATGATGGATATCAACCAAATTTCACAGGAATAATCCTTGAGTGACCCTCTAACAGTCTACCAAAAATTATTGTGATCTGATGAAAAATATGTATTTTATTGGCGGATGTCATTACTGTATGTGTTATATAGTGGAAACTTTGAAAATCTTTATCTCAGAATCTAAATGATGGATACCAATGAAATTTAGTATGAATGGTCCTTGAGTGACCCTCTATCAGTCTACCAAAAATTATTGTGATCGGATGAAAGTATGCATTTTATGGGCAGATGTCATTTTCTATATGTTATTTAGTTGAATCTTTGAAAATCATTTTCAACACCAGTAGAATCCAAAATATCTAAAAAGTCAAATCTATTATTGCTTTTCAAGAATTTCAAGCCTGTGGAGCGACTCAAGCCGTTTATGGCTTTCTAGTTTATTAATTTAAGTTCCTAGGGCCCGTTGAACTAAACTTCTCCCGAAAAAATTTAATCGTAAGTCAAAATCGTTAATCGCATCTTGTGTTTCCATTCATTGTGATATATAAGTGTCTTGATGATATTAATGTCACTGATACCCATTTACAGATATTAAGGTCAGTGCCTGATCCTACATGATCAAAAAACATTTATCATGCAACGAAGCCTGTATTGACCTGATATCGCCTATCTGATAACATGACATGATATCAGGCAGTCTATTTGTAGAAACAATTTGCATAAACTTTCACATGAATTTCTTTGATTTTTAAAGGTTTACTATGATTAAGTGGTGAAAAATGATTGCTTGATAAATAGAATAACATGTAAGTGTCTTGAAATATCAATGTTATCAGGTCTCGGCTGTTAGAAATTATCATGACTCGGCAAAGCCTCGTCATGATAAATTCTCCCAACCTCGACCAGATAACAATGTTATTTTTAGACACTAACATGTGATTCTCTATCTTTCAAACACAAACTTAGAAAAACATAACAAAATCCTTAGCATTGCACGATTTCTTACTAAGCCTTCTCCAGATACATTTGCTAATCATATTTGGAATGATGATAAATATCATTGATATGCAACTGCAGATGTAGTAAACAACATAATGTAATTGACATTCATTTCGATCAAAACCATTCCAAATCCCTCGCTCAGGGCTTTGTTCATTCATCGCAAACACTCACTCAAGCCATTCTAAAGTGCTCCAAACTTACTAAAAACAATAGAATCAACAATGTTATTCAAAATAAATAAAGCTTGAAAAAGATAGGTAAGGGTCTGATAAGCTCTTGAAGAAATTGGAAGCTATTTATAGTACTTGTATTCATATTTTATGGAAGGGATGTAATCAATATTGCTAATTTTGTTCATCCTGAATTAAATTTGCATTATTGGATTACCTCACTTTTAAATTCACTCAAAACTCGCTCCACATTCAATTAAATTTAATTCCAAAATTATTCAAAAATCATTAATCTTGTCAATTTCACAATGTTGTCAACTGTACCAAGTCAAGGTCATTTGACAAAGTCAAGGTCATCACTCATTTAACACTTTATCAATAAATAATGTAACATTTTCAAATTACTTCAAGTCTATTTGATATAAATTTCTTATGTTTGTTGCGTGATTATTCTCATTTTGAGCTCCACTGGTCGAAGGCCAGCGAGCTATTGTCATGGCGAGGTGTCCATCGTGTGTCCGTCTGTGCGTGCGTGCGAAAACTTTTCTTTAAACATCTTCTCCTCCTAAACCAATGGGTGGATTTTGACGAAACTTGGCCAGAATGTTCCTTGGGTGACCCTCTTCTAAAGTTGTTCAAGAAATTTGGATTAACCCCCAAATATGGGCGTGGCAGGGCGGGGCATATTTTGACCCCGAAATCTTTGAACGACATCTCCTCCTGAACCATTGAGCCAATTTCAATGAAACTTTACCAGAATGTTCCTTGGGTGACCCTCTTATAAAGTTGTTCAAGAAATTTGGACTGACCCCCAAATATGGGCATGCCAGGGCGGGGCTTATTTTGATCCCAAAATCTTTGAACGACATCTCCTCCTGAACCATTAGCCCAATATCAATGAAACTTTATTAGAATGTTCCTTGGGTGACCCTCTTATAAAGTTGTTCAAGAAATTTGGATTGACCCCCAAATATGGGCCTGGCAGGGTGGGGCTTATTTTGACCCCGAAATCTTTGAACCTCTTCTCCTCCTGAACCATTTGGCTGATTTCAATGAAACTTCACCAGAATGTTCCTTGGGTGACCCTCTTCTAAAGTTGTCAAGATATTTGGATTGACCCCCCAAATATGGGCATGGCAGGGCAGGGCTTATTTTGACCCCAAAATCTTTGAACGTCATCCTCTTCTGAACCATGTGACTGATTTAAATGAAACTTTACCAGAATGTTCCTTGGGTGACCCTCTATTAAAGTTGTTCAAGAAATTTGGATTAACCCCCAAATATTGGCGTGGCAGGGCAGGGCTTATTTTGACCCCAAAATCTTTGAACGACATCTCCTCCTGAACTATTAGGCTTATTTCAATGAAATTTACCAGAATGTTCCTTGGGTGACCCTCTTCTAAAGTTGTTCAAGAAATTTGGATTGGATGAGATCCACTGGATCAATAAAATTCAGGTGAGCGGTTTAGGGCCATTCTGGTCCTCTTGTTTCAAAGAGATATCTATATAGATTTCTTACTTGTAATTTACATATTAGTTAAATAAGTTCAATTCTTCATAAGTCAGTTTCAACTTAGAAAAAGTCAGAATTCCTTCTGAATGCTGTTCACTTTCATTACCTTCTATTTTCAATATCTCTCTTTCAAATCTTGAGATTTTTAATCCAGTGGATTACAGGCCTTCTTGGGCCTCTTGTCTTTAATGCTTTTTGGTGGTTATTGAGAAATAATGGTAGATTATCACTTGCAAAAGCAGTGAAATTATCAAAAAACTTATACCCTGCTTTTGTGCCTTTCATCCTATCTTACGTCATGTATGCGGGACGAAATAAGTGACATCACAATGAACGTTGTATAGCAATCACTTGCAAAATGACGCGCTTTACAAAAATATGTCCTAGAAATTTGACATTTTGTCTCATTTTTCCATTTAAGAAATAGAATAGTCGTTTTTTTTTAATAAGATATTTCATATTTCATTGAGTGAACAATAAAAGCTATATTTTCCCTCTCGTGAAAATATAGCTTTTGTTGTTCACTCAATGAAATATAAATCGATCTTACACTGAAACAAACGATTATCTTTTATGATATGCATTTGCAGAAGTCAAGGTGATCCATTTACCTAATATCTTTAAATGAATATTGTAGCCAAACCGCATATTGTTTCAGCTTGCAGATCTATGTCCCATTGACCTTGTGTTGGCTGGCCCTCCATGTAATGACTTGTCTATTGTGAACCCTAAGAGGAGAGGTTTTGGTATGTAAATTGTATGCATTAAGGTAGTGGATCTGTAATATACTGATGCAAAAAGTTGAGTCACACTTTTCGTATTGTCACAAAGAAGTCAACCAATTAAGCTTAACAAATTTAAGTTCCAAATTGACAAATTCGCCACCCATCTTTCTTTTTATCATGAGTTTTTAATTTTTCTTGCATAAATACGTCTTAAGTAAATTTAATAAGAATTTCACGTACATTAATTGGTCGATATCCAGATGGAGCATTAGATCTTATATTCTTTTTTTCTTTTTTTTCTTTTTTTGTCTTGATGGATTACTCTTATTCTTAGTAAACATTACATGCTTAAATGTATCGTATCCTACTATAAATGGGAAATTTTAAAATGACTTTAAATCAGGGGGACACCACATTTACATATTGTATATGGTGTGCATATCTAAAAGATGTTTAAAGTCATTCTAGTTTCTGCCACTTAAGTTTTTATTGTCACATGCTCATAGCCAGCTTTCAATGAGTAAGAAAAGATGTCACTATGAAAAATTAGTGTCTGTGCATTAGTGTGTTAGTCCATAAGTCCATCTGTTACTTTGTCTGTATGTCTGAGTTCATCCAGACCATTATATACTCCTTCATTTATTGATGGATTTTACAATAACTAGGTACAATTTGAGGGGACAGTGCAATACTATTGTAGGTGCCAATATTTTTATAGGCACTTACAATAGTAATACACTGACCCATTTAATTTCTCTCCGCAAGTATATGTGCCACTAAAAAGAATTGTCCAATAGCTCCAAGATTAAGGTCACAGCTCAAAGTCAATCATTATATTACAGGCTTGAAACCAGTGGTCCAGGCAAAACCATCTTGTAATGATATTACAATGTTTTTATACCCCCACCTACAAAGTATTGGTTTCACCATGTCTGTCTGTCAATCCGTCCGTCCATCTGTCTGCCAATCCGAAGACCTTTTCTTCTCCAGACTCTAACTCAAGAACCAAGTGACCTACAATCATGAAACTTTATACAAATGTTTCTTATGACCCAAGAAAGTGCCCTATTATTTTTGTGTCACATAGGTCAAAGGTGAAGGTCACAGTCAGCTTTGTTCAATTTTCGTTTCCGGACTCTAACTCTAGATACAAGTGACCTACATTCATGAAACTTAATGGAAATGTTGCTTATGATCCAAGGAAGAGCTCTATTGTTTTTGGATCACATAGGTCAAAGGTCAAGGTCACAGTCAATTTTTATTATCCCCCACGGTTTTTGGCAAGGGGATATAGTAATGCTATCTGTCCGTCATTCCGTCCTTCAGTCACTAAACTTGTCCGGAGCATATCTCCTAAAGTATAATAGCTATCAACTTGAAACTTTATGGGTGGATAGATCTCATGGAGGAAAAGTGCAGTGCACAAGAACTACAACTCTTGCTGGCATAATATTGGAGTTATTGCCCTTTGATAATTTAAAGACTTTGATTTTGTCCGGAGCATATCTCCTAAAGTATAATAGCTATCAATTTCAAACTTTATGGGTGGATAGATCTCATGAAGGAGAAGTGCAGTGCACAAGAACTACAACCTTTGCTTGCATAATTTTGGAGTTCTTGCCCTTTGTTATTTTTAAGACTTAGATTTTGTCCGGAGCATATCTCCTAAGGTATTAAAGCTATTAACTTGAAACTTTATGGGAGGATAGATCTCATGGAGGAGAAGTGCAGTGCACAAGAACTACAACTCTTGCTTGCATAATTTTGGAGTTCTTGCCCTTTGTTATTTTTAAGACTTAAATTTTGTTCGGAACATATCTCCTAAAGTATAATAGCTATCAACTTCAAACTTTATGGGTGGATAGATCTCATGAAGGAGAAGTGCAGTGCACAAGAACTACAACTCTTGCTTGCATAATTTTGGAGTTATTGCCCTTTGTTATTTTTAAGACTTAGATTTTGTCCGGAGCATATCTCCTAAAGTATTTTAGCTATCAACTTGAAACTTTATTGGTGGATAGATCTCATGGAATAGGAGTGCAGTGCACAAGAACTATAACCCTGTCTTGCATAATTTTGGAGTTATTGCCCTTTGTTATTTTAAAGACTTAGATTTTGTAGGGGCTTAATTTCTTAAAGTAAAACCCTTAATCTATTAGGCTTCAGTTTACTATCAAGCTTTCTCAATGGGGGATGGCCATGTCCGATATGGCTCTTGTTCAATTTTCGTTTCCGGACTCTAACTCAAGAACCTTGCCACCTAGAAGCATGTAACTTTATGCAAATGTTGCTTATGACTCAAGGAAGTGCCCCATTGTTTTTGGGTCACATAGGTCAAAGGTCACAGTCAATCTTTTTTTCAATTTTCATTCCTAGACTCTAACTCAAGAACCAAGCAACCTACAATCATGAGACTTCATACAAATGCTGCATATGACCTCAATATTTGTTACAAACACATCCTGCACTAATAGCACTTGCATTTTGACAAAGAGCTTGTAGGGGGTATAAGTCTGCTCTGCAACAGTTCTAGTTTAATCTCCCGCACTGATCAGCGTCACATTTTATTACCATTATCTGTCTGTTTGTCTGTCTGTCTCCAAAACTTAACAATATTACTTGATCTAAAAAGATGGGCATCTTATGGTGTCAAGGTCAAGAGTCGTGACTGTGTCAAGATCATCAGTCAATGTGGATTTGTGTTTCATAAACACGTCTTGTATTTTTTTCAGTTCTGCAGGGATTCTTATTATTCTTTTTCACTTTTTTTAGCTCCACTGGCTGAAAGCCACTGGGGCTATTGTCATGACGTTGTGTCCGTCGTGCGTCCGTGCGTGCATGCGTGCATCCGGTCGTAAACTTTTCTTTAAAAATCTTCTCCTCAGAAACTACTAGATGGATTTCTACCAAACTTCACAGGAATGATCCTTGGGTGACCCTCTTTCAAAGTTGTTCAAGAAATTTTGATCCAATTAAAAACATGGATTAAATGGGCGTGGCTAATTTCCAAATATGGTAAAAAGTAAGTTTTCTCAGATTCTAATCAATGGATACCAATTAAATTTTACATGAATGATCATTGAGTGACCCTTTATCAGTCTACAAAAAACCATTGTGATCGGATGGAAAATATGTATTTTATGGGCGGAGGTCATTTCTCTATATGTTATATAGTGGAAACTTTGAAAATCATTTTCTCAGAATGTAATTGATGGATATCAACCAAATTTCACCAGAATGATACTTGAGTGACCCTTTATCAGTCTACAAAAAATCATTGTGATTGGATGAAAAATATGCATTTTATGGGCAGAGGTCAATTCTCTTTATGTTATATAGTGGAAAATTTGAAAATCATTTTCTCAGAATCTGATTTTTGGATATCAATTAAATTTCACTGGAATGATCCTTGAGTGACCCTTTATCAGTGTACCAAAAATTATTTTGATTGGATGAAAAATATACATTTTATGGATGGAGGTCAATTCTCAATATGTTAAATAGTGGAAACTATGAAAAACATTTTCTAAGAATGCAACTGATGGATTTCAATCAAACATTTTTGGTATGATCATTGGGTGACCCATTATCATGCAGCCAAAAATTATTTTGATTTGATGAAAAATATGTCTTGTAATAGCAGAGGTCATTTCTCTATCTGTTATATAGTTGAAACTTTGAAAATCATTTTCAACATCAGTAGAACCCCAAATATCTAAAAATCTAGTCAAAACATTATTTGCTTTTAAGAATTTCAAGCCTGTGGAGCGACTCAAGCCATTCATGGCTTTCTAGTTACTGGCTCAGCTGTTTTGGAGAAAACCCTAAGGTATTGCTATAGTCATGGTGTCGTAATCATCATTAGCGTTGTCGTTGTTGTTGTTGTTGTCATGTAAACACTTTGATATTATGCGTTATATCTCAGGTTCTACTGAAGGCATTCACTTGAAACTTAGCACACCACTAAAAGAGCAACCTTTACTATCAATTTGAATGACACTGTATGCATTTTGTTCAAGTTTTGCCCCTTTTACAACTTAGATTTTTATCAACCATCCAACACTCATCAGCTGAGCATAGGCACCTGTAGAGGGTCCTCTTGTTTAAAATTGTGGGGACTTGGATAAACTCTTTTGTGAAAACCGCATTTAAGGTAGTGGACTCCTTATAGTTCCGCAACATTTTGGAACTCGTGATCTTTCACAATTTTGATCGAGGTTTCCTGATGTAAATCATTAGGAAACCTCTATTAACACTGTTAACCCTTTCCTGTTTCACAAAATTTTGGACTTGTCCAAATTCAAAGGTTTTGCAGACGAAAATTTAAAGTGGATTTAATTTGAAAAATAACCATTCAGTAAGGAAGAAAATAGTGTGGAATAAGAAGAAATTGCTTGTCAGAAGCAATTTCTTCTTTTTTCACAATGTTTTCTCAATCATAAAATCACAGGCACGTAAAAAGCAGGGATTAAACAGGAAAGGGTTAAAGCTCATTACTTCCAAAATGTTGCATAACTATTACGTGTGAACTTCCTTATTTGACATTGGTGGTATACTAAATCTTTTCCTTGCAGAGGGTACTGGTATTTTGGTGTTGAAATTCCAAATGATACTGCGTGAGATAGAGACACTCTGTAGGGGCGCCACACATGTATTTTGGATGATGGAAAATACAGGCAGTATGGTCAGTGAATACAAACAAGATATTGCTGATAGCTTTGGGGTAAGGATTTCAAGATGTCATTAGCTTTACAACACAATTTATATTTGAAAACTTTTAGAGATACATATTATTTCAATATTTTGTGTTTCATTGACTGTTCTTGGATTAAAGTGATGGCTCAAGGCAAAAAAGATTTAAAATATATAGGCAATTCCAACTGTTTTGTGTTGATCCCCTGAATGTTTCTTGTCATTGAGAATTCTAGACCACCTCATTAATATAGTTGCCTCACTTATTTCATATTCAGTTAGATAGTGCATATCGAGGGGTTAGTGCAACACTATTGTAAGTGCTTATATATTAACAGGCATTTACAATAGTGTTGTGCTGGCCCTTCGATATATTGTGAATTCTTTTTGTTGGAATTTGCTAGAAATTATTCTGAATTCTGAAAATTGTAATTTCCAGTCAGTAAATAAATGCAGTCAAAATGATCTTTCTTTATCACAAATCTCCCAACCACCACTTTTGACAGCCCACTGAGAACTGCTTTAGACCTGAAAACTTTAGATTGACAGCACATATTCTAAGGTAGTGGAAGAGTTTCACATTATTTCAGAACTAAATTATGATCACTCACAACAATGACCAAGGTTGAATGAAATTAACATTATTTAAGTTCAACACTTCCTAAACAATCTAAAAATATTATGGGTTCTCTACCTTAAGATATTGCAGATGATAATTTAATGTTTGCGATTCACTGTATACTGTGAACCTTGTTATATAAATATATTGTTTATTTTTAACTGTATACTCTGAGCCTTTTCATATCAAAATATTGTTTGTGATTCACATTAAACTGCAAGCCTTTTTATATTGATATATTGTTTGTGTTTCACTGTATACTGCAAGCCTTATAATATGAATATTTTGTTTGTGTTTCACTGTATACAGTCAATCGTGCTCGATTTGTTTGAATGTGTTTTATGCCGCTTTCAACAATTTTGCAGTTATATCACGGCGGCCAGAGAACCTAACAATGGTTTCCTGGTATTTCTTTCACCTGTACTACTATTACACCTGTTCCTATCCTCCAAATGCTATCTCACATAGGTGTAAGATTATCTACCCATTGGTGAAAGACAAATGTTGGAAAGGATATTTGCCGCCACTGGGGATCGAACCCACTACTTCTGGATTGGAAGTCTTATGCCATACCAACTGTGCTATGGTGGCGGCTTCAATCTTGCTCTAGCAACCACATCTATTAAGCAACCATTTTTATTAAGGGACTGTTTACAAAATTCCCGTATTTAAATCAAAATATCTAAAAGGTAGTCATTGTTGATTTAAAAATATTCAAAATGAATCCTTTGTTGATAAAACTCACGAGAATTGTCTCCATGAGACAATTCTATTGAGCTTTAACAACATAGAATTAGTATTTCAGTTCTTAGTATATTGAAATATATGTTTCTTATTTGAAAACAAAACTTGTTTTAAGCAGCCATTTTTTTTAACGACCACTTGTTGGTGGACCTGTTTGTGGTCCTTAAAACAAGTTTTACTGTACTGCCAGCCTTATAATATTGATATATTGTTTGTGTTTCACTGTATACTACAAGCCTTATTATATTAATATATTATTTGTGTTTCACTGTATACTACAAGCCTTATTATATTAATATATTATTTGTGTTTCACTGTATACTACAAGCCTTATTATATTAATATATTATTTGTGTTTCACTGTATACTACAAGCCTTATGATGTTAATATATGAGCCAGTGCTTTAGATTTCCAACAATTATTATAAGCACAAAGCAATGACTCTACCAGCCTGTGCATCTGCACAGTCTGACCAGAGTCTTCACTATGTGCTTAGTAGAAAAGAAAAGATCTCAAAGTATCTGAAGACCATCAGGTTGATTTTTATTTAAATTTTGTGGAAGTCTATGCCTCTCAATGTTTGCACCTCACGAACATTTCAAATTGTTGGAAATGTCATGCACAGGCTCATATTATTTGTGTTTCACTGTATACTACAAGCCTTATAATATTGATATATTATTTATGCATCACTGTATACTGCAAACCTTACATATAATATTGATATAATAATTGTGTTTCACTGTACACTGCAAGCCTGATATATAATATTACTATATTATTTGTGTTTCACTGTATACTACAAGCCTTATAATATTGATATATTATTTATGCATCACTGTATACTGCAAACCTTACATATAATATTGATATAATAATTGTGTTTCACTGTACACTGCAAGTCTTATATATAATATTAATATATTCACAGATGGAGCCAGCAGTTTGGGATGCCAAATATTTTTCAGGACAAAGAAGGTCTAGAAACTTTTGGGGGAATATTCCTGGATTATACAGGTAGAAGTGGTTTTAAATGAGCCTGTGTGTGACATTTCCAACAATTTCACACAATGTGCAAAGGTCAAACATTTAGCAGTGTTGAAGAAAAGAGATTAAGACCTAATCTATGTTCACATCGCTCAGAGAACACTGTCATACTGTGTGGATGCACAGGCTGGCCAGAAGCTTTGCTATGCATACATGTAAATTTGTTGGAAATGTCACACACTGGCTCTAATCATATTTTGGTGATACAGAGAAGGTTGTCGGGGAGGGTGTTCAATAATAACTTTGTATGTGCATTCTCAATAATAAACACAATCCAAACAATCAAGGGGACTAACTCTTCATTTATCATTGTAAGAAGTTATAAAGCTCCTTTTTCGACTAAAATATTTTCACTATCAAGGAGCTCCAGCCAAGTGTGATATCAGCAATGCAGAGCTCTTGATGTAAGTTTAAACCTGCATTAAATAAATCCTTGATAACGAATATAATTAAATCTTCTTCATCTACACTCTAGGAGATTCAATTTTTAGCTTCTCTGGCCAAAGGCCACTGGGGTTATTGTCATGGCATTGTGTCCGTTCTGCGTCTGTCCGTCTGTCTGTGTGTGCATCTGGTCGTAAACTTTTTCTTTTAAAATTTTCCCTCCAGAAACTACTGGATGAATTACAACCAAACTTCACAGGAATTATCCTTTGGTGACCCTCTTTCAAAGTTGTTCAAGAAATTTTGATCCAGTGAAAAACATGGATTTAATGGGCATGGCTAATTACCAAAAATGGTAGGAGTGAGTTTTCTCAGATTCTAACTGATGGATACAAATTCAATTTAACATGGGTGATCCTTGGGTGACCCTTTTATCAGTCTACAAAAATAATTGTGATGGGATGAAAATATGTTTTTCATGGGCAGAGGTCATTTTTCAATATGTTATATAGTGGGAACTTTGAAAATCATTTTCTCAGAATGTAATGGATGGATATCAATCAAATTTCATTGGAATGATCCTTGAGTGACCCTTTATCAGTGTACCGAAAGTTTTTGTGGTAAAAAATATGTCTTTTATGGGTGGAGGTCATTTCTCTATATGTTATATAGTGGAAATTTGGAAAATCGTTTTCTGAGAAAATCATAACTGATGGATATCAATCAAACATTATTGGTATGATCCTTTGGTGGCCCATTATCTTGCAGCCAAATATTATTGTGATTGGATGAAAAATATGTCTTTTATGGGTGGAGGTAATTTCTCTATATGATATCAATTGGAAATTTTGAAAATCATTTTAAAATCTAGTCAAAGCTTTGATTTGCTATTACAAGAATTTCAAGCATGTGGAGCAACTCAAGCCATTCATGGCTGTCTAGTTATCAAAAAAAAAAAATTTATGAAATATTTGTTAGAATTTGTAGCTGTTTTACAAGGATGAACTTTACTTAAATGGTGATATTCCTTTTCAAATCACTGGTAGGGAGCCTTATTCACAATTTGGCTAAATTCAGAGTATACAGATTATGCTTGTATACAAAAAAATGGTTTTGAAGATTGACCTTATGTACTCTTCTTAGTTAGAGCTCGCGAGAGTAATTTAGGGTCATCTTGGCCCTCTTGTTTTAGATAATTTTAGAATTTCTAAGTTGGGATATGAATTTTATTTAGGATCAAACATCATGAGGTGGTATTTTACATACATAATATCTGGATCACATGTGCGACCCATCATGCAAAACGGGACCATCTCTAAATTCAGTCAAACAACTCGTGAAAATGACAGCTGCTCCAGTAGAGGTCAACTAGTGGTCCCATTTTAAAAACTGTTATACAAGAAAGTAGGATGGTCATTCTAGATTCGGAAAATCAGCACAGTGTGAAAAGTCTCAACTCTAGACAGCCTGCGCAGTCCGCTCTGTCTGACTATAGTTGACAGCTTACACACTTCCCAGATGGTCCCTTTTTGCATGACAGGTAGCATTTAACAATGAGTGTTTTATGATTTCTTCAGTACACCAGATGTGTTGTATCAGTTAGAGAAAGAAAAGACAACTCTTGATGATATTCTCACTCAAGGCCTTAATCGTAAAGCTGTGGTAAGTTGTGACAAACAAATGTCTGAACCATTGTCAGACCCACATCCTGAGGGCAAACTATATATCCATAGTCACTTATAAACTCACTTTAGCATAAAGTGCTCAAGGTGAGCTATTTTGATCAATCACCGTAAATACATCATCAATCTGTTAGTCTGTCTTTCCAACTGGCAGTCCATCAACAATTTCTTTATATATCCTCCCCTCCTAAGCCACTATGAAAACCAAGCTGAAACTTTGCAGAGGTGTCCCTTGTGTGAAGTTCTACCAAAGCTGTGAAAAAGCATTTATTTTCATCCATTGCTCTGGTTGCCATGGTAACAGAAAGGCAAAAGATTAATAAAGATCTTAGCTAAAATTCTTATTTTCCTAAACTACTTGACCATTCAGGCTGAAACTTGGTAGAGCTGATCCTTGGGTGAAGCTCTACTAAACTTGTTAAAAAATATAATTCCATCAAAAAGTCTGGTTTCCATAGCCACAGAAGGGCCAAAAATTACAGAAAATCTTAGAAAAAATGATCCCCTCCTAAGCCACTTAGACAATTAAGCTGAATTCAGAGGGATGTTCCTTGGGTGAAGCTCTACTAAAGTTGTTTAATTAAAAATCGGGAATGACCACAACTGTGTGGGTTTCATACTCGTCTATACGGTTAAAAGAGGTTTAAAATTGAAATTGACTTAAGGACAGTCAGAATAAAGGTAGAGTTAGGAAGAACCAATGTGAGCAGCGTTGACAAAGGAATAAATGGCGTTTAGAATGCCTGATGAAACTAAGAATGATTAAATCAAAAGTGTACAGGTGAATGACTTGATCATGAATCCCCCCAGTGAAAGATAGGTATTGAGGTAGGTATTGAGGTTTAAAGGAAACATGGATGCATTTTCGGCATCAAAAGAGATTTTGAAGCGGCACCAAAGACATCCTTGATTTCTTTGATGGGTTTATCTTGAGGAGTAAAGTTAGTGGTATTGTAATATTAAGGTATTCAAAATAAATCCTGTTATTTCCTGTGAGTATGATACACATAAAGTTTAATGAAAGGTTATGAAAAAAATAGTGTTTACTTGCCAACCCCTTCTCGAGTAAGAAAAAATGCAAATTTGCTTATCCAGACAAAATATTGAAAACAAGTTTGATAAATCAAATGTTTAATCAAGTTTTAATTGAATTTTACTTGGATGCCTAACAAAACCCTATATCAACAACAATTTGATATATGTTTTGAGAAAATTTTCTCTCTCAGTAATGATTCAATAGGGCCGCTAAGGACGATTCTCTGATAAGAAGTGAATCAGTTATGAAACGATGTTTCATGTATTATAAAACGACATAAATAGTGTGCACCGACATACATTTACAAGTGTTACATTTTTTATTCATAGCAATGGAAGTTTTTAAAATAGCCATCTGTTATTACACCAGAATGAAGAAAAATTATTAATCCATTACTTTTAATTTTCCGTTTTATAGGACGTTTGATATAAAAGTTATCACAAAAGTTCATGTACAATAAAATTTCATAAGTAACATCATCAGGCTGTACGCTTTCACTTTACAAGACCTTTAACATGTAGGTAAAACAATTTTTTTAGCTCCACTGGCCTTTCGGCCAGCGGGCTATTGTCATGGCGAGGTGTCCGTCGTCCGTGCATGTGTGCGTCCATGCGTCCGTCTGTCCATCCGTAAACTTTTACTTTAAAAATCTTCTCATAAAGTACTGGATGGATTCCAATCAAATTTCACAGGAATGTTCCTTGGGTGACCCTCTATCAGATTCCTTCAAAGATTTTTTAATTCGTTGAAAATCATGGCTGTAGTGGGCGTGGCTAATTTCCATATATGGTAATAGGTGGCTTTTCTCAGAAACTAATTGATGGATATTTACCAAGCTTCACATGAATTATCCTTTAGGGGCCCTCTATCAGCCTACAAAAAATCATTGTGATAAGATGAAAAATATGTATTTTATGGGCGGAGGTCATTTCTCTATATGTTATATAGTGACAACTTTGAAAATCATTTTCTCAGAATCGAATCGATAGATATCAACCAAATTTTACATGAATGATAATTGAGTGACCCTTTATCAGTATAGCAAAAATTATTGTGATCGGATGAAAAATGTGTATTTTATGGGCAGAGGTCATTTCTCTATGTTATATAGTGAAAACTTTGAAAATCATTTTCTCAGAACCTAATTGATAGATATCAACCAAATTTTACAAGAATGATTCTTTAGTAATCCTTTATCAGTATATTAAAAGATTTTGTGATCAGATCAAAAATATGTCTTTTATGGGCAGAGGTCATTTCTTCATATATAGGGTAAAACAAACTATCCTGAAAGGTTAAACAGATGGATTAGATATCATGGAAATTTTATTTCTGTGAAGTTGTATCAGTCTGCAAAAAAATATTTGATTAGATGAACAGCATATTTTTTTTTATTGGTAGAGGGTATTATAACATATATAATGAATATTTGATCACCCTTTTGGTATCTTCTCAATGATGAATTTTTCTAGACTTGTTTAATTTAATAGGTGTAATGATTATAGTTTAGAAGGAACAAAACCTATGTTGAAATTCAAATGTATAGAAACATTAGTTGAAATAAATAGCCTGACAATACCCACTCAGAATTGGTGAGTTTAGTTGAACGAAGGGTGAATCTGCACAGAGTGTAAAATGATGTTCTGACCTCCTGACATTCAGAGTGGGGTAGAAAGAGTTGAGTTTACTGCACTCTAAGGCATTGGGCAGAATAAAATAAATACATTGGATTGAATATTTTACTTCTTACTATCATTAGTTAGAATTTTGTTTTGATGACAAACAATTGTGAAGTAACATCTTTTAGTAGTGTTTAATTAAAAGTGGAAAGATCTACAATCAAAATTTTGCAGACCAACACCAGTATATTGTGCAGTAACATTCTGTTAGTTTTGAAATTCTTATATTCGGATTTTAACAAAATATCACTAGAAAGATCCTTGGGTGACCCATTATCAGACTGCACAAAATTATTGTGATTAAATGAAAAATATTTGTGTAACAGGTAGAGGTCAATTTTGTTATTCACTGATCATGAGTTTTTTGTGCAGAAATATTTCAGCATATGACCCTTATTTACTTGAAATAAACATTCACTTATTCATTCACTTCAATTCTCATTTAAACAGCTTTATCATCCTCTAATAGTCATTATTTGGATATTCAGGCCTGTGGAGCGAATCAGGCGCTCAAGCGCCTCTAGTTTTTATTTTTTTTTTTAATTATTTATTATTTATTTATTTTAAACAGACTGATATATTCTACATCATGGACTTAGAAATAGACAAATTGACCTTGACTTTTTATCTTTGGTCAAGTTTGGCGAGGTAAGTTGTTAGCTGACAAATCATGTAAGACAAGCAAAACCTATTCACAAACTATTTTTATTCTCCAAAAACTAGGTCCAGCATACCAGGACTATTACAAGCAGTTCCAACTCTCTTACAATAACGAATGGTAAAAATGACAAACTTGTCACAATGGATGGTGTGGAAGATGGACTTTGGACTGAGGAAATAGAAAGGTGTGTGTGACATTGCCAACAATTGGTTGTGTGTTTGATGGATATACATTTTGCAGCCTTGGTTAAGGCACACTGTCCATTAAAGATATTCTCAGATGGTTAAGTTCCATAGCTATATCTCTTGAGCCTGTAGTTCAGACTGCTGATCTGAATCTGGCGCTCCGCACTTGAGAAATTGTGGATGTCAAACACAGGTTCACATTGGCGAATCCAGAGGGGGGTTTGGGGGTTCAAACAAACCATTTCTATATCCAAATGACTTCATTGAAGTGGTTGAATCCATTCAAAAGTTTGCAAACAAACCATTTCTATATCCAAATGACTTCATTGAAGTGGTTGAATCCATTCAAAATTTTGCAACACAAAAATCACTACCCCATTTTTATGCCCCCGTATCGAGAGATCGGGGGCATATTGTTTTACTCATGTCCGTCTGTCTGTCTGTCCGTCTGTCCGTCCGTCTGTCTGTCCGTCCGTCTGTCTGTCTGTCCGTCTGTCCGAAAACTTAACCTGAAAACTTAACCTTGCCAATATCTTCAAGCCTATTCAAGATACAAAGCTAATATTTGGCATGATGATAGATCTCAATGATCCGCATCCGCTGGTACCAAAGTCAAGGTCATGTGACAAGGTCAAGGTCATCTGTCAAGGTCAAACTTTGTAAAAAAATACCCCGAAAACTTAACCTTGCCAATATCTTCAAGGCTATTCAAGATACAAAGCTAATATTTGGCATGATGATAAATATCAATGATCCGCATCCGGTGGTACCAAAGTCAAGGTCATGTGACAAGGTCAAGGTCATCTGTCAAGGTCAAACTTTGAAAAAAAATGCTGTTTCGGGGGCATTCGTGTTTAACAAACACATCTTGTTGTAGTGTTTAAATCATGTACAGTAACTTTAAATTCTAAATATTAAAGATAGGAAGTGACTAGCCGTATGGGTTCGTACGGCTAGTCTCGTAGGCTAAACGTACGGACCCGTACGACTAGCCAGCCCTCACTGGACAGGCTAGCCGTACGGGATTTTTTCAACCAATCAGAATACAGAACGGGAATGAATAATAAATGTTTTGTTACTTCGATATTTTTCCGTTCTGTCTGTATGTGGCTTAAAAGTGTATAAAATATATATAGTGCAAAAGTTTAAGTCTATTACCGGACGACAAAAGCGTAAAAATATATCTGCATTGAAAAGGAAATTATTCGATGGGCAGTTAAATTGTCGCATTGAGTCCCTGGATTGAATATTTCTTAAAATACGATCTTCTACAAATTTCTTTTTACCGGAGATTTACAATGTTATCATTTTACTGAGAAAAGGCTAGAAAAAAGGAAATTTAAATTTTCGTTGTAGTTGGAACATTACAGAAATTACACACTTAAAATATTTTTTTGTTGGACGCGAGTTTAAAATCATAAAACGAAAAATTCAATTAACCAAAATCTGCAAGTGGGGAAATTGATTCAGTGCCTGTATGACTGTGTTAATGGGAAAAACTAAAGGTCTGAGCATATTTAAGTGTGAATTTCGTCAATTGAAATTAATACGACAATCTTCAAATAAAGAAATAGAAATATTTTTTACCTTAATTTTTTTAGCACCCGTCTCTAGTGAATTTTTCTTACCACAAATATTCTTTTTGTATCAGAAAACTTCCGTATTTGTTCACGTTGAAACTACTCTGGGCACGTTTACAGGCTATCGTCCGTTCTATAACATTTGGTGAAGTGAGTTATTCCTTAAACAAGTCCCCGACACGTTTGCACTTTAGACAAATTTTTTCAACAAAAATGACATACCGGTATGTCTAATATTGAGGTAAAAAATCTGCTTTTGGCCTCTAATTAATAACAATTAATTGCCGATTGGGCTTTCAAAATCATGAAATGATGTTTGCTTCATTGAAAAAAGTTGTGAAAAACAAACTCGGAAAACTTGACATAAATACAGTAGTTAATTAGGTCGCTGATTGCAAAAGACTTAAGTAACAGACCATTTTACCACGAAAATTGGTGTTACAGGCACTTACTAGTGATTTATGATTATCTTTCTTTTTTCTAAACGCGTAATGAAAGATAAATAATCATTGAACAATTGATGGATGAACCCGCAGATTGTATATAATCGGAAATAAAATACAGGATTCTGATTGGTTGAAAAACTCCCGTACGGCTAGCCTATCCAGTGAGGACTGGCTAGCCGTACGGGTCCGTACGTTTAGCCTATAAGACTAGTCGTGCGGACCCGTACGTCCAGCCACTTCCTTAAAGATATTCCATCTACAGCATTTGAGTAATTAGTTCCATAGTATCTCTATCTATATAGATTGGGATGCTATTGGACTAATTTCTTAAATTCTAGGACATTGAACCCCTTTTGCAGAAACCCTGGATCCGCTGTTGGTTCAAATAGTAATGGATTTGTCAGTTTGTTTGGATTTAAAATTAAATTTGAAATTGTGTTACTAACTACAAGCAACATATTTAACAACTTTTCACAGAAAATTTTTTTAACAGCTCCACTGGCCAAAGGCCAGTGAGCTATTGTCATTGCAGTGTGTCCATCGTGCGTGTGTGCATCAATCTGTATGTGCGTAGGTAAACTTTTTCTTTAAACATCCTCTCCCAAACCAGTGTGCAGATTTTCATGGAACTTGGTAGCAATGTTCCTTGGGTGACCCTCTTCTTGAATTGTTAAAGAAATTTTGATTGACCCCCAAGTATGGGTTGGGCAGGGCGGGGCATTTTTATATGCCCGAAGGGTCGTATTATGTTATCATCTGTCTGTCCGTCTGTCTGTCCGTTAGCAAATTTGTGTCCGGTCCATAACTTTCAAACTATAAGGCCTATGGTCTTGAAACTTCACAGGTGTATAGATCTCATAGCTAGGGTGTGCAGAGCGTAAGAACAACAACTCTACCATTTGTAATTTTTGAGGTATTGCCCTTTGTTTGATTCAGTTTGCAAATTCGTGTCCGGTCCATAACTTTTAAAATACAAGGACTACGTTGTTGAAACTTCACATGTATATAGAACTTATAGCTAGGGTGTTTGATTACATTTTCTCAATCTGATTGAATAGTGATGATATCCATAAGTAATCCACAGTTCTTTAATTTCCTAAGAACACATTTTCCCAAAGACAAATAGGAAAACAAAACAAAACAAACACTTCCATCATAATAAATACAATATACTAAAGTTTTTGCTAGAAAATACCACCTAAGGATCAATAAAAAGTTCAAAACATCACCAATTTATTTCTGAGCTTCGGGCGTATAATGCCACACCCAGCGTGTTTCTCTTGTTTTAGCCTGAAATCTTTGAACAACATCTCCTCCTGAACCATTGGGCCAATGTCAATGAAACTTGGCATAGATGTTCCTTGGGTGACTCTTATCTTAAATTGTTCAAGGAATTTTGATTGGCCCATAAATATGGGTGTGGCAGGGCGGGGCTTATTTTGAGCCCAAAATCTTTAACTGATATCTCCCGCTGAACCAGTGGGCTGTTTTCAACCAAACCTTACCAGAATGTTCCTAGGGTGACCCTTTCCAAATATTGTTCATGGACTTTTGATTGGCCATAAATATAGGTGTGGCAAGGCAGGGCTTATTTTGAGTCTGAAATCTTTGAAAGACATCACCTCCTGAACCACTTGGCCAATTTTAACCATAATTTCGACCCTTTCCAAAAATTTGATTGCTAGATTTTGGTTGGCCCATAAATATTGGCATAGCAGGGTGGGGCTTATTTTAGCCTGAAATCTTTGAAAGACATCTCCTCCTGAACCACTTGGCCAATTTAAATGAAACTTTACCAGAATGTTCCTGTGGTGATCTTTTTTAAAAATTCTTTGTAAAATTTTGATTGGCCCATAAATATGAGTGTGTCAGGTCGGGGCTTATTTTGAGCCTGGTATATTTGCAAGACATCTCCTCCTGAACTTAATGTTTTAATAAGATGGGTAAAGGGATGCAGGTTCATGGGGATTGAGTATTTGGTGCAATTTGGGCCATACCTAGTTAATTATTATAAAATAGGTCTTAAGAGATTTCAAAGTGGTGTTTTCGTTCAAAGAAAGCTTTATTTATTGAAAGTCTAAAGATGTTAAAGCCAGTGGAGCGATTCAGGCCCTCTTGGGCCTCTTATTATACAAATCCAACACTTAACAAGTTAAGAAGGCTCATTATTAATATGAAGGTACTCTGATATCTTTCATTGATAGGCATGGGCTTATAATAGAAGTCAACATCACATATCAAATTGATACTTACTATTTCAGATTGTTTGGATTTCCCACAGGGTACACTGACACTGGAAGTTTACCAGAAACAAGGCGAAAAAGACTTCTGGGAAAAGCATGGAGTGTACCTGTTGTTAAACAAATATTGTCACCACTTAAAAAATACTTCAAATTGAGAGATACGTAATCTAAAATATGATCAGGATGATGTTGGAAAATGACAGATTGCCATTAGAAATTAATCTATGGACAAGAACAATTAATCGGTATCATATGTACCATGTTGGCCTTTAGCATTTTCTAATTTTCGTAAAACATGTACAAGAGTAGAAGACTTGAGAGGCCATGAAGTGTCTATTGTTATTTGAACATGTATTTTATCATCAGTATTACTGTTATTTAGGAATTTAAGATAATAATTATCCCCCGCCGGAAAAAAATTTTCTGGGGGATATTGTTTTTGCCATGTCCGTCCGTCCGTCCTTCCTCCATTCGTTTCCGCGCTATTTCTTGAAAACTATAGACCCGATTTCAATGAAACTTGGCACACAGCTTCACTACAATGAGGACATGCGCATATCGTCGGGGTTACCCGGTTTCGACCTTAAAATCTAGAGTTACTGCCCCTGACTGTTTAAGCCATATACATGCATAGTCATATTCGTTTCCGCGCTATTTCTCGAAAACTTTAGACCGGATTTCAATGAAACTTGGCACACAGCTTCACTACAATGAGGACATGCGAATATCGTCAGGGTTACCCAGTTCGACCGCCGAATTTAGAGTTACTGCCCCCTGACTGTTTAAGCCATATACATACATAGTGATATTTGTTTCTGCGCTATTTCTTAAAAACTATAGGCCGGATTTCAATGAAACTTGGCACATAGCTTCACTACAATGAGGACATGGGCATATTGTCGGGGTTACCCGGTTCGACCGTCAAATTTAGAGTTACTGCCCCTGACTGTTTAAGCCATATACGTACATAGTCATATTCATTTTGGCTATTTCTTGAAAACTATAGACCGGATTTCAATGAAACTTGGCACACAGCTTCACTACAATGAGGACATGTGAATATCGTCAGGGTTACCCGGTTCGACCGCCGAATTTAGAGTTACTGCCCCCTGACTGTTTAAGCCATATACATACATAGTGATATTCGTTTCCTCACTATTTCTTGAAAACTATAGACCGGATTTCAATGAAACTAGTTTGATATTAACTCCATTGACAATGAAAATATGTTCGGCGGGGGATATCAATTCAACGAATTTGCTTGTTTCATTCTGTTGTTTTGCCTATTTTTGCTTTTTAGCTCCACTGACCAAAGACCAGCATGCTATTGTGATGGTGGTGTGTCCACCAATACAGTGTGTCAATACATACATTAAGTTTCATATTTAACCTTTGAATGCGGATGACAATAACCATAAGTCTTTTATTTTAACTGTTATAATACAGTTTATTATCCCCCGCCTTTTTTCTGCATAAGGGATATAGTAATGATCTCCGTCCGTTGTTCTGTCATTTTGTCATTCCGACACTAAATTTGTCCGGAGCATATCTCCTAAAGTATGAAAGCTATCAATTTGAAACTTTATAGGCAGATAGATCTCATTGAGGTTAAGTCTAGTGCACAAGAACTACAACTCTTGCTTGCATAATTTTGAAGTTATTGCCCTTAATTATTTTAAATTCTTAGATTTTGTCTGGAGCATATCTCTAAAGTATAATAGCTATCAACTTGAAACTTCATCGGTGGATAGATCTCAAGGAGGAAGAAGTGCAGTGCACAAGAACTACGACTCTTGCTTGTATAATTTTGGAGTTATTGCCCTTTGTTATTTTAAAAGCTTAGATTTTGTCATAGAGCATATCTATGAAAGTTATATAGCTTTCAACTTGAAACTTTATAGATGGATAGATCTCATGGAGGAGAAGTGCAGTGCACAATAACTTTGACTATTGCTTCCATAATTTTCCAGTTATTGCACTTTGTTATAAAGACTTGGATTTTGTGCATATCTCTTAAAGTACAAAAGAATCGTTAATCTATTAGGCTTTAGTTTACTATCAATCTTTCATGGCGGGGATGGGCATGTCCGTCATGGCTCTTGTTGTATTTTGATACAAAATAAAATGCCATCACCCCCCCCCCCATTCACTGTAGCATGTTAGCAGAGACTATTTGTTTTTATACCCCCCACCTACGAAGTAGAGGGGGGTATATTGGTTTCACCATGTCTGTCTGTCTGTCCATCTGTCCGTTCGTAGACCTTTTCGTTTCCGGACTCTAACTCAAGAACCAAATGACCTACAATCATGAAACTTTATACAAATTTTCCTTATGACCCAAGGAAGTGCCCTATTGTTTTTGGGTCATATAGGTCAAAGGTCAAGGTCAGAGTAAGCCTTTGTTCAATTTTCGTTTCCGGACTCTAACTCTAGAACCAAGTGGCCTACAATCAGTAAACTTTATACAATTGTTCCTTATGACCCAAGGAAGTGCCCTATTGGGTCATATAGGTCAAAGGTCAAGGTCAGAGTAAGCCTTTGTTCAATTTTCGTTTCCGGACTCTAACTCTAGAACCAAGTGGCCTACAATCAGTAAACTTTATACAAATGTTCCTTATGACCCAAGGAAGTGCCCTATTGTTTTGGGGTTACATAGTTCAAAGGTCAAGGTCACAGTAAATTTTCGTTCAATTTTCGTTTCCGGACTCTAACTCGAGAACCAAGTGACCTACATGCATGAAACTTTATGCAAATGTTGCCTATGATCCAAGGAAGTGCCCTATCGTTTTTGGGTCATTTAGGTCAAAGGTCAAGGTCACAGTCAATTTTTGTTCAATTTTCATTTCTCGACTCTTAACTCAAAAACCAAGCGACCTAGAATCATGAAACTTCATGCAAATGCTGCATATGACCTCTATATTAGTTACAAACACATCCTGCACTAATAGCACTTACATTCTGACAAAGCGCTTGTGGGGGGTATTAGTCCGCCCTGCGACAGTTGTAGTTGAAATTGAATCGTCTGCTTCAAAGACCGGGTAGACAATATATCTTGCTCTCCTATAACTCCACGTGCATTATTTTTAAGAATTATTATAGTTACATATTTTCTTAACTACGGAACCATTACAGATAAGTGTTGCACTGCTCTGGTACTATGAAGACTCTGTTTCCTAATGTGGTATTGGTATTTTTAAAACTATTTATTACATATAATATTGTTCAGTTTTAAAAAAAAAAGTTTAAGAAATGTTTATATATTTATTTATATATTTTACTGTTTTGATGACATAGTTTTACATTGATAATAAAAGTTAAGATATCCCTAAAAATCGTCATTTGTTATTTGTAAACCGTGCTTACTTGTACAGAAAAAACACTACAATAAATATGGGTAACTTTCCCTGTCCACCAGCAGGTGTCAATCTGTTCATTTTTAGCGTCCCTGGACAAAGTCTAGCGGAGCTCATTGCGAGAATGTCACCTGTCGTTGGTCTGTATGCACGGGCATAAACTTTTCATTTAAACGTCTTTTCCTCTGAGACAAATGTGCAGAATTTCACAAGAATGGTCCTTGGGACATGCTCTTTCAGATTCCTTCGTTAAATTTTGATTTGGTTGATATCATGGGCGCTACGAAGCTAAATATCAAAATGTCATGTAGAATATTTTACAATATATACATTACATATAAAATTGCCGATCTCCCTGATTTTTCAGCCAATAAGCGACCGCTTTTTCATTTGAAATTCAAAAAATATATCGCATAACCTAACAATCTGCTCGTGTGCAAAGCGAGGTTTTATTTCGAAAACTTTTTCATTCTGAACGCAGGGCAGCGCTGTGTTCAGGATGAAAACGGTAGCAAAGCAGCCAGTAAATCAACAAAGCCAATATTCGAAAAGATATTTGATCAAGCGCTGGCAAATCAGATCAGAAATGTTTACGAAAATACATGTATAAAAGAAGTTCAAAGTGGAGTAGATTTTTCTCTTGCGTAAGATCTTTCAAAAGCAATAAATTGAATGCCAAACCGTGGTTTTCCACTTTGTTGAAATAATGATGATAAAAACAAAGGTATGTGATGCAATAGCCTAAAATCTTGCAGTTGAAACCCTGTTAGAGTAGGTCACAGGGATACTGAATTCCAAAATGCATAGTTGTAAGCCATGTTGTACACATGTTTCAGAGTAGTACATATACATCCTCTAAGACTTTTTCACAGGGTAAAGAAACCTTATTTTAATTTCTTTTCACAAAGCAACAGATAAATTGATAAAATAAGGTCAAATGGTATTAGAAAAAGATAGAGAATCGCCCAAGTAGCATCCATGAAAAGTTTCATTTAAATCGCCCCAGTGGTTTGGGGGGAGAAGATTTTAAGAGTGAAAATAAGCCCCGCCCTGACATGCCCATATTGTTTTGGACAATTCAAGTCAGGGTTCACCCAAGTAGCAATCCTTACACAGTTTTTCTGAAATCGACCCAGTGGTTTGGGAGAAGAATATTTTTAAAGTGAAAATAAGCCCCGTCCTGACATGCCCATATTTGAAGGTCAAGCAAATTTTTGACAATTCAAATAAAGTGTCATCCAAAGAACATTCATGCAAAGTTTCATTGAAATCGACCCATTGGTGTAGGAGAAATTATTTGTAGAAAGGTTTACAGACGGACGGTAGCATGCACCACGGACACACCGCCATGACAATTGCTCGCAGGCCTGTCGCCATGGAGATAAAGAACATTTAGGGGTCTCTGAGGAAATTAATTTGTTTTTACTTTTCTTACCCTTTTTGGACCTCTTTTTCGAATTTTAGCATGTGCACATTTCCATGCTTTGAACTTCATTCTCAACCAAAATATATTTTTTTCAGACGGCTAAATGTTGAACTAAATAAGAACACCACTTCCATCCCAAATACTTGTTGTTATATAAAATCCTTTATAGAATATGTTCCATGGACTTACATGATTGTGTGGCATTAACTGTTTTAAACTCATTTTGATGACTGGTTTAAAACAAGATTGTTCAGTGTTTAAATAAAGCGATCTTCAAAATACGACATAACCAGAGTTATTTCGTCATTTCAAGGAAAGTGCAAAGTGAAAATACCCAAGCAGAATTTCTCACACTCATTTTGTTTTGAGCGATTACTCTTAGGGCTCCTAGAGCCACCGTTATAGCGTAGTTGGTAGCGCGCCGGACTGTCAATCTAGAGGCCTCGGGTTAGATCCCCGACGACGGCACTCATTCTATTTGTCTCTCACCAATGAGTTGATAATCGTAGAACTATGTGAGATAGCAGCTGGGGGCTAGGAAAGGATATGGTGGTTGAACTGGTGAAAGAAATACCAGGAAACCATCGTTAGGTTCTCCAGTCGCCGCGACAAAACTGAAAAAATGTTGAAAGCGGCGTTAAACACGCGGCATTCAATCAATTAAACCTTTGGGCTCCTACAAGTGCATTCTCATTTTCCACACACCTTCATTACCAGTCACAACCATAGATGTCTCATGAGAATCAGATTATATAAGAGGACTGTCAACATGTGAATGAATTGTCCTTTTCCTCTGTGTTCTGATGGATCAATTCCATATCGAGGGGTCAGTGCAACACTAGTTTAAGTGCCTATAAATATATAGGCACTTACGCTAGTGTTGCACTGACCCATTGATATTGACAAGAAATTACCTTTGCTACCCTTCAGTCAGCCCGATATCATTTGAACCCGTGCGTGACATTTTCAACAATATGGCATGTGCGTGGGGGCAAACATAGAGCAGCCTAGACAGCCACATACTGTAAATATAAATTTACCTGATTGTGTACTAATACTTTGAGACATTTTCTATCTACAAAATGCATGGTGGAGACTCTGGTCAGCCTTTGCGGATGAACAGGCTAGCCAGAGGCTTTGCGTTGGGGTTATTTTAAATTATTGGAAATCCCATGCACAGGCTCATTTCAGGACGATCCGATAATATAACAGGACTTCATGGCATAAACAAGATTTTCGATATAAGTCCACAATACTATTTCGCCATTTTTCGTTCATTTCAACTATATCGGTTGCATTTATAAAAGAAACATATAAACGTTTGCGAACATTAACATGTTTAGTTCGCAGGTTAAGTTTTCGCAGAAATTTGCCCTTGATAATTGGCCTTGGCGCAAGCCTTAATACCATATTTGACCATTGTCGCTCAAAAAGTGATGCCGTCACCAGAAAATGTTTGACCTTGATAACTAAAAACGACTGACGTTTGACATTGACTGATGTGTATAAATGATAGGAAGCTATATCGAAAATTTGACTATTGCCACCTCAAATAGTGTTGACGTTACCAGAAAATGTTTGACCTTGATAATTAATATCGACCTTGACAGATGACCTTGACTGATGTGTATTAATGAGAGGAAGATTTATACAAAATTTTACCATTGTCACCTCAAATTGTTGACATTCCAAAACTAGAAAGCCATGAATGGCTTGAGTCGCTCCACAGGCTTGAAATTCTTGTAAAGCAAATAAAAGTTTTGACTAGATTTTTAGATATTTTGGGTTCTACTGATGTTGAAAATGATTTTCAAAGATTCAACTATATAACATAAAGAGAAATGACCTCCATCCATAAAAGACATTATATAATAATAATAATAATAATAATATTAATAATATCTTTATTTTATGAAGGTGAAACATTAAGATAAATCTTTCAAAATTAACAAATTGAAATTTCTCTTTTTTACAATGTTGCCTTCAGTGAAAGAAAAATTAATGAAAAGTGATACTCTGTTAAAATAATGATATGATAAAAAAAAAAAAATATGATGAAAGTCGCCGAAAAAGATGATGACAAATGATGACATATGAAAATAACAATGGACACAATATACAAGAAAATTCATGTATTAGTAAATCTTCGGACAGATACACCATTTACTTAAATAAATTAGATGCTTTCTGCATCGACTGTTGATTTAGTTAAGAGCAAATACTGTTTAAATTTGTTTTTGAAGCTAGATAAAGAAGATGCATTTCTAATGGAAATTGGGATTTCATTCCACACATGTATACTGCTGTATGAGAAAGAACGTTTTTTGTACAACGTATCATATTTTGAGTGTGTGATGTCATTATGTGCGGACGACCTTAAATTATAGTTACTGTTTTTACAAAATGAAATAACCTCATTCATGTATTCTGGTAAAAGGTTATTATAGCATTTGAAAATTAAAACACCAGTATAATAATTACATCGGTTGTCAAATGTCATCCAGTTTAGTTTAGTGAAAAGTTCAATCGATGGTGTTCTTGAAGAAGCGCCCAAAATAACACGAGCTGCTCTTTTTTGAAGTATAGATAATTTAGCAGTCCTATATTTAGCACTTTTCCACCAAACTGTACAGCAATAATCAAAGAGAGGAAGTATATACGAATTTCATCCAATATCAAAATTTTTTTGCTGCATGATAATGGGTCACCCAAAGATCATACAAAAAGTTTGATTGATATCCATCAATTACATTCTGAGAAAATGATTTTCAAAGTTTCCACTATATAACATTTTGAGAAATGACCTCCGCCCATAAAATGCACATTTTTTCATTCAATCACAATAATTTTTCTTACATTGATAAAGGGTCTTTCAAGGATCATTCCAGTGAATTTTGTTTGATATCCATGGATTACATTCTGAGAAAATGATTTTCAAAGTTTCCACTATATACCATATAGAGAAATGACCTCCGCCCATGAAATACATTTTTCATCCAATCACAATAATTTTTGTAAGATTGATAAAGGGTCACTTAAGGATCACTCAAGTAAAATTTGGATTATATCTGTCGATTAGATTCTGAGAAAATGATTTTCAAAGTTTCCACTATATGACATTTAGAGAAATGACCTCCGCACATAAAAAATTTTTCATCGAATTACAATAACTTTTTGTAGACTGATAAAGGGTCACTCAAGGATCATTCCAGTGAAATTTGGTTGATATCATTCTGTTACATTCTGAGAGGTTAAGACTTTGAAGACAGACAGCCGGACGGACAGCAGGAGATCGGTAAATTTTAATGCCCCCGGTCTTTCGATGCGTGGGTAAAACAAACAAATAAAAACGTTTTGTATTATCATTTTTTTAATTTCTTCAAATAAACCTACTTTAAAAAATAACAAAAAAGTTGCTGTAAACGCGATAGAAAGTTGATTATGCCATTATGATAAGGCACTAGGGACATAGTAAACTTAAGGTAGACTTGCTCATTCAATTGTGCGTCATATTTGTTAGTTTTGGTTGTCATTAAAAACGTGACCCATCACAAGATAAATTCATCATCTCGGCAGTGCGAAAAATTTAGACCCTGGTCAGGCTGCGCAGATTACGTAAACTAAGCAGGGTCGTAGTTTTACGCCGATGGGATTGTTTCTAAATCTAGAATAATTATACCTTCTGTTATAAGCATCTTCGGAATACGACACTTGGTTAATATCTGCTAGATCGAATCTCTTTTCAAACATTCAATTTACGGATCTTGCTGATCTTTACGCGTCTTTTTCTTGTGACGGATCAAATATTCAAACATGTAGCCATGATAGTTTAGTGAAATATTCAAAGTATTTTTCCCATTGATTCATTAAAATAATAATGGATTATGGAGATTGATTTACAAATTTAGCCTTTGTGTGATATTTCCAACAATTTTACACCTGCGCAAGGTACAACCGTTCAGCTGTGTTGACAAAGACAGTGCAATACCGATTTACGCTGAAAGACCTTATCTATTTAAATAGCGCATGGTGAAGAATCTGGCCAGACTACGCAACTGCACAGACTGGCCAGAGTCTTTGCCCTACGCATATTTGAAATTGTTGAAAATGTCGTGCATAGGCTAAAATGTCAAGTTCTAGACAATGTTCAAGCCGACGTAATATGTTTGAATATGTTGGAATGTTTGCGAACACAGTCCTTGGCGTTCGAAAGATAAACTTCGTGTTTATCGTCCTTTTGCAACCAAAATTTCGAAGCTACAGCTTGAATAACGCTGTAGCTAAGACATTTTGATCGCAGAATGACGTAATGATTCACAAGACATGGTGATGAGATTTTCATTAAAAGATTTTAGTCTTTACACTTTTTGAAAATACATGTAAATGAAAATATTAAGATTTTTAAAGAAAATTATGTAAGTATTTCTATTTCTTCGATTGGCAAGAGGGATAGTATTTGTCAAATGTTATAGAAGAAATAGTTGACACGAGTTCAAAAAGTTTCTAATGATATGGAAATAGACACAAGACAGACTGTCGTTAGAGGTTGTTTCTTTGGTACTGAAGACATGAGCAGGTGTATGGTATGTGGACGGATGCTGTTACACAGTTTACTTCGATGTCATCATCTTTACGAATTCTGAAACGAGGCGAAAAACAAAATAAAATATCACAAAAAAGTCATACATTCTACAACTAATCGGCAGTCATACGGGTAACAAATTGTTAATCTTCAAAAATGGTACAATAGCACGAATGATTGATTAATTGATTGAACTGGATTTACGCCGCTTTTGATAATCTTTAAGTTATATCGCAGCGGCTTGAGCACCTAACAATGGTTTCTGGGGCATGTTTTACGAAACATTTTAGGATCATTTTTGTTGTTGTTTTAACAGTAGTAACTAAATATGAAATTCTGCAATGCATCATCTTATTGAAATCTTTTACCTGGTATCTCCTCTCATCAAAGAAAGGGTTGAATTATCACACATAGGCAGTAATCTGATTGACAAACGAACTCCATAAATACATGTAAGTTCTTAAATAACTCGTAAAAATCTAAGAATGCGAGTACATTTAAGCAATTTATTGTACTAAACGCTCGCATGGTGGCTGCGCCTACTTTTATTGCATTCTATAAATTAATGATAATTTCGTGATGTAACCACATGTCTATACATTAAGAATACATGTATACAAAACATATACGAAATACAGCAAAAATCAAACGTTAATTAAATACAGAACCACACCAAATTAAAAACAACGAAATCGCTACAAAAAAATAAAAGATATACCAGTTAAATTTTTAAATTTCGAAATGGTTATGATAAAGACTATTTTTAAGAGTTGTTAAGATAAATATGAAGATAAAGCGACATATTCTTATTGTTCCTTTGCAATTACAACAACCATTGCTAGACGGTCTGTCAGATTTAAACTTTACACATGAATAAATATAGAGGATACTGAATGTGTGGCCACTGAATACCAAATCTATCAAACGAGTCATCTTAAAAAGATGAAAACGAGGCTTCGCCGAGTTGTTATCTGCTTTAGATGACGAGTTTAATAAATTTCGTATTTTATGAGCAAAAATTTCATATTCTTTTTATAAAATGACCTGTCTGTTTGCTATAAAGCGACGTAATTCCAGATATTTATAGATTTTAGATTTTCCGCTGAACATATTACGCCGTTTGCTTACTGACGTCAGAAAATACTTTTTAAGTCGTCATTTTCACAATGGAAAATAGAAATGCTAGTCGTTCTTAGCTGATTTGCATTGTTAATCCTCTAGTGTAATTACACCCGTGTAATATCAAAACTATTCAACGGGAATATTTATATCTCGCGACGTAGGTCAGAATATAAAATGGTATAAAGCCATCTCTTCAGCTTATCTATAGATCAAATTGAGACAGGCCGTCAGTTTAGAGTATCACTCTACTAGTTGGGAAAGATAAGATTGAGACTGAATTTTTAAATTCGACAAAATACTGATAAAACTACACAATAATGAAAAGCTCTCAGTTCGAAGTGGTGAACTAAAGCAAACATGAAATTTAATAAAAAGTTTCGATTGGTTTATGAGCATTTTTGTCCAGTAAAAAAGTTTGTTTTGCCTATTACAAAAATTACTTATCAATGTATGAACCATTTCGGGGTTCTAGAAATTTAAACTGAAATATCTTAATTGACTTAGTCTTAGCAGTGCAACTGCACAAAAACCACAACACATTGGCTTTGCCTAAAATTATGTCAATATTTCAATGCCGTTGGATTGATTCGAGAGATTTGTTTGTTAGTATGTTTGAATTGGGTTTTACGGCACTTTCAACAATCTTTCAGTTACATCTCGGCGACTGGAGCACCCAACAATGAATTTCTGGTATTTCTCACACTAGTACTACCACTTTCCTAGTTTCCAGCTGCTATCCCACGTAGGTCTTCGATTTTCGACCAATTGGTGGGAAACAAAAAATAGAAAAGGATGAGTGCCGCCGTTAGGGATCGAACACGGTATATCTAGATTGATAGTCCTACGCGCTACGGCGGCAGCCACTGATTCGAGTGAAGACTATGAATAAAACTTATTATTTGAAAAGGTAAAACAAAATCATGCTTTTTTAAGCCAACAAAGGAAAAATTATGTGTAAAATGTACTATTGCATACAAAAAGCTGTTCTGAAAAAATGGGTAAGCCTTTGATACATAAATATCTGAACAAAATAGAAAATCACAACATCAAATATCTGTGTATAAAAACCTTTTATGGAATATTTTCATTTCTTTGTCCCTTTGCCATTTTGGAACATTAGTCTAAAAAATTCTGAAATCGAAACATACAGACAGGCTATTAATTGTATTGCGAACGTAACAAAGTTAAAACGGAATGAAAAACATTATTCAAGCATATATAGCCTTGGTAGAAAACCGAAAGTTAAATATGCAGCGCTATTTATATTCACCATTATCAGTATATCTTTTGAATGAAAGTCTCAAGGCAAAATTTCACAAAACTAGCCAACTGAGTAATTCATCTTTTGGTTCTTAATTTACAGTATGTCCGTTCAGATGAGATTTAGTCGAGATCGGTGAATATTGCATTCCCTCTTATTATTATTAATTTTTTTTGTATTTACAATAAGCAAGTAGCAAGCAAGTTTTTTCCGACGATTTTGACGAACTTCAGACTGCCTTCCAGTCTTGATGAAATGTTTATGTACATTGATGTATCTATCAGATTTTTGTCTTAAATTCTCAATGACGGTTCATATTTTCTGAGAGCTATCCCAATCTTAACACAGATTGTTGTGATTTTAAAACCTTGATCTCAAGACTTTGGTATACAAAACGTTTGTGAATGCTTCAGAATGGGATATGGCTTTGTACGTAAGTACACGCAGGTTTTCGTTTTGAATATACAGCTATTTCACTTTTCAACCCTCCAAGTAATCAGTCTTCATATATTGACCGATATAGTTAACAACATCGTGAAATTGGCAAGATTAATGCTTTTGGAATGAAATTGCAAGCGAGTTTTGAGTGAATTTAATTGGATGTAATCCAATATCGCAAATTTTGTTCAGGATGAACAAAATAAGCGATATTTATTACCTTCCTAAATAAAGTATGCATATTAGTTCTATAAACAGCTTTCTTTTTCTTCGAGAAACTATCAGACACTTACAATATGAATTATGTCAGTGAAGTCGCGATTTCTTTGCTAGGTTTATTTATCTTGAATGATGTCGTCGATTTAATTTTTATTTATTTATTTATTTATTTATTTTGCGTGTGTTTGGAGCGTTTTTGAACGATTTGAGTGAGTGTTTGGAATGGATGAATGGAGCACTGGGCAAGTGATTTGGAATGGTTTTAATCGAGATGAATCTCGATTTCACGATGTTGTTAACTACATAGGACCCCATGTAATCATTATGTCATACCTTCATAGTTAACTTGGCCATCACCGTCAATATCGGCTTCTCTGATCATTTCATCAACTTCTTCGTCTGTTAATTTTTCACCGAGATTTGTCATCACATGTCTAAGTTCAGCTGCACTAATAAAACCGTTACCGTCTTTATCAAACACTCGGAATGCTTCTTTAATTTCTTCCTCTGAATCAGTGTCTTTCATTTTACGCGCCATCATTGTGAGGAATTCTGGGAAGTCAATAGTTCCGTTTCCTAAAATAGACATGAAGCGATGAATTTAGTACCTCAACAAAATTATTATTTACTTTTCGACAACTGTAAATTATCAATACCTCTTTTTTGAGAAGAGATAGATCTACCTCACATACTTATTATGCTTTAAAAATATATAAACATTTCAATCCAAAGTCGACACCGAGTGATTTAAAACAATTCAAGTAGAGGTTTTAGCCCAGCCCTACGTTCAGGATGACTAAACGATGTAAACAGTTTTCCAATTATACCCCGCTTTGCACGCAAGTGCACGTGCAAAGAGGGGTATAATTGGAAGACTATTTGAACCATTTTGTGATCCATACGCAAAGCTGTTGCACTTAAAGCTATGTGTATTACATGCATTATCAACATGTCAAACTACAAGGCTTCTTATTTTCTTTTATTTATACATCTTTAATTATTTTGTGATTTGGATAAGGCCATGCATACCGTCAGCGTCTACTTCATTAATCATATCTTGAAGTTCTGCTTCTGTTGGATTCTGACCTAACGACCTCATTACTGTACCAAGTTCTTTAGTTGTGATAGTACCATCACCGTCTTTGTCGAATAGACTGAAAGCTTCTTTGAATTCTGGAAAATAAACAGACAGCCATATGTGCAATAGGGAAACGAAAGAAACACGGTAGATTATCTCGCAAAAGATACATACCATCGTACTATCCTTATGTAAGTGTGTTTTGGATCAAGAAAACTACGTTGAGATTTAATCCTGTCAGTACAGCTAATACAAATTTTTATGCGTCAACATTTAAAACTTGAGTAAAAACTGTTTATAACTATGAAGACAGAACTTTGATATTAAAATATTACGCCAACAAGGAAGCACATTTGTAAACGCATGTCAGCTATCTTTTTAGGAGCGTTCGCACAAAACCATCGCCTGCAACAAATGTTTTGATTATGCATACGCATGTGTTTGATACGCGCTCTTATTAGAGAAGGTTTTTTGTAAAATAAGGGACACTCATTGAATTAAAAGAATTCTAACTGTATATTCAAAATTGCTTTGAATAACTAAATATTGTGGAAAATATCTAGAAAAGGACAGAACTTGCTTGAAACAAGCAATTTCTTTTTTTTTTTTTTCCTTTTTTTCATTGTTTGCCAAATGTTTCACCTTCTGTGTTTAAAAAATCCCCTTTATGATCACATTAAACAAGCATAAAGCATCTTATTCTCTTGCTCTATGAAGGATAAATGTTTCATAATTATAAGAATTGGAGTCTAAGTCCGTTGCCAGTTTTTGTCCTTCAGGCATACGGTCATTTATATTCGTGCTCTCAGGTGTGCTTACATCCATGCTGCACTTTGTCTTGGGTTGATTTAAATAAGATTTTTTTATTGTTTTGCTGTGTGAAATTGGAGACAAACACCAAGCACTTATTCAAGGGAGGTAAATGTTACTTACCAGCGATTTGTTCTTCTGTGAGTTGATCAGCCTGAAAATAGACAAGAGATGGATGAACGTGAATGTTTGTCGGGTAGGTGTCGTAGAAACACATACGGTTAATAACATTGTAAAAATGACATTCAACTCGATCAAAACCATTCTAAATTATTCACTTCGCGCTCCAATCATTCTTTCCAAAAACTCACTCAAACCATTCAGATACGCTCCAAAACCACTTAAAAGATATTGCATTCAAATTAATATAGCTTGACACTTACACTTACATAATTGAAATTTAAAGCCCTTGATTGGTTTTTTGAAGAAATAGGGAGCTATTTATAGAACTTGAAGACGTACTTTATTAAAGGGAGGTAAAACATATCGCTAATTTTGTTCATCCTAAACAAAATTAGCAATATTGGGCTACCTCCCTTTCACTCAAAACCCCACTCATTGCGCTCATTCAATTCCAAATCATTCCAAAATCATTCACCTTGTCAATTTCACGATATTGTTAACTGTGCCCTATCACTCAACGCTCATTTCAACCATTTATAAATGAATCTAAATTAGATTAGTTGCACAAAGTAATTTTCGATTTTATTTTGATTCTTATTTCATCTTTTTTGTCTTTGAGAAACATACAATTTTTTTCCTCAAAACCTTCCGCGAAAAAAAAAGCTTAGCAAAACATTGTGAAACGTGATGATTGTTGGTTGAGAGAAATCAAAATTTTCAAACTAAGAAAACGTGACATCTGAATTTTCACTCAAACACTTTCTGTCTTATTTCCCCCGTGGGTATAAACGTGTTAGACGATGCCGTTTTCATTTTTGACAAACATTTTGATGGTTCAAGTGCGCTTGAAATACGAGAAACTACATTTCGATATTGCTCAAGCGACCACGTCTATTAAGCGATCGATTTTATTAAGCGACCATTATAAGAAGTCTATTCCATGAAGTAAAATCTTTGAAAATGTTGGCGTTTTGTAACGAACATATCAAACCTCATGTTGTTGAAACCCATGCAAATTGTCTCAATGAGACGATTCCGATGGGTTTGATAATCATTCTATTCAGTTGGACCCATCCGACAATCTTTATATGACATCAAAATGGTCTGTCTGTTTTATTTGTCATGAAATGTTGTATTCAGTGACCATTTCCATGAGCGACCGCTTTTTGCAGTCCCTAAAGTATTCGCTTAACAGAAGATTTACTGTATTCATTGAAAGTTTTCACTTGCGCCTCGCTTCTTAAAGCTTTCTGAAATTGGTTCAAACAGCGTTTTAATCAATTAGCTTATCAGGTAACACACAAGTGACTAGTGGGCACGGGGGACTTCATTTATAGAGAATATCTATCGATTTGGCGCGAATAAATCATAAAATTTCCATGAGTTTATATTATCTCTCAAACAATCACCCGCAGATTTACACCTTGTTGGCGACATGATAAATGAATTAATCTATTTGTTCGTATCCTATATTTATCCCTCTTTTTTCATTGAAGTAAGTTAAAGAATATTTTAATGTGCCTTAAAACCTGAGAGAGTGAAACATCTACAATCCATACTGACTTTGAATCTAAGCTTATGTGGCCCGTGCACTATATTATCTGTAATGTACAATTAAGAACATCGTAAAAAAGACAAGGTGAATAATTCTGGAAAGATTTTGGGTTGAATTTGAATGAGTGCGATGAGCGAGTTTTGAGTGAAATTTTACGGGAGGTAATCTAATTTCGCTAATTTTGTTCAGGGCAAAATTAGCGATATTTGTTACCTCCCTTTAATAAAATATGAATCGAAGTTCTATAAATAGCTTCCTGTTTCTTCAAGAACCAATCAGCCGCTTATAATTTCAATTATGCTCTTGAAATCGCGATTTTTTCGAGCCGCGACATTTGTCTAGAATGTTGTTGGTAATCTTATATACTGTTTTTAGTATTTTTTGAGCAGTTTTGAATAGGTTGATTGAGTGTTTAGAAATGGATGAATGTAGCACTGAGTGAATGATTTAGAATGAGCTTGGTTGAGATGAATGTCAATTTCACGATGTTGTTAACTGTAAGCTTCTATGTTTCTCGCCCTGGGACGAACAAGCGCAAGTTACAGGTCCCCGGTTTGAGACGATGTATAACTCTGATTGTGCAGGTTGTACACATATCGGGACTGTTCGTACTTGATCGTATCAATGGCTGTATCCTTGTACATTCACATAATTTGTTATAATTCAACACAAACAATGCGTGTAAGGATGTAAAATCCACTAATATAGTAGATTCGTCATAAAAACGTCAACTAATGTGCATATAATTGGCTGCTATAAAACGAGACTGGTAATTTACCTTTTATGTGACTTTGATCGACTTGCTATTTCAAGTTTGAATTGGGTACATTTAATTTAATCTTGAAATATGCGCCAACAAGAATGATTTAATTGCAAGTAATGAAACAAGAGGCCCGCGAGGGTATGAGACGTTCTACTTACTATCGAGCTCACCTAATTTTTATCTGATATTTAAGGAAATCTATTGCTTTAATGAGAATGTGGCAAGTGATGATAACCAAGCAACATATCTCATGCATTTTATCAATAATTCTAATGACTTCTTTTCCTATGATTTCATTAATAATTCACATAGAGAAGCCAAAATGGCGCATATAAGCCCTCGTTGTAAATGATTTCAGCGTTCGAGAAATGTTTGGGAAATGCTACCCGTGAGTACACACGTGCAAAGCGGGGTAAAATTTCAAAGCCATCGCATTTTTATATGGATGCAATGTTGTTGTTTTTTCTTCGTCAATATCAATGGGCCAACTTATTTCTGACTCTGGGCTGGTACTGTTGCCTACATTATCAGAGTATCTCTAAAAAGGCGGGTTACCAGCTCTAGACTGGTCCACATATCGACTATCAGAATAGCCTAGAAAAGGCTATTCTGACATTCGATAGTGAGACCAGTCTACACCCGACCCGAAAGCGGGCCAGAAATAAGTAGGCCCTATAAGTTACTAAACATAAGTGACGAATTTTGCCATTTTTGTACGCAATATAGCCATTAGTCTTTAACTTCTTCTCGAACATCTGCGTCTTTCCTTTTAAGGTTATATTAAGGTAGTGGACCCGTAATAGTTCCGCAACATTTCGGACCACATATTCTTTCAGAATGTTAACCGAGGTTTCCAAATGATAATCTTCGGTTAACACTGTTAAAGTGCATTACCTCAGATGTTGCAAAACTATTACGGGTCCACTACCTTAAGGGTACACACTATTGGTATTTTCTTGATAATCTCTTGCATAATAAAAGTCTTTTGGATAAGTGGGATTGTTTTCGTGTAATGTATTATGAATTGTGACCAGTGACATTTTAATCATGGCTAATCCTTTCGTTCTTGATTTAAGCATGTGGTTATAGATCTACATGTCTTAACTACTTTTAAATGTACGTTTGTCATTTCTTTGCAATTTCATGCTCCCAGGAGAACTATTGAAGAAAAACAGGCTAAACAAAAAAAATGACTGTTATTTAATTAACGTGTTAAACCTATGATTTGGGAATTCAATTTTGTACTTCTAAAACAGCGGTAATTGCGGAATTCCTGGTCTGAAAGTGGTTCGAATTTAATACATTTGAACTTTGGTATTTCGATTGGTACAAATAAACTGAAATATATCAGTAACAAATAATTATCGAAGCAAACGAGCGTATAACTTTAATTAATCTAAATATAAAGTAGGGTAGAATGGGCATTCTAGTTTCAGTAAATTTGCAAAGAAAAAACACCTATGATCCTGAGGCCCGTTTTTACTAAACTTCTTACGAAAAAAATAATCGTAAGTCAAAATCACAAATCGTACCTGGTGTTTTCATTCATTGTTAGAATCTGCCTTGCAATATCTTATCGGAATCGTCTTTAGAAGACGATTCCAATGAGATGATGCATGGCAGATTTACAAATTTAGTTACTATTCAAAAAGTAACTTCGATTTTTGACTCACGCAAAAAGTGATCGTAAGATGTAGAGTAAAACGGGCCACTGGTCAGCCATAGCACATTACGCAGACTGATTATGATCGATGCTTTTCTTGCAATCTGCGCAGACTGGTCAGGTTTCTATGCTGTTTCTGCTTCACATGACATTTCGCGTCGCCCAACGCGTCACAATTAAGAATGTTATCTAAAGCGGACAATATTCGTTAAAAACTTCAATAAAATAGCTGTCTTTACAAAGAGAGTGAAAATACTGTGAAAACAAGAACACAAAACCACTCTTTCATTGATTTTCCATAAAAATAAAACATAATTCTGAACAGACAATGAAGTCGGTATCACATGTCATTTCTTTTGTATCCTGAAAATTATAACATGTCACTGGGTGACAACACCTCAAAATGGCAGTTCGGTGCACATGGTATGTTATATTGTGGTCGAAATTATGTCACTGGGTGACAACACCTCAAAATGGCAGTTCGGTGCACATTGTATGTTATATTGTGGTCGAAATTATAACATGTCACTTGGTGACAACCCTCAAAATGGCAGTTCGGTGCACATTGTAGGTTATAATTGTGGTCGAAATTATAACATGTCACTGGGTGACAACACCTCAAAATGGCAGTTCGGTGCACATTGTATGTTATATTGTGGTCGAAATTATAACATGTCACTGGGTGACAACACCTCAAAATGGCAGTTCGGTGCACATGGTTTGTTATATTGTGGTCGAAATTATAACATGTCGGTATAGCACCTGACTTCAAAACAATTGAAGTTCGACATCTTAGGTTCGATTCCCATGCTGGCATACTTACAAACTATTTGAGCCTGTGCGTGAGATTTCCAACAATTTCATATATGCGCAAAGCCAAGACTCTGGCCAGCCTGTGCATCCGCACAGTCTGACCAGAGTCTTCACATGTGCGTTTAGTGATAGATAAGGTTCCAAAGTATCTGTAGACCATTAGGTTACTTCAAATTTACAGAGCGTGACTGTCTACGCTACCCAATATTTGCACCTCACCAACATTTCAAATTGTTGGAAATGTCACGCACAGGCTCATTTATCTTTCGGGAGAGATGGTAAACCGAGACTACGAGAGACGCCATTTAGACAGCTTAACTTGACATGCTTAATCTTAAGACACTTCCGCTATTGTCTTGAAAGATTTCCCCCGCGTCCCTTGTTTTCTTAATCAATTTGCTTCTTATCGAAATCACAGAGGGTGAATAGCCCTATACCCATATTATAGGGTTTCATTGAGTAATAACAGTTTTTAGACTGACTTGACCCTCTCTTACATGTGTCTCTACTTTCATTTGCACTGCTGTAATAATGACGTAAAATACGTTCTATTTGGCTTAAATTCTTATCCTCAATCATCAGACGCATTTATTACATTTCGATTTGTTTGTTTGTTTGTTTGTTTGTTTGTTTTACGCCGCTTTCAACATGCTTTCAGTGATATCGCGGCGGCTGGAGCAACTAACAATTGATTCCTGGTATTTCTCTCACCAGTACTACCATCACATCCTTTCCTAGCTTCCAGCTGCTATCTCACATAGGTCTACGAGTTTCAACCCATTGGTGAGAGACAAATAGTCGGAAAGGATGAGTGCCGCCGTCGGGAATCGCACGCGGGGCCTTTAGATTGACAGTCCGTCGCGATACCAACAGCGCTTTAGTAGATTTCGAGGGGTCATCGTAAAACTATGGAAAGCGCCTATAAATTTATTGGTATTTAAACTAGTCTTGTGATAACCCTTCGATTTCGCCAAGCCTTCGCTAAACAAGACAAATTATGCACTTGTTTCGACATGAATGATAAGAGGAAATCCTAGATAATCTATAAACAAATGTTTGCTTAACAACCTTTTAAGTCTTTTAGCCTGCGAATCATTCGATCGAATTCCCGTCCTATCATCTCATTTTGTCTGCATTTATCAACTATATATTCGAACTTTGTATCGCATTTATCAAAATGAATATAATGATCAAAACACTCTTTCCCCCCTCCCTCTCATTCATATCACAATTTAGTTCTGTTCTAAACATGAAAACTCATGTTTTTTTTCATTTTCAGGCGACATTTCGACTATATGAATCGAAAGTTGAGCGATAATTTGCATGACTACCACACGGGTTTTATAAAATTTCCAACATCTTTCACCGAATTATCAAAACTACAGCTCATTTAAGCTAAGTTTGCTGTAGTTACGATGATATAATTATCCATTAAATGTTTGAAGTATTCTCGGGGGGGGGGGTGCCACTCCCTGTATCTAAGACTTTCTATCTATACATACTGCCCAACTCCCCTTTCGGGTATTACTGGCAGGTGGACATGCTTTATGCTAGGACACTTTCTTTGTAAACCCTCTCATTGCCTTTTTATACTCCCAAGATCGCTGTTTGTGAGCGTATTCATATTCAAACCCTTCCCTGCGCTAAGGATACCAAAGTAAAAGCAGGATACCAAGGTTTGAAACCCGCACGAGATACTATTCACTGGCTAAGGCCAGGTACCATATTTGGGACGTTTGCATTGTTTTTAATCTCAAACGCAATGCAGATTTTCCGAATGCAAGAATTCTTCCTATCAAACAAAACTTCTGTAACAATTATACTAAATGGTTCGATGACCTCATGAAAATGTTTGCCTTTTCTCTATAATGTAAGCTGAATCATGCCCTAAGTACACGCATATTCGTCGTTAAGTGACCAAAGCCTCGTAGCTACAGCTTAATCTAAGCTGTAGCTACGAGGTTTTAGTCCCTCACACACGACTTTTTACACAATCTTAAGTTATATACAAATTCAGACTTAATCTTTGATTTTTTCAATTAATAACAAATCAAAAATAATTTTCTATAAGAATATGATGAAAAATAATCAAATTTATTGCGAAGAAAGTCAAAAACTCTTACCATTTTGTTGTGTAGAAAGTGTTTTCCGAGATGTAAAAGTTATACCCAATCCCCTTGAAAGTCAGTCGTAAAGTGATCGTCGTATCAAGATATGACCGCGTTCCGTATATAGTAAACTTGTCGCAATGCGGTAAAAATCCGCCCTATTGTTGACTAAATATTTTCACTTTCCGCGTGGCGACCGGGTAGATTTGACCCCCCAAAATTAGTGAACCGTGGATAATCTCTTTCATTATTTTTCGCCCACGATTCATTAATGTCCATAGAAATGGTAAAGGTCAGGGGCGGAGCTAAATTATGTTCCTCACGAGGGGCACAGAAATTTGTTTAACGATGGAAGTGGTTTCGGGTGGAATTTGGCGGTACTATTTTGGATAGAAGAAAGTTTAAAGGGTTCATACTCCTAAACCATTCTAGCGTTTGTTTGCTAAAGTCGTCGGTTTTGTTCCTAAGTCAGACCTGCTTTAAGGTTGAAATTTAAAGCGATACTGAGTTTGATAAATTTTATCCCGCGTTTCCCGCGACCCACTTTAAAGCGTTCGCAAACGTTTTCGAAACTTAAACTCAGGACTGATTACGAAAGTGTTAATCGAATTGACGATTTTAAGTTAACGCATTCCACGGGGCCGAGAAATTGAAGAAACTTGGTTTTACGACTATATTGAAAATTTTACCCTGATTTGCTCTTAATAATGATAGGAACCTTGGGATCTTTAAAACGGCGATTGATAAGCTCTAGTTTCACTGTATTAAAATTTAATTCTAGCTGTGTTCGCCAAGATTCGTGCATTCTGCTTTGCTGAAAAATTGGTTTCATTACTCAATGAAAACAATTTTGATATGCAACTTTTTTGAAAATTCCGCGGAAAGGAGTCCTTTAAACAATCCTTGAATTTGAGGGTAAAACTTTACATTTTTGCTTCAAGTAATTAAATTATAAGATATGAAGATACTTTTTGTTTATTTCATGGAGGTATTAAACTAAAAACCTTATGGCGCTTGATGAATGCGCCAAACGGATTCAGACATGATTGTTATTATATGTTTGTTTCATACCTCCATGAAATCAACAAATACTCTCTTCATCTCTTAGATCATAATGATAAATAAAGAGGTTAATAAAGTTCTTTTTTTTTTCATTTCATGGTGATATGGCTCCTAAAACCTTATCATAGTTAAAGTGAGATCGAACTTTAGCTTCATACTTCCCGGGAAAACATTGGTCGAAAGTATTACTTTTGAAAAAAAAAATCCCTTATTTACTTATTCATTTAATAATCAAATAATTTAATTCCAATAGAGGAATGTGGCTATGTCCCTCCCAGTCTGGAGATTAATGCATATTTTTCTAGGTGGACATTACCTCCGCCCCCCCCCCCCTTAATAAATCTCGATCAGCCATTGTATAAATGCGCCACTAATAGGATGAAGATACTTTAAATAGTATAAGTAGGCTCGTATAAGATATACGCAGATAAAAGTATGTATTTGTCGCATTTTACTGTCGCATAACAAACAATAAAGATTAGGGAAGATATAGTCGGCTTATTCTAAAACACCGTATCAAAAGAATTAGTCAAAATATTGTCGAAAGGATTTAGATTGCGACCCTCTTGGCGTTCACGTTTCGACTGATTTTAATGAAAAAAATCATAATTGAGATTTCACTAGAAAAAAATCGGCTCCTATCATTCAATATGAATTTGTTATTCAAAATACATTCACTAATAGACATGCGATTATTTCATAACTCTGATTTTTTACATGGGTTATTTTATAAAATACATAATGGGAACTTGACGATTCTGGTTCAACAATATTATACTCGATATAAATAGAAAAAAGCTAACCTTCCCTGCGTTGGAAAGACAAAACGATGCGAACTATTTGAAAATTCTACCCCGATTTGTCCTCAAGTGCGCGTGCAAAGCGGGGTATAATTTACAAACAGTTCTCACCATATTGTCATCCTAAAGACAAGGCCGATCTGCTTGCACCGTATATGCGCATACAGTTAAACAAATCGTAAAATTGACAAGATGAATGACTTTGGAATGATTTTGGAATGAAATTGCATGAGAGTGTGGAGCGAGTTTTGAGTTAACTTAATTGGAGGCAATCCAATATCGCAAGTTTTCTTTTTCAGGATGAACAAAATTAGCGAAATTTATACATCCCTTTTATTGAACATGCATTCAAGTTCTATAAATAGCTTCCTATTTTTTCAAGAACCTATCAGACGCTAACAATTTGAATTATGTCATTGTCTAGATTTTCATTATATATAATGACGTTATCGATGTTTTCTTTTTCCGTGTGTTAAAAGCGTTTTAATGGTTTTAGTGTGTGTTTATAATGAATGAATGTCGCGCTTAGCGAGTGTTTTGGAATGGTTTTGATCGAGATGAATGTCAACTGCACGATGTTATTAACAGTATGATCAAAGTTTCAAAATTTTATTCAAAAAGACTTATACAAAAAAGTACATCGTCAATACAAATATTCATTTGAAAATAATACATAATACAAAACTTCCTCTATCATATCCCACTTACACTCGACTCATACCCGCGCACTCATATCATGAACATTTATTCACTCACAACTTCATACAATCTCATAATTGCAGGAACTACTCATTGTATCTGTCAATGACGGTACTGTATGTACTAGCCGCCGTCATAGCACAGTTGGTAGCGCGTCGGACTGTCAATGTAGAGGTCCCGGGTTCGATCCCCGACGGCTGCACTCATTCTTTAAACCTATTTGTCTGTCACCAATGGGTTTATAATCGTAGACCTATGTGAGATTGCAGCTGGAGGCTAGGAAAATATGTTGTGGTTTTCCTGGTGAGAGAAATACCAGGAAACCATTGTTAGGTGCTCTAGCCGCCGCGATATAACTGAAAAAAATGTTGAAAGCGGCGTAAAACTCCATTCAATTAATCAATCAACTACCAGACAGACAATCCCTGTTTAAAGTTTCACAAATCAAGGAATTTCTTGTCTATGTCAGTGCATCTTACAGGCAAACTGTTAAGTAAACTAGAATGATAATTTTTACCGCGGCATGCCAAAATACCGAAAGCGTTCACGATGACAACGTTCACGAAACGTTTTTGAAGCGGTACCACGGTTTGTACGTCTTCACACATGCAAAGCCGGTATTATTTGAGCCTGAACGTGAGATTTGCAACAATTTCAAACATGTGCAAAGCAAAGACTCTGACCAGCCTGTGCGTCCGTTTAGTAGATAGATAAGGTCTTAAAGTATCTGTAGACCATCAGGTAACTTTATATTTACAGAGTGTGGCTGGCTGCTACTCATCGTTTGCACCTCACGAATACTTCAAATTGTTGGACAATTAACGCTTCATTTCTCAACATTAGAATAAACTTTTGCATCCTGAAAGATGCTATGGTCTGGTTTTGATTGTGCAGTCTGATCAGAAATTGTGTTTTTCGTGCTGTTTTAAGATTGGCCTTTTCTTATAGACGCGATATACATCAAGAACTTATTTTGCAAGCATTGTGTATTGGACAAATTATTTTATTGCTCTTTCAAGGATTGTTTGTACTTCGGTTTGTTTATTTTGCTTTTGTAATTTCGTCAAAGTATATATAAATTTTGATAGGCTTTCTAACATAAGACAGCGAAGTCAAATATATTCAATGGTAATGTCATCGTGGGGTCTTAAAATAGAATAATCAAAGTTTTTTGACATGGCAGAATGGGGACTTCGAAACAATTTTATTGCTTTTTACGTTATGATGCAGTAATGTTGTAACTACTGGAAATTCAATCACTATAAATAGATAGTCAACATATCTATATTATTTAATTGAATATTTTATTTATTATTCGATCGAAAAGAATAGAATTACATTGTACAAGATTTCGTTAATCCAACGACTAGTTATCTTGCTTTTGTTAGTACGATAATCCTTTAGGCAAAAAGATAGCATTTTAACACGAGCTATCAACAAACCATTGACAGAAACCAAATTAACTCGCCAAATTACGCTATTAAGCTACCCCTTGTCATGTCAAAAAAAGTAGACAATAATACAGATAAACCCCTAATCACCCTGTATTAGTACAGATAGTTTTTTGCGCGGTGAGCCGTGAAATCTACTTTAAATATAAGACTTCCATGCCATTTATTAGAAAAAGATAAAACAGGTAAAACAACACTTTAAAAAAGATACAATTGACTTTTCACAGAAATTTATTGCTTATCTTAAAATCGTATTGTTTATACGTTTACTTTCATGATGTCCAAAGATCAGGTTCATTTCCTATCATATGCTTTTCGATTACTTCCGATCCTTTGGCTCGGTGCCTACGTCAGAGCTCAGTTTTCGAAAAAAATCCGAAATGGATGCATTCATACAGATAAAGTTATAAGAATACCTTTGCGAATTAAAAAGATATTTACTTAATATCTTATATAAGCTGCCCTGCGTTCAGAATAACAAAACAATGCTGACTGTTTGAAAATTATACCCCACATTGCAAGCAAGTGTGCATGCAAAGATGGGTAGAACTTGCAAAAAATTTACACCGTTTTGCATCCTGAATGCTGGTCAGATTCCATAATACTTACAAGTAAAGGTTTTGTCAGTTTGGTTTAACCCTTTGCTGTTTAATCCCTGCTTTTTACGTGTCTGTGATTTTATGGTTGAGAAAACGTTGTGAAAAAAGAAGAAATTGCTTCTGACAAGCAATTTCTTCTTTTTCAAAACTATTTTCTACCCTACTGAATGGTTATTTTTCAAATTAAATCCACTTTTAATTTTTGTCTGCAAATCTTTGAATTTGGACAGGTCCAAAATTTTGTAAAAACAGGAAAGGGTTAATATCCTAGGGTACTTCTTTCGAAAGCATATAGATAGCACTCGCAAAATTTTATTCTTTGAAATTAATTTAACAGTTTCTACCAATCAGATTAACGAGAAAAATTAATAGGTAATCTATATGTAACCAGCTGGAAATTCAGAAAGGTCGTCCTACAATTGATAACATAGCAATATTGGCATTCACCTCGATCAAGACCATTCTAAATCGGGCACTCAGCGCTCTATTCATTCATCCCCAAACCCTCACCCAAACCATTCAAAAACGCTCCAAAATCACCAAAAAAGATAAGATAAACATTTTCAATATATATATATATATATATATATATATATATATATATATATATATATATATATATATATATATATATATATATCTGGAGAAAATGGCGATTTAACTGAAATAATTGAAATTATGAACGTCTGATGGGTTCTTAAAGAAATATGAAGATATTCATAGAACTTGCAGGCATATCATATCAAAGGGAGGTAATAAATATTCCAGATGAACAAAATTAGCAATATTTGATAGCCTCCCTTTAATTTCACTCAAAACTCGCTCCTTTCATTTAAAAAGCATTCCAAAAGCATTCATCCTGTAAATTTCACGATGTTTTTAAGTCTGATTGCCAGTTGCCAAAATACCGGGTAAAATGACGCGTGTGGAAATGAATTTGTCTTATCTCTATACAAATAGCTTGTCGGGTATCGAGGTCGGGACCAAAGGATTGCGCTACGGTCAAATGATTGCGGGCCTAAAACAAATAGCAACAAGTTTACATTATGCTTTTGAGGTACATGTAATACGGTTTTGAATTATTCGTCGTAGTCTTGAATGTGAATTATGCACACTCTTTCAGTTTCTTGTCTGGGAATATGAGGATTTATTTTCGGCTTGAAAACAATGGCGGCTTGGATGACATTATATTTGCCTGAGAGGATACGTATATAATACATACTTAGTGTTTTGTACGAAAAAAGATGAGACGTTAAACCGAGGCCCCGTGAGACGGTGCTGTACACCGAGCACGTTAAAGAACCATGGCGGATCTCAGCAGTAGTTTCGTCATGTATCCTTGCACTATCCCCCGTAACAACTAACCGTCTACTGGGGGCGTCGCTCATATGGGCATGTGCTACGGTAGCGACGATAAATAAACGGAAATACACACACGAAAAATTATCTAACGAGGTTTAGAGAATTGGTAATTGTCGAGGCTCTGCGGAACAACTCCAATGATCTCCACATCAACGGACAAAATGTCAACCATAGCTTTTTTTTCAGAAATTGAATAAATATAATGAACGATTGAAAATATCATAAATTGTATAGTTCGAGAAAATCTGCTGAAATCGAAAAGTAGATGTCCTGCTTTTGTGAGCGCAGCTTGACTGCGGGCAATATTTTATTCTGTAACTAATTCCAAATTCTTATTTGTGACCCGTCACGCAAAAAGGGACCATCTGGGTAGTGCGTAAAGTGTCTACCCTAGTCAGACTGCGCGGAATGCGCAGACTGACTAGGATCGAAACTTTTGGCACTTTGCATATTTTCTCAATCTAGAATCATCGATCTACCTTCCCGTGAAAGAATTTTTGAAATGCGACCTCTGGTTGGCGTATGCTTGACCCAATCTCTTTTTTAAATATTTATTTTACAGAGTTCCGAAATGGTCCCTTTTCGCGTGACGGGTCACATTTAAATCAATGCATTTACAATATCCCCTCAACTATTTTGGTACGGGTTGACGTCAAGTTTGAGAAAAATGCACAATGACGTTACATTTCCCTCTGGTCAAATAGTTCCCTTTTAGATCGACGGGTTATATGAATTTTAATGGTTTTCTCGTGACAAATAATGTATAATTCGTTTCGCGATGATTTCATAAACAAAAACTTTCACATTAGACTCGTGCTACACAAGATTATAGTACAGTGAAACGTATGTTAAGCGACCGCATAGGAGATAACCAAAAAGCGGTCTACCATGGGAATGGCCGTATAAAAAAATGTCTCATAGTTCTAACTGAATCATACGATGTTCGAGCCCATGTACATTAGTATCGTCTCATTGAGGCAATTATAATCGGTTCTAATATCACACGTTTCAATAATGAGCATTTGCTCATTGTCCAATTTTTCAGAGATTTTGTTTTATGTGAAGGGATTTTTTCATGGTGGTCGCTTGATAAAAGTGGTCGCTTAATAGAAATGGTCGCTCGGACAATACCGACTGTGTTATCATGCGCGAAGCATGACATCGACAAAATTTCATATATCCACTTCCCGATTTCTACTAAGGGAAGGTAGAAGTCAGGAATGAAATAAACTACAATTATATTTTTGTACTGATTATCTCCCCTACAACAGTTCGCCCTTTGGTCTCGTGGAGTTATAGGGATAGGATTTTTTTAACAACAATTTTCTCGCCAAAGCAATTTGTACGTACAATGATAGAAGGCCATACAGCGGACAAAGTGAATGTATGGTTCGATATGTTTATTTTTCTTGTTAATGTTGATATTATTTGAAATAGATGGATCCTAGCTAATCATTTTCCCTAGTATATGTATATTTTCAAAACGGGGCTCTGATATAGAAGCCGAGTCCAATAACATGGTCAAATAAGGTTTTAATTACTTTCGAATGAATTTCAATGTATAATTACTTATAGTAGGACCGATTACCCGAAAAATCTTTTACTTTGTGATACAAGCACCAAATTTTGCACAGATATGTATACTTCAGGTCATACCATTTCAGAAAACCCCGTTATCCACGATGGTCTGACAGCATGCAGGCTATTTCCAAGGTGGCTGTCAGGCATCTTGACTATAAGTGTTACAAATTACGCAGATTGATTAATGCTGGCATACATGCACAAAATCTAGTTCAGATATACTCCATGGTATAGCGATTTTAAAAAAGTACGATAGCCAGTCTAACAAGACAGTATGACGATTAAGATGGCCGCCATGGTCATTGTTTATCAACGATATTAATATCTTCAAATGCTCAAAAATCCCGTTCTTTGTGATACGAGCACGAGATTTTGTCACAGTATATACTCTTGGGTGTACCATTTTAAAACAGTTCGGTATTTAAGATGGTCACCATGATTGCCTATTTTAGATAAGAATTACGAAACTTCTTTCACGTTCGGCATAGTTATACAAAATTCGATTGATATATACCTCATGGTATAACGATGTCAAAAGGGCACGATAGCAAATGTAGCAAGACAAAATGGCAAGGGGGCAGCTTTAACCATTGATTATCAGCGATTTAGCTATCCAAATTTCACTTACAAATTTTGAAAAAAGGTCTTCAATAGAACATACATGTCAGATTTGGAAATTATCTAAAAAAAAAAAAAAAACAAGATGTGTTTGTGAAACACGAATGCCCCCGTAATAGCATTTTTTCTAAAGTTTGACCTTGACCTTGTCACATGACCTAGACGACCTTGACAGATGACCCTGACCTTGTCACATGACCTTGACTTTGGTGTACAGCTTTGTATGTCAAATACTTTTGGAGAAAAGGCAAAGGTTAGGTTTGGTTAAGTTTTCGGACAGACGGAAGGACAGACAGACAGACAGACGGACGGACAGACAGACGGACGGACAGATGGACAGACAGATAGACGGACATGAGTAAAACAATAAGCCCCCGATCTCTCGATACGGGGGCATAAAAATGTTGACAAAATTGGTTGAAATCTGCCAGTTGTTAAATGCAGAGAAGATGTTTATAGATTTCAGGGTTAAAAATTGCCTTCCTTGCCGATATATGGGCGTGAATCAAATTTTCACGTTCAATTTTTGAGAAAGGAAATTCAAGGACTATCCCTGCCAAGTTTGGTTGAAATCCACCCAGCGGCTACATAGGAGAAGATGTTTAGGAAAGTGTTGACGACTTCCGACTGACGATGACAAACACACGACGAACAGAAGGTGATCACAAAAGCTCAAATTGAGCACATTTTGCTCATTTGAGCTAAAAAGGCATTTTTTACATGTCGGAAATCGATAGCTCGGTCGATTCATAAATGTAAGAAAAGATAAAAATTGTCTCGAGTCACAATACATGTATTTAGTTTTTGTTCTTCTGTTCGAATAATTAAAAGGTTTATCACCCTTGTAGTATTTTTCATTATCATTTGTATTAAGATTTAATCAATTTCATCATACTGCGATAAAGAAAAAGTACTTTACGACATTTTAAAATATGTCCTTGGGTGTGTATTTCATGTCATGCACTATCAGCTATTTTTATATTTGATAAGGTTAAGATAAAAGAATATTCCTAACGTAACAACAATTAACAGTTCAAATATCTATATATGACACATAGGAATTTTATGAATGAACGGTTCTATTCTGGTTATTCATCCGGGAAGACAACCAATGGAAATCTTGAACAGTTAAATTGGGAATTTAAAGTAAAACAAGGAAGTGTTCGGGATAAGATTTAACAAAACATATAAAAAAAAATCAAATCCATTCGTTCAACACTCACTCAAACAGTTCAAAATCGCTTTAAACTCACTAAAAAGATAGAATTAACAACGTCATTCAAAAACACATAAAGCTGGAATAGTTCTGACATAATTCAAATTGTAAGCGTCTGATAGGTTTTTGAAGAAAAAGGAAGCCATTTATAGTACTTCTATGCATAATTTTAAATGGAGGTAATAAATATCGCTAATTTTGGTCATCCTGAACAAAATTTGCGATATTGGATTACCTCCCATTAAATTCACGCAAAACTCGCTCAACATACTTATTCAATTTCATTCCAAAATCATTTAAAAATCATTCATTTTGTCAATTTCACGATGTTTTTATCTGTATGTTCTCATAAAGACTTACGAATATGTACCTAGACCGCAAACACCTAATTGTCATGAGCATTCCAAAGCATAGCATGGACTGCGTTCAGATGCAAAATATTTTTCTCGAGCTCATATTTTTAATACATTCATGTCAAAAAATCGACATACGTAATTCGACATTCACGCGCATTCAGCTTATTGTCGTATCGACAATTTGTTGCATTTACGATATGTCGTATTTATTAATTCTTAGCTACCTGTGTCAATTTGGACTCTCAACCTGTTGAGTCCCCTTCCTCATATAATCTTTGCGAATCAAATATTCACAGAATACCTTCATGCAGAACAAATATTGAGGCTTTCTCTATTCAATGAAGTATAACCTGTGGGGGTAGGTGTATTCCTTTTTAGAAAGTTTTGCACTGACAAAGTAAAGCATGAACTTCAAAAAAGGCGCAAAACAATTTAACCCCCGCTTTATACGAATTTCACCTGTAAGGCGGGATCCAATTTTCCAAACGTTTTGCGAAAACAGGGTCTTTTAACTCTGTTTATAAAGGAACAACTGTTTCTGTATATGTTTATGTTAAGAGGGCCATTCTCTTTGTTACAGTCATTAAAATAACAAGTTGAAGTTTTTAATTCACGGAAGTATGAAACGAAGGTCAAATAATACTGAATAAGTATGCTAAGCGAACTCGTATGTAATAGAGATAAGGTTTGAATAATATTCCATGTAGTCAAAGATGCCAAATGATAAAGTATCGTTAAAGAAATAAAATAGGTATAGAAACATTTTGAGTAGACTGGACCCCGCCCCACTGATCAGAAGTATTGCGACATAAGCAAAATCCAACAAGAGATATATAATTTCTTATCAGTTAATATTCTCTGACTGGCCGATCAGTCGATTGTTGAAAGCGGCGTAAAACCTTATCAAAATCAAATCAAATTGTATGACAAACTCTAGACTGGCTCCCATCCCACTGATCTGAAGTTTTGTGCGGGAAGCAAAATTCAACCAGAGGAAGGTAATTTCTTATCAACTTAGTTCGTCGACGTCATTCTAAAACATCGTAGCTACAGCTTTAATTAAGCTGTAGTTACGATGTTTTAGAATGACGTCGACGTAATATATTCTTTTGACTAGCCGATCAGTGTTTGAGATTAAGGGAGGTAATTAGAAATTGAATAGTAAAACATGAGGAGTGAACCTTATATATTTCTCATTCATCACTAGCTGACAGCCTGGAAGCTAGGCTACATTTTAACTTACAGTGTATTTACAGACTTTTCTTTAATGCTTTTCAGTGGTTCATCGAGAAATGACGGTAGATTATCACCTGATAATCTCACCGCAAAAGCAGTGAAATTTTCAAAATTTTATACCCTGCTTTTGTGCATTTCACCCTATCTGACGTCATCTATGCGGGGCGAAATAAGTGACGTCACAATGAACGTTGCATAGCAATCACGTGAAAAATGACGCGCTAAACGAAAATATGTCCTAGAAATTTCACATTTTGTCTCATTTTTGCATTAAAGAAATAGAATAATCGTTTGTTTTTCGAGTAAGACCGATTGATATTTCATTTCGTGAACAACAAAAGCTATATTCTCACTCGTGGCTCTGCCACTCGTGAAAATATAGCTTTGTTTGTTCACCCAATGAAATATAAATCGATCTTACACTGAAACAAACGATTATCCTCTATATGTTCGGGAAGCGTGACTAGGCCCCTGCACAGTTTTTTTTATTTTTTGTTTTTGTTTTTGTTTTTTGTTTAACCATTTCTTTTTTGCTATGAGTAAGAAGAAGGAATTTCCCTTCAGACCAATCAGGAAGATAGTTATTATTATCATTATCATATTTTGTTCTTTTGCCAATTAAAATGACTATAAAATAGATTTAGCTTAATTGACTTGCTTCACTCTTCGTAAGAGTTAAAAATGGCTTCATCTTTTCTTTTAGTGGTTATGGTTTGCGCGGCTTTTTGCTCGCTGGAATTTAGGTAAGAGAACCCCATATAGGAAACATAAGTAATACGAAATGAAAATAATATTATCTACTTGAAAGCGTAAATTTTATCAATTTAATGTTGGTTTAAGGTAGTGAACTACAATATTTCCGGAACGTTCCAGATGTGTAATGATCTTTATAGTGCGAACCGAGGTTTTATAATGAAATCAATAGGAAACCTCGGTTAAAATTGTAAAAGATTACTACTCCCGAAATGTTGTGGAACTTTTATGGGTAACTACCTTAAATAAAGATCAAAACTCGTGACTGACTTCTTCTTCTTCTTCTTCTTCTTCTTCTTCTTCTTCTTCTTCTTCTTCTTCTTCTTCTTCTTCTTCTTCTTCTTCTTCTTCTTCTTCTTCTTCTTCTTCTTCTTCTTCTTCTTCGTGAAATCGCATAAATTGTACTGAACGGATAAACTGATTCCAATTTTAATTTTTACTCGAACCGAAACTTCCTGTTACACCCTTTTAAGTTGACAAAAACAAAAGAAGAAACGTCAGAGATTAATGATCTAGAATCTAACTTCTTGTTTTAATGTGAATACTATTAAATTATTTAATCTGCAATGCCCCCTCCAATCCTCAATATGCTTTTTAAGGAATTGACGAATACCTTTTCATTTCATAATCATAACGAATTGCATGAAATTTGCAATAAAGTAACATGGATAATCCCTGGAGGTAAAAACTCAAACCGACACCATACATGTAGGTTTTGTGATATGAAAAGGTAAACATACGGGCTAAAATATTGGAAGAAATGATAAACTTGGATATTCGAGTTATGAAGAATATCAAGTAATCAAAAATAATAAAAATAAAATGCTTTGAAGTATTTTAGGCCTTTGGAAGCTGACTAGTTTCGAACATATAAGACACCCATTTGAGGTAACTGCGGACACATAAGAAAATTTAAGTACAAATTTCAAATTGTCTGCAAATCTTGCATGATGAAATTAGATAGAAATTAAAATACGACTTTCAAATCATAAAAAGGGATTCCATAACATCGAGTTGACTAGTCAGCAAAGCAGGGTACAAAATATGATATCGTTTGCAAACTATTTTGCAACCAGAAGAAGGGGCTGATAACTACGACTTTCAGTGCGCCATTTCAGTTGCCAAATGAACTACCGGTAGCATGAACTATTGAAAATGAATATTACGGCGATTGCAAATCTAGTATTTCCCCTCTTTGTTTACGGCGATTTTTTTTGAAGAGTGTATGACGCAACGAAATTGACTGACATCATTGAATGACGCACAACTCACTGGAGATTAAGTTATTGGGTGAAAAATTAAATTGATCCGTAAAACATTTTAGTTCATATTCTCCGCTGACGCTCCGCTTAGGGTATATCGCGTCAATTGTCAGAAATGAAATATAACTATTTCGAATAAACAAGAATAAACGATCAAATGAATGTAAGTCATTGCTTATTTCTGTGATAACGTTTTCATAGAAAAAAATATTTGTTGTTCCGATTATCAATCGATAACTAACGTTTCCATTTTGAAGTCAAGCACTGCGACCAGAATGACAGATGGTGCAAACGGCTTGCAAATGACATCCCGCTTTGCAAGTGCATTTCGGGTATAATTTGCAAACAGTTTGCACCGTTTTGTTATCCTGAACGCAGGGAGGGTTGTTGTAATATTTCAGATCTGCTGAATCTGGTTATTGCCAAAAAGGTAGAACTTGCTATAGACAAAGAAAGAAAGAGGTCTGTACGACCAACTGGATAGGGTTAACCACGTGCCAGTAAGTACTTTTTCTATCAGCCTTTTTGTGTGTAATTCTTGGAAATGTTTCTTTTACTTAAGGTTGTGAAACCGTAATAGTTCCGCAACATTTTGAAACTCATGAACTTTCACAATGTTAACCGAGGTTTCCTAATGAAAATCATTAGGAAACCTCTGTCAACACTGTTAAAGTTCATTACTTCTGAAACGTTACGGAACTATTACGGGTCCACTACCTTAAATCAAGAGTAATTGTCAATTCTTTGAATATCTTTTAACAGTTCGGAAAATAAATACGATAATTTGAATGTTTTGAATTACACGGAAAATTCGGATATTTTTTATCATTCGCACCAAATGGACTATAAGAAAATTCCCTTACCAACCAAGATTATAAAATGTAAAATGAGTTAACCTCAACCACAGGGGCCCTCGAATTTCATCCGCCAGCACTGCATAAACGAATATTATCATGGACCTACAATTTGGTAGGGGGTTACAATTAACAATATCGTAAAATTGGAGAGATGAGTGATTTTGGAATGATTTAGGAATGAAATCGAATGAGTGTGTGAAGCGATTTTTGAATGAATTTAATGAGAGGTAATCCAATATCGCAGATTTTGTTCAGGATGAACACAACTAAAGATACTTATTACCCCACTTTGACAAAATATACGTATAAGTTCCATTAAAATCTTCTTATTTCTTCAAGAACAATGTCAGTGAAATCGCGATTATTTTCTAGCGTATTTATTTTGAATGACGTTGATTCTATCGTAGTCAGCGAGTTTTATCGTTTATGAATGTTTTTGTGAGTGATCTGAATGAAAGAATGGAGCACTGAGCGAGTGATTTGGGATGGTTTTTATCAAGATGAGTGTCAATTTCACAATATTGTTAACTAAAACTGCTGCATAATTCTACAAATAGGGAGACTAGGATTCTTTAATATCTAAAACCACTGTGATTCATCATAATTTTTATTGTTATCATATTTTGTTTTGCTATTCATATACAATAGAGGCATGTTTTTTGTGTGGGGTTTTCTGTCTTTTCACCATTACCATTTTTTAATTTTACATTAATTTTCTTTTCATTGATAACGAAGGCAACTTTGTAAAAAAGACTTTTTTCATGTTATTTTCATTTGAAAAATGTCTTACTGCTGTACCTTCATGAAATAAAGATATTATTATTATTATTATTATTGTTGTTATTATTATTATTATTATTATTATTATTATTATTATTATTATTATTATTATTATTATTATTATTATTATTATTATTATTATTATTATTCCTGAATAATTGCCTGTATAATTTCAGTACGGCATACGAACAAGAAGGCTACACTTGTTATATTCAGGTTTGTTGTGATGGTTACATCGGCCAGAGATGCGATCAAGGTAGGAATATTTAGGACCGCATACTAATTCGGAGTGCTTCAAGTATCGACTCAACATATTTACAGGACATGCGCTTGTTTTGTCGTTTACAATATACAGCCCTGTATTCAGGTTGTAAATTTGTTTCGCAATTGCTTTGAGATGATACTCCGCTTTGCATTGCATATACGTGCAAAGCGTGGTATCATTTCGAAAGCGCATCGCTAACGTTTGCAACCTGAACGCAGGGCAGATTTTTTCCGGCTCTATAAACATCCGTTTTGCTATTCCTAAAATGCAAAACAATATACCCGGACTTAAACTCTATGTCACAGCATTTTAATGAACTCTTTCATTGAATCTTAAGATCCCAACAAAGCCTTTTAAGATCATTGATGAATCTCTCAAAACTATGACGCCACTAAACGTACTAAACATGTTACAAAGTTCTTTCAAACGACGTCTCTTTTACCACAAGTCTTGAATATGAGCGTTTAGAGATCTCTAATAACATCACCACAATGCGATTGTCAGTAGGATCATCATAATCGTTCACATATGGAACCACTTTATAGCGTAACTGGACACAACCTTGTCAGATTTCCCAGCATCAATCAAATGAGAAATATACATAGCGACATGTATAGATGAGGCTGGTCTGTATGGAATGTTTTTACTTTCACAAAAGGTGTAAAATCCTCTCAGGTGAGAAGAGTACTTGGTATTTGTAGAGTCCGCCCTCGCCGTCATTAGCTGTTTAGCCATTTTATACATAATTTCATCTTGGTCATCTATGTACACATCGGCTCTAAGTTCAGGATCACAAAACGGTGCAAACAGTTTTCCAATTGTTTAATGAAAAGCAGAAAGATCAACAATCAAAATTTTGCAGACAAAGTACCAGTATATTGTGCAGTAACATTCTGTTAGTATTGAAATTCTTATTTTTGGATTTCAACCACATTTTACTAGAATGATCCTTGAGTGACCCATTATCAGACTGCACAAAAGTATTAAATGAAAAAATGTGTATGTAACTGGTAGAGGTCAAATTTCAATGTTATTCACTTATCATGAGATTTTTATGCAAAAATATTTCAGCATGTGACACTTATAAACACTTATTTACTTGAAATAAACATTCACTCATTCATTCACTTCAATTCTGGTTTAAACAGCCTTATCATCCTCTTATAATCATTATCAGGATATTAAGCCCTCGGAGCGAATCAGGGGCTCAAGCGCCTCTAGTTACTTTATAACATACATTTCTTCAACAGCGCTGTGTTTCGGATCTACATCTTGTCCTAACAACGGGGAGTGTCGATCACCAAACAACTGTGTCTGTGCGAGTGGATTTACAGGGCCTACATGCAATGGTATGAACTTACAGCGTTACAATTAACAACACCGTGAAAATGACATTCATCTCAATCAAACCCATTCCAAATCACTCGCTCAGCTCCATTCATTTATTCCAAATACCAACTCAACCCGTTCAAAAACGCTCCAAAGTTACTAAAAATGATTAGATCAACAACTTCATTCAAATTAAAAATCCACGATTTCACCGACGTTAATCAAATTGTAAGATTCTTTTAGGTTCATGAAGAAATATGAAAATTGGTTCAAAAACTTCTACATGAACATTAACAAGGATGCGGTCTCCCAACGAGATTACAGTTCTAAGCATAAATGATCCAAACCAACTTTGAGTTAAGAATTCTAAGAGCATATTTTCATTCTTGTTCAAATTCATGCGATTACGGTATCTCGAGGTATTCTGAACTCAAAGTTGGTTTGGATCATTTGAAAACAAAAAAATGTATATCTTTATCAGATAAAAATGAATGCGACATAAGTAACGGTGGATGCCAGCATGTTTGTATAAATACACATGGGTCCTACCACTGCAGATGTCATGATGGATATCAACTAGATTACAACAGAAGAACGTGTAGAGGTAACTATAATCCGTGATTATTGTCCTGACAGGACTGAGCCTAAATAACGAGTCGTTGCACTTAAGGGGAAGGTTAAGATAGATTTTGCGCAGTGAGCCGTGAAATCAACTTTTTACTGTTCCATTCTCGTGTCATTTGTTCGAAAGAGATAAAACAGGTTAAAATAACGTACTAAGAAAGTTTAAAATTGACCATTTTTAACCAAAATTAATGCTTGTCTTGAAACGTAAGGCTCACTCAAACATGTACTTTCATAATTTCAATGAAGGGGTCAGGTTAAATTCCTATCATATGTTTTTGTTTTTTTTTTATTTTACTCGATTTACCTATGGTAATGGACTCAGCGCCTACGTCAGAACTCAGCTTTGAAAATACACCTATAAATCAGCCTTTATTTACAATTACTTATTTCTATAGAAAGTCGACATAAATAATTTGAGACCTTAGATCATAGGTTGGTTTCTAAACCCACGTAACTTCAGCTTGTCCAAGCTGAAGTTATGAGGCTTTGGAAACTGAACCATCAAATGCGTTCACTTTCTCCATTCACGTAAAACCCGTTGGTTTTAGGATACAGTTATTTGCACTCGTTAACGATAGTTGCGGACTAATTTTTGAAAGAATCCAAAATATTGAAAAGTAAATTCGCAAAATGACGTCACGGCTAAGCCACGCCCTGTAAGTGGAATAATAACGCAGAATACATAAACAGAAATTAAAACAAAACAAACAAGCTGCCGAGATAAAAATGCATTATTATTGAATAATTTTATCTTGACATGGGCGGATGTCCGACGACATTATCTTTAAAAACATTTTCAAAAATCACTTTCGAAGGAAAATTAAAAAAAAAAGGGTGCTTTCTTTTCTGAATGCAAGCGTGTGATTTATATTCAAGATTTACCGGAGAAGATTCAATCAAACCCATACAAGGCACTTGAAAGCATAGGAATTCTACAAAAAATATATTTTAAGGAGCATGAGTGCATAATCTCTGCATTTGGCACATAATGATGATACTTGAAATTTTCGTCTTAGACTAGATGATACAGGTGCCAGGTTAATGTATTGTGTAAATATATATCTTAACGACGTTATTTAACAAATTCATAGCGGTGGAGCAAAAAGCCTACTCGAGCCTTTCTAAATTTTTTTAATCATTATCTGCTATGACGAATTAAGTTTTGTTCAAAACATTATTACATTTTTATATAATTCACAATCAGATGAAGATGAATGCAGAACAAACAACGGTGGATGTCAGCACGTCTGTACTAACATTCCCGGATCCTACCAGTGTAGCTGTAACGCACACTATGTCCTTGATACAAACGAGAGGACGTGCACATGTGGGTACTCAGTCAACGTCTAATTAATGGATCGCTAGCCCGCCCATTTACCTACGTCATTACAAACCCATCATTTAATATGACATACGTCGCGGGGAGTGCGGGGATTTATCTAAAAAAAAATCATGTCATTAAATACCGAGTTTATTAAACTCGTCATCTAAAACAGATGAGACCTTGGCTAAGCCTCGTTTTTGTCTGTTTATAAATGACTCGCTTGATAAATTCGGTATTCAATGACCACTCATATTCTCGTATATATTGAAAAAATATTTTTATATGCCAAATGTATATATATATATATAGTTATACACAAAAGAACAGCAAATCGTTGCAATGCATCCTTAATATTTGTACCTACAGCTTATTAAAGCATATTGAAGCTGTAATTACGACGTTTAAGTCGGTCATTTACGAAAATTTTTCAAAAAAAAAGTGTTCTACACTCGTCTCATTATAGATAAGATATTTGATTGGTTAATCGAGTATTTAATTGAGAACAGCAATCTGTTAATTAGAATGTACATAATTAACATATCTAGTAGAAGCTTTGGGGAGGGTTGCATCTCCCAGCGCTTAGAATTTTGAATAGCCTTCATTGATACTTAATTCAATTTACAGCCATTCTCCGTATTCTATAGCTCATGTGAAATATTTCAGCTAGTGGTTTTATACCATTTTTCAATGATATGCTATCATATGTTTTTTTAGAAAAATATAATTGATATATCTATTCTTCCCCACTCGCAAAAATTCCCGGGTCTTATCCTGATTTATAAAAAGAATATTGAATAATTGGTCATAAAAGACCAAATTAATTATTCGAGGCGAGTAAGTTTACCAATCTATCTTTAACACTTTCTTGTTTTACAAAATTTTGAACCTCTCCAAATTCAAAGGTTTCGCAGTCGAAAATTTGAAGTGGATTTAATTTCAAAAATAACCATTCTGTTGGGAAGAAAATAGTGTGGAAAAAAGAAGAAATTGCTTTTCAGAAGCAATTTCTGCTTTTTTCATAATGTTTCCTCAATCATAAAATCACAGGCACGTTAAAAATAGGAATCTAACAGCAAAGGGTTAATTTGTTGTTCATCTTTTTTTTAAAGCAACAAACCAATGTGTCACGGACAACCATGGCTGTCAACATATATGCAGAATCACGAACAGTTCTTTTATCTGTGACTGCCGTGTTGGATACAAGCTCCAAAAGGACGGAAAGTCGTGTGAAGGTCGGTAAATTATTTTCAGTTCAAACCGGGCGAGATTTGTGACGTTTGGTACGATTTTTTTTTATTGAAAGGGGTTTTACGCCGCTTTCAACATTATTTCAGTTATATATCGGCTGCTGTAGCACCTAACAATGGATTCCTAGTATTTCTCAGACCAATACTACCATAACACCCTTTCCTAGCCTCCAGCTGCTATCCCACATAGGTCTACGATTATCGACCAATCGGTGGGAGACAAATAGTCGAAAAGAATGAATGCCGCCGTAAGTAATCGAATGCGGGACTTTTAGAATGACAGTCCGACGCGCTACTAACTGCGCTTTGACGGCGGCTACAAATCTCAGCACGTGTAGATCCTCTTGATAAGGTACACTATTGAGCTGCGTAGAGTTAACAACATTGTGAAATTGATTAGGTGAATGATTTTGGGATGAGTTCGGAATGTAATTGAATGAGTGTGCGGATCGGATTTTGACTGAAATAAAGGGGAGGTAATTCAATACCGCAAATTTTGTTCAGGATGAACAAAATTAGCGATATTTATTACCCCCCTTTAATAAAATATGCAAACAAGTTCTTAAAATAGCTTCCTCCTTCTTCATAAACCTACCAGACGCTTACAAATTCAACTATGAATTCGCGTGTTTTTTTTTTTTTTTTTTTTTTTTTTTGTTGTTTGTTTGTTTTGTTTTTGTTTTTGTTTATATATATATATATATATATTTGAATGCACATCTAGTTGTTGATTATATCTTTCTTTTGCGGGTTTGGAGCGTTTTTGAATGGTTTGAGTGAGCGTTTTGAGTGAATGAATGGAACGCTGTGAGAGTGAGTGAGTTGGTGTGGTTTTGATCGAGATAATTTTTAATTTCACGATGTTGCTAATTGTAGGTATAATAAATCGCATTGAAAACGCGTCGTTTTATGTTCTTATGTTAACAAAATGCTAGATATGTGCAGCAAAAGGTATTATTTGTTGTGTTTATGTATTTTAGTATTAGTGTGTCAATAAATACTAGATGAAAAGGAAATAAGCGTGAACTCATTTTAGAAAATTTTAGAAAAGATAGGGTCCATAAGTTCAATAATAATTATAGTAGAATTCTTATAAATATTCATCCGCTTAAAAAAAGGACTTTCTACAAATCTTACTTTGATGCCCAATTGGAAAAAAACTCTAGAAAGCATGGTCCACAATATCTTTCTCCAAAAAAAAAGTTCTTTTTTTTTCTAAATTTCATTGACCAAAAATTGTTGTCCACCACACCTTTGAAATTCAACCAGTCTAAAATTCTATCATTTTGCAACGGGTTAACAGTGTTTTCTATCTCCACAGACATCAACGAATGCCAGTCTAGCAAGCATAATTGTAGCCAGGTTTGCGTCAACACCGAGGGATCGTACCAGTGCAAGTGTGAAGAGGGAAACATCCTACAAAATGATACCAAAACATGCCTGGGTATGACACTATGATTTTAAATGTTTATTTTAGATGCAAGGATAATAATGATAATAATAATAATAATAATATCTTTATTTTGAGAAGGTAAAACATAAAGACATCAAATTCAACCAACAATGAGATAGAAAAGTGTCTTTTTTACAATGTTGCCTTCTTTCAATCCCAAACTCCCACCCTTTCCTTTACTCAAGCACACCCATCGACCCCTTCTCACATTCTCGATCACTTAATCGCTCACTCATTCACTCACTCGCTTACTCACTTAATCACTATCATTATAATAAAACAATAAACATGGAATTTTTCAAACAGTAAATAGAGTATGATATACTATTGATACAATCTCGTACGGACAGACACACATAAAATTTGGATGCACCTATTGCTGGACGGTTCAATAACGATATAATTGTATATTTTGTTGGTCAAGTAAATAACTCTTTTTGAAACTGTAAATTGTCTTCGCTTCTCTAATGAAAATAGGAATTTTATTCCATACTTCCATACTGGCATAAGAGAACGCTTTTTTCTTAAAGGATGTCTTATACCTTGTGTTTGTAATATCATGACGGGTTGCAGACCTTAAGTTATAGGTAGAATTACTGGAGAAATATATTATGTCTGTGATGTATTTAGGCGTAAGATTATTTAGAGATTTGAATATTAGTAACGCGGTGTGATAATTGCACCTGTTCTCAAAACTCAACCATTTCAATTTGGTAAAGAGGGTTTTAGATGGCGTTCTTAGTGAAGCCCCGAGAATAATGCGAGCAGTCCTTTTCTGGAGCATGTTAATTTTTGACAAATTTCGTTTGCTGTTCATTCCCCAAACAGGGCAACAGTAATCTAAACACGGGAGTATATAGGAGGAATGAAAGAGTTGTTTCATTTCAAATGTAAGATATATAGAAATTCGTTTTAGCAAAGCAATTTTGCTGTTTACTTTTATATATGTTTTATTAATATGATCCGTCCATGATAAGTGCTTGTCTACACTTACACCTAAAATCTTATGCGACTCAACGTTCTCTATAGGGACATTATTGATACGTAAATCAAGCTTAGAAAATGAACAAATACTTCTAGGTCCTATAAGCATGCATTTTGTTTTATTTGGATTAACGAGCATGTTATTGTTTATGCACCAATCGAGAATACAATTCGAACTGTTCGGAAGATTAGTTTGAACCTCTGACAATTCATTTCCGGAAGTGTGAAGCGTTGAATCATCAGCATAAAGATCAAGATTAGAGTTTTTGATGACTAAGCTTAGATCATTGATATAAATTCAGAATAATATTGGGCCTAAAATAGACCCTTGAGGGACACCGCTTACTAATGTTTTGGGAGATGAAAACATAGTTTTATGTCGTATACACTGTGTTCTTTCATTAAGGTAAGATTTAAAAAGGGCCAATGACGTTTCAGAAAAGTTATATAATTTTAATTTATGCAATAGAATTTCGTGATCAACCAAGTCGAACGCCTTTTGAAGGTCTACAAAGAAAGAACCAATTATTTTTCCTGAATCAATGTCGTTTAGCCATTTATCAATTAATCGAATGAGCGCAGTTTGACATGAATGTTTTTCCCTAAACCCAGACTGTAAAGTTTCTAAGATGTTAAATTTGCTTAAAAAAGAGTTTAACTGGTTTGCCAAATGTCGTTCGAAGATTTTTGATAATGTTGGTAATACGGAAATTGGTCGATAGTTGTTTGGGTCTTGTTTTGATGATCCTTTATGTAGCGGAAGCACAAAGGCGTGTTTTAGCGCTCTAGGGAATATACCTTTGGCGATACTATTATTTATTATTGATGTAATTGGAAGAACTATATGCTCTCCACATTGTTTCAAAATATTTGCACTTATATCATCCATTCCAGTAGCTTTACATGTGTCTAATGCCTTTATAATTTTGCTAACCTCGAAGGGTGTTATGAATCTAACATCAAAAGTATTATTTGCAAGTTTATTTCGTATGAAATGATGAATAGATGATATTGAATGAGTGGTCATTTAATTACGAATTTATTAAATGAGTCATCTGTAAACAGATAAAAACGAGGCTTTGTCGAGTTTTAATCTGTTCTAAATGACGAGTTTAATAAATTCTGTACTTTATGAGCACTCATTTGATATTGCCCTCATTTTTTTGCGATAAATCGATAGAAGTCCAAATCTTTACGGATTCAAGTTATTCCGCAAAACAGACACGCCGTTTGCGGAATAACGTCATCAAATACACTGTGATGTCATTTTCATGACGAAAATATAACGTTGCTATATATTCTGAGTTCATTTGCATAGTAATTCCACTAGTGTAATAACACCCTTGTAATATCAATAATATTCAATGGAGTTATTTCACTCTAACTACGTAGGTCATATCAAAAAGAAATATGTATCAGCGTTTAAGACACACGATTACTTTTTTTTCTACGAAATCCCTCGAAACGTGTTTATATTCATATGTAAGTGTTCTTTTCATATCGCAATGGAAGCCGTAGAAACAGAAAACAAAAACTTTTTAAAAGATAAGCCATGTCATTTTCGGTAGTTAGAACTAAGATTAAAAAAAAAGATTACAATGTTATTCTGCGTAATAATTCAACTGGCATGGCGTGGCTTAGCCGTGACGTAATTTGGCGAGTTTACTTTTCAATATTATAAGGTTATCTCAAGAGTAAGTCCTCAATTATCTTTAACGCAACAAATATCTGTTCCCTTAAGGGAAAATGATTCACATGCATTTCATCGTTTGGTTACAATAGCCTCGTAGCTTCAGCTTGGGCAAGCTGAAGTTACGAGGGTTCGGTAACCAACCTACGATTTAAGGTCTCTATTTAATTACGTCGACTTTCGATAGGAGTAAGTAAATGTAAATAAAAGCTGATTTACCTTAACCTTAGGTGCAACGACCCGTTACTTTTGCTCCGCCCTGCCAAGGCAATAATTATGAACTATACGTTTTATTATCTGTTTAGCAGAACAATGTCAGTAACACACTGGTCAACCCGGTTGTCAGGTACGGAGTAGAGGTTCGATGATCTAAGTCGAAAAGTCGACGCATTTGAAGTTATGATCCTTAATAGTATAAATTGATCTTATGGCCACATATCCATTCTACTTTTTTGCTTTTTGTTATTGTTATTGGTTAATTATTATTAAATCAAAGTCCAATTTATAATAACTATCAATCGACATTCCAAATAAGAATAAATGGATCGTCATACATACTCAAGTCTTGACTATTAATTATTTTCATCGGAACTGATTTTTTTCTCTCCAAATTTTAGATTAGAATATTTCAATAATACTTACACAAACCCTAAGTCCAATTACAAAGGTTCTTACTGGGAAAAATTATTGAAGACGTACTTCCGGCCTGGTTAACATTTGCTGCGGATGCCGTATGATAGCCCCGGATTAGATCTATTTTGAAATATACTTTTGAATTCGTAAGATTTTGTTTTCTGCGGCGCATGTGTTCACAAAAACCGCCCGGTTCCCGCGCAATATTTTCAGAAACCGGTTTGTGATGTCCGGTTTATGACCTTGCGATGTCTTTACGACGTGGCTACGGGATACGCACCAATAAAAAGGTCCGGTGATAGAACGGACGCCGTATTTCGTCACACGGGCACCGCACTATTACAGCGAGTTTACGGGCGCAATACGGGCTCCGTAGACTGAAAAAGCCGCAAAATGTAAAGAAGGCTTTAACCCCTTTTAACGAGTCATCTTCTCCTTTGTAGCACCCGATTCCATGGACCAAAACCCAGAACTTCATTTGGTGATAGTGGTAGGAGCGGCCTGTGGTGAGTATTGAAGTATTTTGTAACTTCACGTTTGACCTTATTTTGTGAAGTACACATTTTTACAACATTCGGCGAGTAAATAAATTTGGTGTAAATAAATTTGGTGTAATGATTCACATTTTCAATACATCAATGATGTATTTCGAAAAAAATCGATTACAAATAGTAATATCGTGAAATCGACTGTCATTCCATTCAAAACCATTATTAATCGCTCGCTCAGCGCTCTTTTCATTTATTCCAGACACTCCAAAATATCTATGTATATTTGTTTGTTTGTTTGATTGGGTTTTACGCCGCTTTCAACCATTTCACAGTTATATCGCGGCGGCCGGAGCACCTAACAATGGATTCCTGGTATTTCTTTCACCTGTACTACCATTACACCATTTCCTAGCCTCCGACTTGAACTTGTTTGCATATTTTATTAAAGGAAATAATAAATACCACTTATTTTATCCATCCTGAACAAAATTTGTGATTTATTACCTCCAATTAAATTCATTCAAACGTCGATCCACACTCCCAATCAATTTCATTCCAAAATCATTCATCTTGTAAGTTCCTAGATGTTGTTGCCTGTAAATTTAGTAAGTTTGTGTGCATGGTATTTGATGTCATTTTCAACATCGTTGCAGCTACATAGTGCTGACCGACACACCTACCCCTCCATGGCATCCCGTTGTTTCTCACACGACATAACCACAACATTCCATTCGAACCGATTTCTTAGGAGTGTTAGTAAAAAATGTACCAAAGGCTTTCATTAAACGATAATGATTTAGAACCTTGGGCCCGAGGTTATAAAACTTTTCCCAGACTCAACTTAACCGAAATTTTTATCAAATTTCAAATTTTAATAAATGTATGAAAATAAAAGATAATATAAATAAGTTGTTATTTATAACAGCTTATTAATATTATCTTTTATGTTAATGGGTATTAAAACAAAAGTACGGTTTTAATCTCATTTCGAAATTTGAGTAAACCTCGGGCCCAGATATTTTTGTTTCTTTCTATACATCACCGAACATCAATAATAAAAATCACCTAAGCAGGTAACTATTAGAAACTAGACAAATATTACGTATAGCCCTAATTTACAGCCACTAATCTGTCCTGCGTTCAACATGACAAAACGATGATAACACTTGTATGGAAATCGGGGTATAATTTGCAAACAGTTTGCACCGATTTAACACCCTGAACGAAAGGTTGTCTAAGTGATGTGTTGGGTTTTGTCTCTGCGATAATAATTGAGCCTGTGCGTGATATTTCCAACAATTTCACACCATTGCGCGAGGTTCAAACGTTGAGTAACGTTGACAGCGACACAATGCAATAATTATATATGCTGGTCGTATGAAGATGGATGAAGATCTTTTCTATATATAAAGCGTATAGGGAAGATTCTGGTCAGACTGTGCGAATGCACAGGCTGGCCAGAGGCTTTGCGTTGTGCACATTTGAAATTGTTGGAAATGTCACGTACAGGCTCAATTCTGATCACAGTGCAGCATGATTCAAGCCAGCCATAAGTCCATCTTTACTTTCAGGTGGTCTCCTGCTAGCCATCGTCGGTATTGTCATCGCAGTCCATCTGTGCAGACGTGGCAATCGCGATCCAGGTTTTACTCCGAATACAGTCTACTATGCTAACAATGGGACGGACAACATCGCTTATCAACGCGATGGTAAAAAGGACAAAATGGACGTGGCATGATTTAGAAAATAGTTCATAGTATTGTTGAATGTTATTAATCGTTGACATAATTTGAAGAGGCTTACAATTAATATAAGTATAAAAAAGATACAGTAACAAGTTGGCGTGATTGCCCGATCGGGAAATATTTCCTGATCCGATCGGGCAATTTGAAATTCTAAGAAAAATACCAGTCGCATAGCCAAAGTTTTTGGACATCTTTTAAAGGACACATACCACTGATCGATGTAGAAAATTGATCACAGTTGGGTCATGCGCCAAGACGGTTAAAGATTACATCGAAGTGGGCGGAAGGAGTTTAAATGACGAAAGATTTCAATTTCTTCTCAAATACTTTAATAGCCATTATTTTGACAGTTTCTTTTTGTAATAATGAATAACCAGGCTTAGGCTAAATCAAACGAACTGTTAGTAAATTTTATTGTAGGCAAACCAGTCATAAGCAAGCACCCAAGCGACATTCAAAAAGTGCTTGATTAAGATCGGTGCTTGCTTAATACATATCAATTTCAGTGCAGTACGTTCATTTTGAAACACGGCGACTGCTTACTTAATACAGGTTGCTTGCTGATCACAGGTGGCCGCTAAGACAGGGTTAATTGTACTTTATATGGAAATGAATCTGAAAACAGTGCTTTGAATGTTCTAGTTTTAGGACACATATAAAAATATCAACACGGTATTCTGCGTTATTGCTCAACTGGCAGGGCGTGGCTTAACCGTGACGTACTTTGAGTTTACTTTTCATTATTTTGGGTCCTTTCAAAAATTAGTCGGCACTTATCGGAGACACGTGCAAATAACTAAATCCAAAACCTTCAAGGGTTCGCGGGTATAAAGAAAGTGAACGCATTTCAGTGTTTAATTACCATAGCCACGTACCACAACAAACAAAGCCATGGAATTTTATGAATACATGTACGTTTTTTTTATAGTTTTGTAGACAAACAGACGGATCGACAAACAACGGTTAAACAAAATGCTATGATCTATCGATGTGGGGGTATAAATATTGGTGGTCCAACCAGATTAAGAAAATCTTCATAATATTCTTCAATGGGCGTGTAAACTATAAGTTATAGCTACGGCTTGAACAAATATTTTGTAACTATACTTGGCCTATCAACTGACCCGCTGTTACTCCGATTCCCAGAGTTTGGGGTTTAAACAAAGGGGTAACTACCAATACGCACATTACGCAAGTGCGTAGTACAGATAAACCCTCTTTCGCAAATTCCCGTAAATGAATGATCACAACATCGAAGCTACAGCTTATTGAAGCTGTAGCTAAGATGTTTTGATAATTCACCAAAGCTCAAATTATAAGAAAGGGGATCGGACGGAGGACATTCATCTTTTGTCACAGTCCATATATCGCCGTTATTCTATGCATTCTATGTTCGTCGTCTGAGTGCGTATAAATTTCAAATCATAGTTACTCCCTATTTTTGTCAAATTGCTAGGGTTACCTGATCTCGCCTTCCTCCCCAATTTTAATGTTGAACGGACCGTGTTTCGATCAATAAAACATGAAATTTCATTTGAGCTGGAAAACTTTTTCAAACTCTATATGTTGCTTTCGATTGAAAGTTTCTTTAAAGACTCGGCATTATATGAATAGCATGTGACGATATTCATGCAAACGGGTCATTTCTACACTTCACGCGCAATCAAACTGGTTGAAATTGTCACGAAAAAGCTCAAATATACATGTATAAATAGATTTTTTGATTTCAGCCATTTGATATCACAATTATTCATTCATCTATCTATATCATGATGATTATTAATTTCTCTCTGTCTTTTACGCATGAGCTTGAAAAGCAGTACGTTCGTGGGCGACCGAAAACTCGTAAATTAACAACGTTTTGGTCCCCATTCGTCGATTTGTGGTGTACATCATGTGAATGGGGGCCACCAGATTAAACGCCGAGTATTCAAAAAGGGGAATTGCCAGATCTCTCAGCAGATAATAGAATAGCCTTTTTGCAGACATCGGAAGAATACTTTTCAATCAGATTTCCTTGCAAGTGCAACTACAGATATAATTTCCAAAGGGTTTGCCACGATTTGTTATCTAGAACGCAATGCTGGTGTTTTACTTTTTCATTGTAGGCTCAACTATGAACATGGGACCATGTTTATAAACATTTAAACAAACGGAAACAAACTGAACAATATAATAGTATAAGAAATTCATATTCAGATCTACATAAACATACACATAAGATCGAAAAATTACATTGTGAACAACCGTTATATAGAAAAGATTTATCTATTACAGTATTATTGCCCCCTGTACATTTCATTGATTAAATACTTATGATATAAGAAGACAAATCAAGACGGGTTTCAAAATGAATGAATATACTATTGCTTTTTCCTTGAGCACTTTGAACAGTCCCTTTTCAGTTTTAGTTAGTTCTGTACATTCTAAGATAATAATATAAAGAACAAGAGGCCAAGAAGGGCCTGAGATACCTTACTGACTGCCAGGTTTTTCTTCATTTCAATCTTATATTTCAGGAACTTGCTCGTGAACTTGAGGAGATTGTTTCAGTAACAATAGCCAAGCACTTCTCTCTTCTCTAATTTGATCTAAGCAATAATCCGAAGGGCTCCTCTTAAAGTGGTTTAATCACAGAACATTACTTAACACACAAGAATTATACTGTAAATGGGTCAACAGAAATTTGATATTTCTAAACTCTATCTTGTTAACCAAAATAATTTTGAGCCCGTTTTTCGTTATTTCCGACGGATCAGCCACATTTGAAAAAGAACCTTCCTAAAGACCTCTGAAAATTTCAAGTAAATATGTCGATATTCATTGACTTGGTCGGGTAAACAAGCACATTTTGAGCGAATATCCATAAGTCCACTTTTCCATTATTTCCCGACGGATCAGTCCCATTTTTAAAAAGTAGCCTTTCTTATGACACTATAATTCACCATGTGAAAGTTTCAAGTAAATCTGTTAGTATTTGGCGATTTGGTGAAAAACAAGATTTTTTGAGTGAAAATCTCTCTGGGTGTTTCACACAGCTTGTCATTAAAAATATGTCAATGAATACGAGTACAATTACGAAAAACGTAATCTCATATTATTCGTTATCAGACGATGATGATGATGATGATGACGATGATGATGACGATTTCTCTTCTAGAACAATTTTCACGGATGAGCACGTGAATTTAGCACCATAATGTCCGGCCCAGTTACAGTTGTCTCGGCCGCCGTGAGTGTACTCTATAAACCGTACACCTTCATCGTACCCGGAAAAACTCTCAGATACCTAGAACAGAGACAGGAATATAGTTTACAACATCGTGAAATTGACATTTATGCCAATCTAAACCATTCCAAATCACTTGAAATCAAACAAGTATATCTGCTGATGATATAAAAAGTTTCATTAATATACCATGTACGGAAATTAGTTTGTCTATGAAAGTTATGTTTTCCATCTAATCGAAATATTTTTTTTCTTTTGGGGGGGGGGGGGGGATCACTCAAAATCACCAAAAAAAAAATGGTGGATATCCATGTGATATTATGGGAAAATAATTATTGGAAAAGAATTTTCAAAGTTTCTATTATATACGTGTACAAAATAAATGCGAATTGACCTCCGCCCATAAAAGACATATTTCCATCCAATCACAAAGATTTTGTAGTCTGATTAGAGACACCCAATGATCATTCTAGTGAAATTTCTTTGATATCAATTTATTAGGTTCTGTGAAAATAATTATCGAAGATTCTACTTTATAACCTCCGCCCATCCGACCACAATATTTTTTTTAGCCTGATTAAGGGTCACCCGAGGATCATTCCATTGATACATAGTTGATTTTCATTAATAAGCTTCTGAGAAGAGTCATTTTAACGATGTATTTAAATAAGTCACGTCCAATAAAGCTATGTTTATCATTTGATCAACATTTATTGAACAAGTTTGAAAGAGGGTCACCCAAGAATCATTCTTGTGAAGTTTGGTTAAAATTAATTCGTTTGGTAAAAATTCATCCGATATTTTCTGATGATAAGATTTTAAAAGAAAAAAAGTTAACGAAAGGACACACGGATGCACAACGGACACAGAACCATGTTTACTGCCAGAGATGCATTTGGCCAGAGGAGTTTTTTTTAGCTTAAAACTAAACCAAAGCCACATTTATTAATTCAACATTCTTTCGCCAGGTAAGAATATCTAAAAAGTGCATATCGATGGCTCAACGCGAAACAGTTGTAACTTCCTATAAACATATAACATACAGTAATTATTACACGCTGAGCCATCGATATGCGTTACATCATAACTTACAAGAGTTTCTCAAATGAAAATTTCAAAATTACAATTATTTTAATAACTTTCGACAACAGTACAGATAACAAACTCACCTCAAACCAGTCGCCCGAAGCGTCTTTTTCTTCATTGATTTCTCTACTGTCTATTTCCTCAAGGTCACCATTGAGAAGCCTAACACGAAGCCAGTAAACACAGCCTGCATCCGATCTCGTTCCAACCCTTATAAGAAGATTAATCCAAATGATTGAATCAGATCAGCCCACAGTTGTATATAAGATAACCATTGGTTTAATTTGAACCGGAAGTTAATTTCATCCAACCAGGATTGTTGATTCAATCAGTAAAATAGAAACAACAAACCTGAAATATTGAAAATAACTTCCAGTCTATATTCAACCAATGGTTAGCTATATTCAATTGAACAGAAGGGGTTTATCCTAATTTCAAAACGAAAACACGTGTAACTCGATTCTTTTCACCATCAAATTATATTTGGAATTTTCAGGTATCGTAGGACCGTAAATCTTAAAGCGACGAAGAATTATTTTGATTAGAAAATGTAATTGAATATTTACTACAATAGTGCAAAAATTAAATATTTTTTTTAAACCTTTTGTTTCAAAATTTCAAAAATATTGAAGTACAAATCCGAAAAGTTGTAGAGTGTATTACCATTCTGATATCTTGATCTCCGGCTTTACTTCGTCCATGAATTCATCGTCAAAACCTTCAAACCCCAGGTCAATCCGCTGTGTCTTTTCACAGTTTCCATGAGATGTGGCCCAGCATGAGCTCTCTGTTTACATAGAAAACAAATAAATTTAAAATGCTTCAAATTGTTTTGATTTAAAAAAAGCTACCTTAATAAAATACCTTCTTGAAATAAAGTTATTATTATTAATAATAATATTATTATTATAAGCTCTTTCATAGTCCAAATGGGACCAATAAATAGAACCTAAGGGGTCATTTTTTGAATAAAACTTTGTAGAAAGACTGCCATATGAAATTTATAAATATATTAATACGAAGGGGTAGTGCGTTTGTCCGTAATGTACGGATTTCGGAAGTTGTTGCTGTTGTAGTTCATAATGCTATTTTGTAAGGTAGAAAGGATTAACTTGATAAAATAATTTAATGTCAAGAGAAATTGATATCAAAATTTTGACATTTGATACAAATAAAATTGTATTAAGTCACATACATATTCAAGTTCTAAAACGTTCTAAAGAATCACAAAAACAATTTTGAAATTATTTCAATTTTTCGCAAAGTCCAAATTTCACAAATTCAAAACACAGAGTCCTTCACATAGAGCAATAAAGTCCTACTTTTAGTGACTAACGTTATCTGTCACAAAGTCATTCCATGCGGTTATTCTAAGTATATTCTTAAGTTCCTGTGCGTTTATTGATATGTTCTTACAGAGAAATTAGTCCAAATGACCAAGCCTTAATAAAAATCAGACAGGAAATATAGATTGTTTGACTGGCAAACCAACAGGACCATAACACATGCTAAGTACGAGTGTACACAGCTGATTGATATAATTTGTTGGTTTGTCTGCTAAAAACCCAACATGCATAAAACACAAAAGACGGTTTGAACACTTTTCTAAACACAGATTAATTCTGCTTCTCAAGAAACAAATTACATTTCTAATAATCAAAAAAATTGAGAATGGTGACAATCGGTTACTCATCTGAGATTATGTGCAAGCTTGACCAAAACTTCTGATTATTTCCAAAACGTCTTTAAAAGAGGGATGGATAAGAGCGTCTATATCTATTCTAAGTTAAATGTTTCTACGTAAAACCCTGTGATTTTGGTACTCTTTTAAGTCGTCTCTTGAGGTGATTTCAATGAGAATCCACAGCACAATGGGGTTGATATCGACGTCCTTCTATCTGCAGCTTTATTTATTGTATGTATTTATCTTAAACGCAGAATAAAAGACTAACCTTCTGCATCTTCATTGAAGTCCTTTAGATTAGATTCCTCTTCAACTAGAAACCCGTCACCACCGGATGACGTCACTTCCCATCCGTCGAGTCCCTCTAAAAAAAGAGACGCATAGTGAAAATATATATGAGCCTGTGCATGACATTTCCAACAATTTGAAATGTGCGCCAAGAAAGACCCTGGCCAACCTGTGCATCTGTACTTTACAGATAAATCAGATCTAGAAGTGTGTTCAGACAGACAATCAATCTTCATGTTGTCCTGTTGTACTGTGGAACTGATTATGGTGCTCAGTGTTTGAACCTTATGCACGTATCAAATTGTTGGAAATGTTACACACAGGCTCGTCTACGGTTTATAGAAATAAAACATGTGAAATTTTGTTTGAATTCTAAGCCCGGAAAATTCAGGGAAGAAGATTTTTTTATATTTCATCATTTGGGACCATTTTTATGTAACGCGATAGCCCATGTTATGTTTTCAATGGATAAGAAATTGGCCAAGAAATATGAAAAAACCATGCCCTAAGCATCATTTGAATGTGAAGTTCAGTTGAATGCTGAGCAGTAGTTTCAGGGAAGAAGATTTCTTTTATATATGATCAAATGGGACCATTTTAGGTGACGTGACAGCCCTATAGCCCATGTTTTTTATCTTATAGGAATCTAACGAAGGAATCTGAAATGACATCCTAAGCATCATTCCTGTGAAGTTTTGTTGATTCTGACCAGTTGTTTCAGGGAAGACGATTTTTCATTTATATTTCAAAATAAATAACCATTTTACAGTGACGGAATTTCCTACAGAGACCATTTAATCAAACTGATCGACATTTAATGAACAAATCTGAAAAAGACTGTTCTTGGCACCAATCCTGTGAAGTTTGGTTGAATTCTGACCAATAGTTTCAGAGAAGTAGATTTCTTTTATATTTCATCATACAGGACCATTTTTGGTGACACACAAGGCCATAGCACCGATATTATAAGCCCGATTAGAATTCGACGAAGACATCTGAAAGGATCATTCCTTTGAAATTGGGTTTAATTCTGACATTAATTATAGAGCAGAAGATGTTTAAAGAAAGAGTTAACATGGACGCACGCACGGACGCACTCACGGACGGACACCAGATTACGTCAATAGAACCCGCTGGACTTCGTCCAGTGGAGCTAAAAACGAACAATATGTTATGTCATGTATCTACATGTAGGCATAAAACATTGTCTTGAATAAGTTCGTACCTTTAGCCCATGGGTTCTTTAACAGATTCTTTCCAGCAGCAGATTTCACGGCCTGTCAAAAAGAAAACCACAGTGACTGTGTTTGTCCATGATTTAGGTAACTGCTAATTTCAGTCAAGAGGAAAAAACACGTGAAAAATTTACCGAATGGTAGCCTTGCGATCAGGATGACCAAACGGTGCGTACTGTTCGCAAATTATACCCACTTTGCACGTGACTTTGCGTGCAAAGTGGGGTATAATTTGCAAACAGTTCTTCGTCAAAATCTGAATGGCCGATCTGAAATTCCATTCCGAGAGGGTAAGTTAGGTGGGGGAAACCAACCGAAAATGTTTGATTCAATTTACAATATTCCCCAGTTAACGAGCAAAGTGCAAAGTGGAGCCTTTTTAAATCATAAGCAAATGATGTTGCAATGACAAATGAGAAACCAGGACATACTGAGCATTTATCTTACCCCAATCACCTGTAAATGTATAAATACTAGCCTCCAGGACGTCTTTAGACAGTTCACGTATAGTACACACAATTTTCAATAACTCGAAGTAAGGATGTCAATTGCTTAGCGAGAAACAGTTGTAACTGCCTATCAATATATAGGTAGCTACAACTGTTTTGTGCTAGGCGATCAATGTTAATTTTCAAATTTACATACCTTTTTCTTGCTGCCTTTCCTCTTTTTACCCACAAAAACCGCAGAATGTGTCATTTTAGCCCCAAAATGGCCAGCCCAGTTTTTCGTGTCCTGTCCACCGTGTCTAAATTCTACATAACGCACTCCTTCTGGATAGTCTTTAAAAATGTGACGAATCTAGAGAAGATGTAATCTTATAGCATTCAAGAAAATTCACGGTGTTTTCCAAAGAAGCGAAACAATTATCTCGAAACTTAGACAATCTACCGTACTGAGATTAGTCCTCAGTTCAGTTATTTGGCTATTGCATACTTTTATAATCATTGAATAAAACAAAATGAGCCTGTGCGTGAGATTTCCAACAATTTTAAATAACCGCAAAGTAAAGATTCTGACCAGTCTGTGCTTCACTATGTGTTTAGTAGATAGATAAGGTCTCAAAGTATCTGTAGACCATCAGGTAACTTTATATTTATATAGTATGTGACTGTCTAGGATGCTCAAAGTTTGCCCCTCATGCACATTTCATTTTGTTGGGAATGTCACGCACGGGCTTAAATATGCTTTTGATTTCTATGAAAAGGGCCGCGTATTTCATTTGATAGAAAACAAAACAACAAATTTTTTCCAAAATTAAGATACAAAAAGAATTATACATCTAAGTCTCGATCACAACCATAGAAACCCAGCCAAAATTCACTGAAAGCTTTGACTAGTAGGTAAGATGTTGATACCAAATAGAACTACAGCTGCTTGAGCGACTGGTTAGCTCCACAGGCCTGAAAATTGATGATATGCTAGACGAGAATTTAAGTGTTTTCAGTGTTTCCCCCTTTCCTTTTGCTAAAAGAATGATAAGTCACATTCTTAAATATATCTGCAAAGAAAAAATCATAATCGTTGAACTGTTACTTTCCTTTTACTTATAAAAGGTGTATTTGATATTAAACAATTTGATTAGTTATTTGGTCCAACGGCAGCACTCATTCTTTCCGACTATTTGTCTCTCACCAATGGTTTGATAATCGTAGACCTATGTGAGATAGCAGCTGGAGGCTAGGAAAGGATGTGGTGGTTGTACTGATGAGAGAAATACCAGGAATCCATTGTTAGGTAGGTATTCCAGCCGCGCGATATAACTGAAAGATTGTGGAAAGCGCAGTAAAACCCCATTCAACCAAACAAACAAAATGTATATACAGTCACGTCCGTAGCGGGCGGGGTATAAGGGGTATAATTTCAAAACGTTCGCAAACGTTTTTTCATCCTGAACGCAGAACAGGTACCTTTTTCCAGTCGGCCCCCTCGTCAACTACGTCAGCGAACTCGAATTTATCCAGCTCTTCTTTATCGCCGTCCAGGAGTCGAGCAATGATCTTATACTCACAACCACAGTCGAATCTCGGACAGTACCTATAATATATTAGAATGTGCGTGACTTTCCAACAATTCGACATGAGTGTAAGGTGTCGTTATTGAGCTCCCTAGATTGTAATATGGTGTAATAAGAAGATTACCTAATTTTCTAGAGAAACTTCGACACCTCTTCTGACTACATAACAAAAAGTGAAGACTTTGGTCAGGCTGTGCGAATGCGAATGACATGTTGGCTAACATGTCAATTTGAAAATATGTTGTAGGGTTATAAAAACGACCAGACATCGACAAAAGACTTTTTTTTTCCAAATTTAATGACTCTGAAGAGGAAGAATTACTTCTTTTATTTGGTTTGCTCAAACCAAGTATTTTACGTGAATTGATCGTCATGTGCGACTCATTGCGTCAAAAAGAACAATCTTGGAGGTGCAAAAAGTACAGGTCCTGAATAGACGGCGTTGACAGTGCACAATGTCCATGTTTGAACCTTTCCACTGGTAACAATAGTTTCTGGCTCATTTCATTTCATAGTTTTCTTGATTATCAATTTTCATCGTAAATTCATCCATAAATCGTTTGCCTCTGAATAAGCCAGTTGGCATTAAGGTAGTTGACCCGTGATAGTTCCGCAACGTTTTGGACGTAATGAACTTTAACAGTGTTAACCGAGGTTTCCTACTGATTTTCATTAGGAAACCTCGGTCAACATTGTGAAAGTTTGTGACGAAATGTTGTGGATCTATTACGGTTCTACTACCTTAACGAGTTAATAACATCGCGAAATTGACATCAGTCTCGATCAATACCATTAAAAACCGCTCGTTCAGCGCTCCTTTCAATCCATTCAAATGCTCCGAAATGCTCTATTAGAAAAGTATGTAGATTTAATTAAAAGGGGGAGGGGTAATAAAAGATCGCTTACCTTGTCTGACTGGATAAAATTAACGAATCTTTACTTACCTGTAATTCCTTGTCAAACTCGCTTCTCGTGCTCCTTCAATTTCATTCCGAAATCATTTACAAATCATTCATCTTGCCAATTTCACAATGTTATTAACAGTATCTACCCTTTTAAAGCCATTTAGGCTATTCATTACACATTGCATTGACAAGAAGACTAAACTCATATCAATGAAGAGTATGGTTGTAATCGATTACTTAATGTGCAAATGTCAAACTTTACCAGTCTCTAACAGTGATGGGTGGTTTCTTCCCATCCAGTTTTTCGTCGCTTATTCCACACTCTATAAGATCTACTAGCTGTATTTTCTCACAAGGGTCGTGACTCGTCGCCCAACACGGTAAGTTTTCTAGGAGAGAAAGGAGCACATTTTTAAACGAGATAAGTTGCTACAGAGTTCGAACTTATTACTAGACTTTTACGTTCGCCCATATACGGACGGCTACGTCATGCAGAATCGAGAATGTTGCTATTTCTTTAATGCTTTTCGGTGGTTTATCGAGAAATAACGGTAGATTATCACTTGATAATCTCACCGCAAAAGCAGTGAAATTATCAAAAACTTATACCCCGCTTTTGTGCATTTCATTCTATCTGACGTCATCTATGCGGGGCGAAATAAGTGACGTCACAATGAACGTTGCATAGTAATCACGTGCAAAATGACGCGCTTTACGAAAATGTGTCATAGCAATTTCACATTTTGTCTCATTTTTTGCATTAAAGAAATAGAATAATCGTTTGTTTTTCGTGTAAGATCGATTAATATTTCATTTCGTGAACAACAAAAGCTATATTTCCACTCGTGGCTCCGCCACTCGTGAAAATATAGCCTTTGTTGTTCACTCAATGAAATATAAATCGATCTTACACTTAAACAAACGATTATCCTCTATTTAATTAAGCGGGGATAGGCTCTATGAAGGGTATGTACAGCATTTATCATGCAATGGAGCCTGTAATTACATAACATGATATCAGACAGTATGTTTTAAGAAACAATTTGCATACACTTTTACCTAAATTTCTTTGATTTTCAAGGGTTAATTATAATTAGGCGCTGAAAAATTATACATTCTCCATAACCTTGACCAGATAAAATTGATATTTTGAGAAACTAACATGTTATTCTCTAAATATGTGCAGTTCGGTCCTAGTTTGCACCACGGTTTTTCACTTCAGATTCAAAGCTATTTCATAGAATTGAATTTCAAATTTGAGCATGCGCCTGACATTTCAACAATTTCAGACGTGGGTGAAGACTGAATTGATCAGTCTGAATGTAACCAGGACGTCAAAACGGTGCAAAATATATGCAAATTATAGCCCAATTTACACACAGTGCGATAATTGGAAGATAATCCTAATACACGGAGTCATTCATTTTTGTCCAAACCAAATGACTCGGTGTATTACAACTTTAAAACTTCCAATTATTGTTAAGGCAGATCCGATGTATGAGCTATCAATTAGGAGCATAGTAACGACGCTGATCAGACTGTGCGGACGCAGGTGGATCTGAGTTTTTAAGCGTTGCACAAACGTGCCAATTGTTGTACATGTCACTCACATTGTAAGCTACAATGTTGATTTTGAATAAGGTTTTATTTAGCTTGACGCATGTAAACTGTCGTGCTAGTAATAGATTTTTGTATTATGTATCGTAAACTCAGGACTACAGCCACAACAATAATTCCATAACCTGGGGCCTGTTTTACTAAACATCTTACGACCAATTTTTGCGTTAGTCAAAAATTAAAGTTGCCAAGTGACTAAATACTGAATGCTGTCATGCGTCAACTCATTGGTATCGATTTAAATGAGATATTGCAAGGCAGAATCCAACAATGAATGAATACACCAGGTACATTTTTGGATTTGACATACGATTAACATTTAAGTAAGAAGTTTAGTAAAAACGGGCCCCTGGGCCACGATTGTTCAAAGTACCTTTATCTGACTTGTTCATGTAGGTTACTTCAAACAGACCACAAAGGTCCGACTTTGAAATATGACAAGTAATTCCTTCTTAAACAGCATTACGTCATATTTTGTAGTTATATTATTTGGTCAAAATAAAACCAAAAATGAGTCATTACATGCGTTTAACATCATTAATCTTATTCCAAAATGTTGTTATTTAGGTTAAATATTAAAATATTTCGTTCATGACACCCAGAAGGTAAAAATGCAAATAAGGAAATTTTCCTAAGGCTTCATTTCAAATGTAAAGATGTCATAGTGACTTATTGAAATAAAAGTCCTCAGGTGTGGGGTCAATAGTTGGTCATTTCCCTCATTTATAAGTCGATAGTTTAAATTGGGTGCCCTTTTATTTGTTGTGTTATGTTGATTTAAAATCGAAAGTTTTTAACAAATATTCTTAAAACCATTTATTTATAAAGTTCCTACTTATTTTTAACTTTTCACGTCCCCAAACTCTTGTTCTGAACAGTAGAACTGCTTTTTAGAAGGCTGTTAATATACATCAGCGGTCCAGTTAAGAGGGGGATAAAGCAAGACATAAATCTTGATTTTTTTAATGAAAATCTATGTTGTGGGTTCTCATCGGAAGCGCCTTGGTGATAGTTTAAGTAAGGACTAATGGAATATTTAGAATTGATAACCAAAATACCTCCTCTTTTTATAGCTCCGATATATATGTAATGGTTTTGATCATCTGTTTTACCTGGGCCTGTTTTACTAAACATCTTTCGATCATTTTTTGCGTAAGTCAAAAATTAAAGTAACTTCACAGTAGTAGCTAAATATGGAATTCCGCCATGCGTCATCTCATTGGAACCATTTTCTAAAGACCGATTCAAATGAGGTATTGCAAGGCAGAATCTAACGACGAATTAGAACACAAGGTACGATTTGTGATTTTGATCGGCGATTAATTCTTTCGCAAGAAAATAAGAAAATGGGGCAATGGGCCTTAGATCATTAACTTTCCTCATGCTGGACTGAGCATTTTCTCAAATTTCAACTTTGTAACCTTTATTGTAAAGTTTAAGTTGAGATTCATCTTTCATACATTCAATTTCGAATGTTGAGTTTAAATACTCAGTAGAGATCGAAAACAATCGACCCTTAGTCAAAAACGGGCCATAATTCTTATAGAAAATGTTACTAGAGTTACATCCTTGATAAACTGGATAGCTACTGTGATTTTAAATACGAGTGCAAAGTTTGAGAAGATATTGCTACTTAAATAGCAACTGAGATACGACCAAGGTCAAAGTTTGTCGCACACAAGCCAACGCATCTGCCTTCGCCAACGACACAACAGTAGCATATAAAGGCTTTACCAAAAAATCAATTCCGTCCATTGTCTCTGAATAACAGATTTTTTAAGCACTAGTCGGGAAAGGGACTTGAATTGAAGAGCAAACCGGGATGAAATAAAATGCTGTAAATTAAAAGGCCAGCAAGAGGTCTAAGAGGGCTAGTATAGTTCCACTGAAACTTTATGCCTAGCAGCTATATGATATGAAAATAATATTATCTCAACACTAACCGAACACCCCCCTCCCCGCCCGACCGCGCGCCGTAGGAACCGTGTTGTCTTTTAATTCTATTTGATTAAAAAAAGTCACCTTTAACACTGCTGCAATCACAGATTGGTTTACAACCGTCCGGACATTCCTCACATTTGAACCCATCTCCTCCTTCACGGATAACTTCCCAGTGGTCTAGGCCATCTGAAATTGGGAAGTATAACATACTTAAACAATACATAATTAATGGATGACCAATGTATCGTATAACATACGAAATTATGGTCGATGAATGACGTCATTCTTTACAAATCGAAAAGCGCCAAGCCTTATCAACAAGCCTGCTGGAAAACGCGGTTTATGTTTTAAATGGTTAAGAATAAACATGGAAAGAGGAGTCGCGCTTAGGTCAGCCAAGTTATGGCATATAAATTTTGCATCTTCTTAACAAACCACCGTTAGATATTTTTTAATAATTCATGTTCATTAACATCTGTCATTGTTTCTACATAGATATAAACCTACATATTTCAGTATAGTTTAGAATTCGAGGCAATTTAATAATGAACATGCCGCCGTCCTTTGTCCTAAACATTTTCTTCTAATTCAGATTATTTGTATGTCTGCCTCTATGGTGCTTCCCATGAAAGAATTTCATTTGTTATCAGATCATTTACTTATAATATTGACTCGGAATTTGTCATCAAAACATTCATACTGACCCAGCGCCAGTATCCTATCAATGCTTTTGAAGAAATGCTTAACTCAAAGGGTAAGATGATCGCTATAACGCCCCCATTTGTTGATACATTGAACAGCTTGTTTAGATGAGAAGTTTTGTTGCCTTGGTTTCGGGCGATCATTTGTCTCTCCTTGAAAAGTGATAGATTCATATAAAATACTGAATGAGTCATTAGAGTTCTTAAATGAGATATGAACAGATAATGAGAAACAGTCTAGATGGTTGATGATGCGAACTTTCAGAACGATGGGCAATCAAATAATGTTGATGCTAATTCATGTTTTCATATTTATTTGTAGTCTCTAATTTTTTGCCGAAGAATTGTGTACAACAGAAATAAGCCGTGAAAAAGAACCAGAAACGATAACCTTATGATATATTTTTTTAATAAAGACACTCGTTATGTCAATATTTAAGCAAAAATTCTTTTTCATGAAAAAATGAAACATTGTTTCATTTTTCAAGAAAAGGGCCATTTTTGCCGAAATATTGAAATAACGAATGTTTTAATAGATGTTGATTCTATTCCCTTCGGAATGATTTTAGATATTGTAATGTTATAATGCTTGAAGAAAAGCGCGTTTTAGAGACAGAAAGAGCCGCCGTCATAGCGCAGTTGGTAGCGCAAAGGTCCCGGGTTCGATCTCCGCCGCGATATAACTGAAACATTGTTGAATGCGGCGTGAAACCACATTAAATCAACCAAGCAATAGAAACAGAAAAATTGAAGGATGTACGGCCGAAGGTTTCATGTAAATGTACATGTTTATTTTCTGAATTTAAAATGATCAATCTACCCTCCAGTGAAAGATTTTTTGACATGCGGCTTCTGGTAGACCTGTACTTAAGCCTATCTCTTTTCAAATATCTATTTAACGGAGTTCCCAGATTGTCCCTTTTCGCGTTACGTTTCACATTTATTAACCGTCATTCGGGATGTCCGGGAGCCACGGGTTGTCGAATGACATAATCATATCCGTGACCGTAAGTGCATCATTAGCCCTGCGTTCAGGATGCCAAAAACGTTTGCAAACATTCGAAAATCGAACCGTCTGCTTTGAACACCAAGTAAGTACACCTACAAAGCGGGGTAAACGTTTTAAACTTTGTGACAGTCATGAACTTTAAACGTAGGACGAAATACTTCAAAGCATGTGCGGTGTTCATGGGTAAAATGGGCAAAGTATAAAAAGGCTACAAATCTCGTTAGGAAGACGGGCGTTAAACACGTGCGATTGTTTCCTAACACGATTCAGCAGAGTTATTGTCTTGTAGATTATTTTACAAATATATAATTCCATATTATAGACCAGCAATTTCAAGTGAGTGATCATAGATCAATTTACACCGAAAATGAAAGGAAAAACGGTTTCTCAAACCTCACTCTTTTTTGCGGGACTATACCCTATTACTCATTGACAAAATCTCGATTTAGAAACAATCGCCTGTGGTATTTAAAAAGATTGACTTCAAATGCCTGTAATATTTTCTCACCTGAAGAGTATAAACTAGATATATACCGAACATTTATGAATGAAAGTATTATATGTATCTTTTCAGTGACACGTTTTGTTATGATCATGAGAGCTGTAATTACGACAAATTGCTTGCACACTAATACTTCAGTCACAATTTCGGTTGTAAAATCCCACTTAATACAAATCTTGATTAGCACCAGCGGCGGATCCAGGGTTTATATAAAGGGTGTTCGGTGTCAGCATAGAGTCGAGTAATTAGTCCCATAGTATACCTATCTACATAGATAGGGATACAATGGGACTAATTGCTCAAATTCTGTATATATATTCTTTATTTCCTCCATCTTTGGAGATCAAAAGTTATAAACATTTACAATATACAAAATCAAGTGAATAAAGATATTAACATTTAACAAAAGTTAACTATAGAAGGAGAAGATGAAAGAAGACTTGCTAATTATAGTTTATTATAAAGGGAAGGAGAAGGGAGGAGAAAAGATAAAAAGAACCACAGTTAGCGAATGCCATTCAATTCATTCAATGTGGAAAAGGAGGAGTTATGGCTGGACCGCGACGCTCCTTATCAGCTCTAGGAGGTCATTCAATACTAGAAAAAAATTCGAAATTTTAACGAAATCTATTATTTGTTGACACTTCCGAAATCAAAAATTGAGAGGATAAGAAACACGGAATGAGCCACGACAAAAAAAAAAAAAAATAAAAATAAAAAAATAAAAAAAAATGACTTCACGGGTGAGCTTTACATAATAGTTCATATTACACGGTATATAAATAAATATAGTTAAATTGCAATTTGCGACCGAAATTCGTTCCAGGCTCGGTGAAGAAACCTATAGGAAATTTTAAGAAAACGTTCATGATCGTCCTCGCTTAAGTGAATAAATGATAGCCCAAGTAATGCCTTTATATAATCAACTCTGTTTAAGCTACACAAAACATTCACGAAATCGTGTCCAAATGTAACTCTTACTATGTTTAAAAACGAAGACCGTACATTTCTAGTAGAAGCACAATCTATGACAATATGGGAAGTGCAATCAATATTTTCACACGGAATTCTGCAATTCGAACATTCAGATTTAACGTACGCCAAATAGGCTACTAATTGGGCTACGGTAAAACAATATTTAAGCATACTTGGGCATTTTTTTGCAAAATTCCATATAAAAGGATTGTCAAAGAATGGTTGGATATGCTTGTAAAGTGTAAAGTCTGCCAATTGAGTATTTGTATCCCATTCTTGTACATAATGATAATAAATTCGAGGCAAATAAAGATGTTTCCATATTGACTTTGAGGGAAATATTCCTTCATTAGTATATGAATTAAGCGTGTCGACACAGTTATACTGAATTAAAAGATTTGACACTTCGTGTATAAAACCATTCTTTGAAATTTCAGCTGTATAAGAAAACAAGCGAGTTAAGAACATATGTTTTGCTGCAGAATCATTCTTGAGATTACATAGTTGCCCAAGGAAATTCAATTTACGTTTTTCAACTTGTGACATTATGGGTAAACAGCCAATCGTTGCTAATACGATATCTGTTCTTGACCTTAAATTCAACCCCATTATATGTTTAAGACAAAGTCGATGGGCTCTTTCTAACACAAGGCGATCTGAATTTGAATTTATTATCAAGAACTCGGAGCCAAAAAGGGCCCTTGGAAGAACCATGGAATAATATATTTTACGACTAGTTAAAGGGTTTAAGCCGTTCGCGTGTAGCCCAAATTTACTAATGCCAAAGAAGGTGCGCCGAATCTTATTAGCATAAAATTTAGTTAAAGAAGACTTATCATTGTATTTACTTAACAAAACACCCAGATGAGTGATTTCTTCCGATTCAGTGATATTCTCATGTCCAATGGACCAGACCTTTGATCTCTTTTTATATGCATGTTCAGTTTAGCGACTATGTCCTAGCCAAGTTTTTCTCCCCCTGCCATAAATCTAATTTGCCAGTTATAAGGTCATATGTTGTCAAGTTACTGTTGGGCTTATCGGGGCAATATATTTATTCCTTTCCTGCTCAACACCAGGTGTATGACAAAGAAGTATTTCAAGATAATTGAAGTTTTAGGTCTTTAACACAAACACACATCTTCTGAACTAATTGTATATTTAAAGTTGCTTTCAACATTTTTTTCATTTTTTTAATCTGTAATGTCTACATTTTTTTAACCCTTTTACTCACAACAAATCTATCAATGACTAATTAAACTGAAAGGTGACATAAATAATAAGCCAGAAAAACTTCTTTTGATGAAAAAAAGAAAAAAAAAAGTATCATCACATTTGAATTTGGTGCTTTTTATGCCAAGCATCGATTTCCGATGAGGGGGGCATATTGTTTTTAGCCCACCTGAGCACAACGTGCTCAAGGGGAGCTTTAAGGATCACCCTGAGTTCATTGTCCGTCGTCAACTATCTTAAATACTTCTTCTTCTTCTTCTTCTTCTTCTCCCGAACCACTTTGCCGAATTCCAATGATACTTTACCAGAATGTTCCTTAGGTGACCCTTTTCAAGTAGAAAGCCATGAATTGCTTGAGTCACTCCACAGGATTGAAATTCTGGTAATAGCAAATAAAAGTTTTGACCAGATTTTTAGATATTTTGGGTTCTTTTGATGTTGAAAATGATTTCCAAGATTTCCAGTATATGACATAGAGAAATGACCTCTGCCCATAAAAGACATATTTTTCATCCAATCACAGTAATTTTTGGCTGCAAGATAATGGGTCACCAAAGGATCATACCAATAATGTTTGATTGATATCCATCAGTTATATACTAAGAAAATGATTTTCATAATTTCCACTATATATAGAGAAATGACCTACGCCCATAAAATACATATTTTCCATCTGATCACAATAATTTTTTGTACACTGATAAAGGGTCATTTAAGGATGATTCCAGTGAAATTTGGTTGATATCCATCGATTACATTCTGAGAAAATGATTTTCAAAGTTTCCACTATATAACATATAGAGAAATGACCTCCGCCCATTTAATCCATATTTTTCAACCGATCACAATGATTTTTGGTGGACTGATAAAGGGTCACTCAAGGATCACTCCAGTAAAATTTGAGTTATATCCATCAGTTACAGTCCAAGAAAATGATTCTCAAAGTTTACACTATATAACATAAAGAGAAATGATCTCCGCCTATAAAATACATATTTTTCATCTGATTACAATAATTTTTTGTAGACTAACAAAGGGTCACCCAAGGATCATTCATGTAAAATTTAATTGGTATAAATGGATTTGAATCCGAGAAAACACATTTTTTACCATATTTGGAAATTAGCCACGCCCATTAAATCAATGTTTTTCATTGGATCAAAATTTCTTGAACAACTTTGAAAGAAGGTCACCCAAGGATCATTCCTGTGAAGTTTGGTTGAAATTCATCCTGTAATTTCTGAGAGAAGATTTTTAAAGATAAAGCTTACGACCGGACGCATGGGCGGATGGACGGATGCACGACGGACACATTGTGACAACGCCATGACAACAGCCCCAGTGGCAAATGGCCAGTGGAGCTAAAAATTGTTCGCAAAATTTTAATTGCCCCATATAAATTGGCGTGGCAGGGCTTGGCATTTTTTACTTTGGAATCTTTGAACGACATCTCCTCCTGAACCACTCAGCCAGTTTCAATGAAACTTTACCAGCAGGTTCCTTGGGTTACCCTTTTTAAAATTTGTTCGCAAAATTTTAATTGTCCCATAAACATGGGCATGACAGGGTGTGGCTTATTTTGGAGTTACTGTCTTTTGTTGATTTGTATACTTGGATTTTATCCGGACATTATCTCTGAAAGTATAATGATCTTGAAACTTATTAGGCTGATAGATCAAAGGTATTGATGCAAAGTGTATTGCATAAGAACCATAACTCTATGTAGCCTTTTCTAAGTTCTTGTCCTTTGGTTGTAACACCTGGATTTTGTTGGGAGCATATCTCTGATAGAGTATTAACAGTGATTGTGAATTTTTTCAGGTGGATATATCTCACCAAGGGAAAGTACTGTGAACAAGAACTGTAACTCTACCTAGCTAAGCTTTTGAGTAATTGACTTGCGTTACTTTTCACTCGACGATCTGTTAATCATTTGAACACGATTAACAAATCTGGTTGACACGATGACTCCTGTATTACGCTCCAACTAAGTCAATTTTCTTTAGGAAAATGACGGCTTGAAAGCCCACTTTCACATATTGAGATATCATGTTACTTGTAATTTGAAAAGTGACTTTATGTAAGTTTGTATCAATAAAGAATATGTCTATGATAGTTGCCGAATCAACTGTAATTAACTCGTAAAGTGTCTTTCAGTTTCAATTTCCAAATTTTGTCTTCATACAGGCAGGTTTCAACCAAATGGGTACTCTTATTCATTTTGGAATCAACAATTGCACCCTTGTGAACTCTTGTTGATAGTGTTGTGAAGCGAGACATACCGTCTTGGGAATCATCATTATTTTATCCCATACATGTGGCTATATGATTGTTCTACCAAAAATAGCAAAAGAAGATAAAAATCCATATAAAGGATTTCAATTATTTCAATTTGTATTTGTGGATATTTTTCTTGGAGTTAAGTATATAAAGATCTAGAAAATTAAATGAATTCTTTTAAAAATCATTAGAAGGTATACGTTTTATTTTAAATTTAATTTCAAATAAAGTTAAAAATTTCAGATAAAGTGGAAAAGTATTTTCACGTGGGGTACTTCTCATGTTTTATTAAAAAACCCTTATCCTTATGGCTAGGATAATGTGTTTTGAAGGTATTTTCATTTTTCGGCCGCCATGCTCATATTCTTAGACATCCAAGTGACTAAACATACAATTAAGTCAAAGATACACAATTCTACGGCGGTTGAAAAGAGAGATATTGTCATTTTAATTATGAGACTTCATGATGATTGGCAGCCATTGTGATTTTAGGCGGCCATCTTGAAATTGGTCTGATATTAAGTGAACAAACTTTATCTCAGATTATAAACTAATGTTTGACTTTTTATTCGGTACTAATATAATAACTATGGGTGTTCTGGAATGAAGACCTGACTAGTTTGCTTGTATGCCTATTTGTGGATTGGCGGCCATTTTGTTTTGGGGCGGCCATCTTGAAAATGAAAGAATCCAAGGTGGCCAGACTTTGAATTTTGATCTGCTAGGTCTGAAGAATATTTGGGGAAAATTTCATGCTTGTATCACAAACTGAAGTATTTTGTCCCTAATCCGCTGCACTATTAGTTTGGGTGGGGTCGAACGCCACTTTCAACAATCATCTAGTTTTATCTCCGCAGCCTGAGCACCTAACAAATGATTCCTGGTATTTCTCACACAAATACTACCATTACATTCTTTTCTAGCCTCCAGCTGCTATCTCACATACGTCTATGATTATCAAAACATTGGTGAAAAACTTTTAGCCAGAAAGGATGAGTGCACCATCAGGGATCAAACCCGGATCAGAAGATTCAAAATGAAAAAAAAAAATATTTATGATGGAATATTTCAGTTCAGTCTAACAAGCTTTGGAGAAACTACTTTTCGTCAAATTTTCTCATGCAACACTGGTTACTTGCAAGATAACATAGAAAAACAGTGTGATAAAAGGAGCTGTTGATTCTTTATATATTGGGTATTTTTCCAGCAATGTAATCCCGCTTTGACTATTTAACTAAACGGAGAATTTATGAATCATATGTTCAAAATAAATACTGACTCACAATTAGTGCATCCAGTGCCTTAAGCACTGTGATTCTAATGAAATTTTACTACGGTTTTTATTCAGCATCACAAGGGATGATATTATTTTTAGGATATAAGGGTATGTATAAAAATGCAGAATAATATTAATGTGTTGAAAAAGATGTGAAATCAGTTTTAAAAATCCCGTAATTTCGTTAACTTTTCCGTAGGTCTATATCAAACCGCTTGTAAAGAATAAAATCTGGTTAAATAATATAACTGTCCTCTGTCAGCAGCCTACCTTACTTATAATTAAGATTTATGGCCAGCATCAAGTAACAATTGTTAGAGGTCAACAATTCCGATAAAAGAGATAAAGCACAGAAACTGTTTGAGTAAAATCTACTCGTTTTCAGGACATAGTCGTCTTACTGTGTTTAGATTCATTGAAAACAACTATAAAACATTTGTCTGCATTATATTGGTATCTCCATTTACACGAGTATGAGAAACAGATATTTAACATTGCTTGTAAAGAATTTCGCGACAAGGAGAGTAGAGTCATATCATCCGCAAACGACGGTGCACAAAAATCGTAGTCATTTATCCTAAATCCTAGCCGACTTTTAGATAATAACTCTAATAACTCATTTATGTATAATAAATACAAGAACGGGGACCAGACCCCGCCTTGTCTGGTTCCCTGTAAAATGGGGAACCAGTCCGAGTAACAGTTACAAAAGAGAACTCGACTGTACATATCGCTGTGCATCGCAATTACATTCTTCAGTAATACGAAGTCTATACCATATGAGTGTAATTTGAAAATTAAACCATCGTGCCAGACTCTGTCAAAGGCTTGTTTGGCGTCTAAGAAACACGAGTACAACTTACTGTTATTTTCTCGACAAAACTCTATGCTTTCATTAACTACGAAGGATGTCATTAAACTATTCATATTTTTCTGAAATCCACCTTGTAATGGATTTAATTTTATGTTTATGCTAGCTTCTAACCGATTTAAAAGCACGCGCTCATATAATTTAAGGATTGCTGAAGATAATGTAATAGCTCGATAGCTACTAGGATTATCTTTGCGTTTCCCGTTACCTTTATACAAGGTAATTATAGTTCCAAGTTTCATTGTTAAGGGGACATAAGCCATACTGTACATTAAATTGAATAATAAGGTGATGTAATGAATTAACATGTCACCTCCATAAATAAGATGTTCATTATATATCCCATCTAGGCCACACATTTTCCCTCTTTTTAAAACATTGACGGATTTCGCAATTTCTTCCTTTGAAAATTCTTCATATCGCGCAAACGATGGAATATGCGTATTTTTTAAAAGCGAAACAATGTTTACAACTTTCTGATAATGATCATCATCATACGATTCGTGCTCTGTATCAGTATACAAATTTGCGAAGTGTTTTCCCCATGCCTGGGCAATTTTCTCGGGGCTTCTTAGCATAACATTATCAAAAACTATTTCATTACCAAAAGAAGAGATTTTCGCTTCCTGCTTAGATTGAAAAAGACGCCAAAAATAGGGACTGTCGATACCAGATGCGTCGTCTATTTCTTTGTTAATTTTCTCGAGATAGTTATAGGAACACATTCTGTTTAATTTACGAAATTGTGATTTGGCCTGTTTATAGTTACGATAACTTGTGAATAAATCACCCCTCGGCCGACCTTCATTCAACCAATTATTTCGTTTCTGTCTCATTTCGAAATGATAAGATTTGAGTTCTGTTGACCAATAAGGCTTCAGATAATGCCTATATTTAGCTTTTGGAAAACAAGCATCCGAGACAGAGTTTATAGAAAGGACAATAGTGTTATACAAGGTATCTATAAATTCGCATTCGTCGTTGACTGGGATTTCATCTACCATTCTTTTTAAAGACGAGTGCAGTTGGTTTGTGTAGTTAAACATTTGATCATTTGTTAACTTATTCCACCGTATAGGTGAAGGTTTATTGGTTTCATTAGGCTTTGAATGAATAACAAAATTAATATAAAAAACAATCGGACGATGAGACGATACATTTAGATAGTTATCATCCACGATAGAACAATACGAAACTAAGTCACGAGACTCAATTGGAATCATCACATGATCAATTAACGACGAGTATTTACCATCGTAAGTCACATAACTTGAATCAGACCCTGTACACAAGTCGCTGGTTGTTAATACAAACAGATTATAGTCACTTACTAGACGCTCTATCAAGGAGCCTCTGTTATCCATTTGTTTGATAAATACGTTTCCTGACAAATGTGCGTTAAAATCGCCCATCAAAATAACCATGCCCTTTTCGGTATAAAGACTTAAAATATCACGAAGCTCATCCAGGAATGAACGATATTTGACTATACTGTGATTACTGCTAGGAAGATAAATTTGAATTAAGTAGGCAAAATTGTCGGGTGATAATTGTATTTGTATACCGATAATTCGATCAGAATTGATTGATAGGGGTATTATAAACGGATTAAGTTTCTTTTTCCAAAGAAGCATAACTCCTCCTTTCCCAACTCTCGTACCACTAGATAAGGGAAGATCATTGTCACAGACCCCTATACCATTGTAACATGCATGAATACTATTAATAAAATGTAGATCGGAAGAAAAAAGCCAATGTTCGGAGATACCACATATATCTACCGAGAATTGATCTAGCAAATTACAAAGATATACAGTGCTGGACATTATACCAGTAGCATTCCACGTACCAAATTTTAGACTAGCCATTATGAATTAATGTAAAGAGTACGACGAACAAAATTTCGAATTTCACAAAAAGCTCTAAAATATCATTTGTCATGCAAAATTGGCAGTAACATTTCAAGATCATGCTGTGGGTAATGAAACGTGCAAATGCACATGTAAAAGGCTTATTGTATAAATTACGTGACCCACTCATTAAATTTATGGTAGAATAACTCTCGCAACGATGCTTCACTACCGTGATGCAACAAATATAGTTTGAGCGACCATGATAAGACGGATGTGCTCGTACACAAATATTAGTTTCAGACTGTATCGCTATATTTGCGACCAGCATTAAAAGTATTACAAGTGTATGTGCACATATAGTACATATTACGTTTAAAAGAATTTCCAGAATGACTTGTAAATCAAGCAGGCTGCAATTATCAAAAAAACATTGTCAATTGATAGAATTTATCGAATGTATCTATGATAGCCGGTATGTATTGAATTACTTTATTCATACTGATATAAGAATGAATTTCTGCTTTAATAGTCAGTCCTAGGCAGTATCACGGGGGTAACTATATCGTCCGTCCGTACGGTGATATCCACTATCTGTGTACCTCATCTCATCTGGGTCAACACTGTATTGGTAAGCGTTATTTCTGTTTCCCTGAAAGGGTCGCTTCGTATAACGATAAGTGTTATTTTCACCATCGTATCTTGTCGAACTATAATGTTGATCATTGTGATTATCACGATCGTAATGATCTCGATTCACACGCGCTCTCTCAGTACCGGAGGTACTTGCATCCCAATATGTTTCGCGCGCTCTCGTGTCTCTATCACGCACTTTATCACTTTTAGATCCCGCAGAATTTGAGTACATTTTCTCATATTGATTTTTCGATACCCAAGGGCGACAAGTGACACCCTCAGGCCAGAATCCTTCTTCTGTTAATAACTGGCTGTTAGGACTCTCAACATTTAGTCGAATAATGACGGAGCGTCTGTTTCGCAGTGGAAAAATGCGCATCATTGTTACTTTGATATTATAGCGACCTACTAGTTTGTAGATGAGATCAGGCTTGATTGAAGGTTTAAATCCGCCGATGTAAAACCGCTTAGTTTTACGTACAATGTGCTCAGTAAAATCGTCGTAAACACAGTTAGCGTCACCCTCGTCAGTGCTATGTTGATACGCACCTTGCTCCAAAGTATTTGACGGTCTATTGTTGCTGGGAACACTGTTATAACAATTATTGTTTCTATTGACACTAGCATTTTGACTTGCTCGATCATCGTAACTACGTGAATATTCCGACGAATTATACAGCGACACTGGTTTATATTGCGATGGCTGTGGATTATTGTACATCGCACTCGATGGCTTATTCTGGTCAAAAACGTATGTAGTTCGCTGAGTCCTGTGTTGTTGGGACTGTGATGTTTTGTTATTTCCATCGGGATAAGCGTGCATGCCAGAACCTATATGAACTGGTATGCTTTCCCCTTGATAATCTGTACCATCATAATGTACATCACGATCACGGTTAATGAGTACGTCGCGATAAGACCGATAATCGGGATGGGGTCCCTCTGAATTATCGTTCGTTTCTGGATTTAACGGGCTTGTTGATTGTACAATCGTTCGATCATCCTCGATTATGTGAACTGTATCGTTGGTACTCGTGGGCGAGATTTCTTCGTCTAACATCAACTGACTAGCGCATTGGTTATTTGCCGATAAACCGTTGACCGACTTATTTAGTTCGACTAGTTTTGAGCCAACTTTCCCACAATATTTGTCTATTTTCTTTTTAACTCCTTTGATTGAGCTGTCTAACTCGTTAATTCTCGACTCAGTATAATCTTTCTGCGACTGGAGATCATCTGTTAATGATTTTACATTTACTTTAATTCCATTTAGATTGGCAAACTTTTCATCCTCTAGACGTCTTATCGCCAGGCTATTTATAGTCAAATCTCTGTTCAGTGTCTCGTATTTAGTATTTGATTCCCTTTTGTGACTCTCTAAGTCATTTTTTATAGTTTTTAAGTCATTTGATAGGTCGTTGAAACTTGACTGTTTTTCTTCTCTCATTTTCATTATATCAGTTTGACATTGAACCAGTGCATTTTTGAGTAGTTTTATTTCATTGAAACAACTAGACAAATCGTTTTGTGGACTGTTTATAGAACTATTGAGTCTGGATTTTGATCTAGGAATGCTGAGGACATCTTTCATAGTCTCGAACTCTGCACCCTCTATGACTGATACTAACGTGTGAATATCACTAGCTAATTTGTCTATGACATTTTCACCATTCGTTCTCGATTTTCGTCTTTTTAAAGGCGCTTTCTGAGGAAACGGATAACCTTCAATACTTTTACATGATTGTAGAGCAGACTCTCTCATTTCTTCTAAATGATCTTCTCTGCCGTTGGCATCAACTATCACTCTTGATATAAATTCTTTTTCAGTCAAATTTACAAAATGTTCCTGTAGTTTCGTGATCAACGGCCAATTACTATTCGGTGGTGGCGAAGTGATTGATATTGGTGTACTGTTATAATGAACAATATCGTCCGTTTCCGCCTCGAGTAGTTGTTTTGTAAACGTTTGTGAACTCTCATAATACTCATATTGAGCAGTCTGATCTTGGTCTCTTTGCCCTGCTGTGGGTTGAGATGAACAGCTAAATGAAGCATCCATTTTATGATGTTAGTTTATTGTTTTATAATTATAATATCATACATTTATACGCTGTTTGTATATATTTTCTTTAATTCAAAAACTGCTCACCTTGATACTATATATAGTACAGCTTTTTACCGCCTCATTACAACAATGGAAAATCCATTGAAAGTCATATTTTCCACACTTTTTCACAAAATTTCACACTTTTATTTTTTGTAATGTCCAAAGCTGTTATTTTGGAGACTATTACATCGTTGATATGATTTGTATCGCGATATAATATAATGAGATATGAACAGATAATGAGAAACAGTCTAGATGGTTGATGATGCGAACTTTCAGAACGATGGGCAATCAAATAATGTTGATGCTAATTCATGTTTTCATATTTATTTGTAGTCTCTAATTTTTTGCCGAAGAATTGTGTACAACAGAAATAAGCCGTGAAAAAGAACCAGAAACGATAACCTTATGATATATTTTTTTAATAAAGACACTCGTTATGTCAATATTTAAGCAAAAATTCTTTTTCATGAAAAAATGAAACATTGTTTCATTTTTCAAGAAAAGGGCCATTTTTGCCGAAATATTGAAATAACGAATGTTTTAATAGATGTTGATTCTATTCCCTTCGGAATGATTTTAGATATTGTAATGTTATAATGCTTGAAGAAAAGCGCGTTTTAGAGACAGAAAGAGCCGCCGTCATAGCGCAGTTGGTAGCGCAAAGGTCCCGGGTTCGATCTCCGCCGCGATATAACTGAAACATTGTTGAATGCGGCGTGAAACCACATTAAATCAACCAAGCAATAGAAACAGAAAAATTGAAGGATGTACGGCCGAAGGTTTCATGTAAATGTACATGTTTATTTTCTGAATTTAAAATGATCAATCTACCCTCCAGTGAAAGATTTTTTGACATGCGGCTTCTGGTAGACCTGTACTTAAGCCTATCTCTTTTCAAATATCTATTTAACGGAGTTCCCAGATTGTCCCTTTTCGCGTTACGTTTCACATTTATTAACCGTCATTCGGGATGTCCGGGAGCCACGGGTTGTCGAATGACATAATCATATCCGTGACCGTAAGTGCATCATTAGCCCTGCGTTCAGGATGCCAAAAACGTTTGCAAACATTCGAAAATCGAACCGTCTGCTTTGAACACCAAGTAAGTACACCTACAAAGCGGGGTAAACGTTTTAAACTTTGTGACAGTCATGAACTTTAAACGTAGGACGAAATACTTCAAAGCATGTGCGGTGTTCATGGGTAAAATGGGCAAAGTATAAAAAGGCTACAAATCTCGTTAGGAAGACGGGCGTTAAACACGTGCGATTGTTTCCTAACACGATTCAGCAGAGTTATTGTCTTGTAGATTATTTTACAAATATATAATTCCATATTATAGACCAGCAATTTCAAGTGAGTGATCATAGATCAATTTACACCGAAAATGAAAGGAAAAACGGTTTCTCAAACCTCACTCTTTTTTGCGGGACTATACCCTATTACTCATTGACAAAATCTCGATTTAGAAACAATCGCCTGTGGTATTTAAAAAGATTGACTTCAAATGCCTGTAATATTTTCTCACCTGAAGAGTATAAACTAGATATATACCGAACATTTATGAATGAAAGTATTATATGTATCTTTTCAGTGACACGTTTTGTTATGATCATGAGAGCTGTAATTACGACAAATTGCTTGCACACTAATACTTCAGTCACAATTTCGGTTGTAAAATCCCACTTAATACAAATCTTGATTAGCACCAGCGGCGGATCCAGGGTTTATATAAAGGGTGTTCGGTGTCAGCATAGAGTCGAGTAATTAGTCCCATAGTATACCTATCTACATAGATAGGGATACAATGGGACTAATTGCTCAAATTCTGTAGATCTACAGATATCTTTTATTTGTAGAATTTCAAGTTCCTGTGATACGAACACTACCGTGAAAAAAAATGCGGGTTATGATTTTCTTGTGTTACAACATTTCGATTGATTGGTCAACTACAATGAAGTAATCTAGATACGGAGATGGTTTAGACCCCCGAACCCCCTCCGTATCCTCCCCTGGGCGCATGTAATTTGCATCTTGCTAGAGGTAAACTATATCTCAGGACTAAACCATTGATAAATCTGAGAGGGCATTTCAACAGTAGCAGCTTGATTTATCACGGGAGCTCTCAATGTAGACCATAGTACTGTAGGCTAGTCAGTAGAGGGTCGCAAATGTACTCGTCTGACTATGAGAACAAGCAAATGTCGTAAGTGCAGCTTGAATATGCTGTCAAGTTTGCGATATTTTGTCGCAACTTACGCTAACTTATAAAGCGTTAATTTCTAGTCTGTCGCGATCAGAAAAACATATCTTGTTCAAATTCAATTCCGGATTCGACAGGGGGAGTCCGGACTCCTGGGTCCCACCCCTGAATCAGCGCATGCAAATTAATGTAATATCAATAACACTTACCCTTAGCTCTAGGATTCTTCAATAGATTCTTGCTTCGCCCCATGATAACTATCTCTACACTGTGTAATTAATGTTTCCTTTCCTCTGTATCAAACTAGATGAAATCCTCACATGTATCAAGTATGCGGAGTTGTGTTTATAAATAGTTACCTTCCCTAACTAACAGGTTATACTGTGTTGGCTAGTCGATGTATAGTCAATACTGCCTTGATCGACCTGTTAGAATGTTTACTAAGATTTCAATGTAAATATACACTGCATTTACACAGATTTTCACTTATAATGTCGGTATATTTACTCTAAACCTCTATTTCTATCACGCTGCATGATTCTATACCTACGCAAAATATGAGAAATATGGGTTTTTCAAGGTGATTCATGCGCGACGCGTCAATGAGCCTATGGTGGATAATGAGGGACGTTGATAATCTGTAAACGCTGATAAGTATGGTGAATGAGGAGTGTCAATAATGTAACAGTAGAACGAATTTCGAACAGATACTTTTCGTTAGCGCATGTAATAGTTCAAGCGTTTAAAAGGATAATATATTCGATGTTACACAAGATTGACTATTGTCGATTTCAGCTACAGAACTTCGTAGGGCGGTAACAAAAACTTCATCGGAGCGGTTCGCTGTCACGATCCGCTGGGATCATGTCATCACTGAATTCAACCTGTGAATGCAGTAACCGGATATTTTGATCGTCTTTTGCACGGGGGTATCATGTCAAATAAATTTTTCGGTATCTGTAAGAACTTGATCGATTCGAAAAAGGCTTGAATTAGAGAACGGAAACGCCAGGAGTTTGCATGATGTGGTAGATCTTTCGAAATTCTGCTGCCTGATAAAATGTTTTTTGCGACCAAGTAAGTTTCTTTTTATCATGGACAGATTTTTAACAGATCAGTCACACCGTAGCAAGTTCCTTGTAATGATTTTTCCCTCTCGAATTCTGAGTCTTAGGCACATGAAGTGACAGGATAATTGACGATTTTTTTAAAATATTGTGTCATGTTATTCTCCTCCGTGTTTTGTTCAGCTGTTATCGTTTCTGGGGAAAAAAACATAAAACCAATTCTGACAGGCTGTCTGACTTCACCTCGATTACTTCGCCAAATCGCGGGCCGCTGTATCTCGGACTGCCGCGGCGAATTTGAGACTGGTCATGTGCATACTTGATTTTTATCATGCAATAAAGCCTGTATCGACCTGATATCACCTGTCTATCAACATAAAATGATATCAGGCAGTCTATTTTAGAAAAAATCGGCTTATACGTTTACCTGAACTTCTTTGACTTTTAAGGGTGTATTATGAATAAGCCGCTGAAAAGTGATTGCATTAAATAGAATAACATGTGTCTTAAAAATTAATGTTATTTAGTCTCGGGTGAGAGAAATTATCATGACTCGGTAAAGCCTCATCATGATCATGAATACTCCCAACCTCGACCAGATAATATTGATATTTTAACATACTTACATATTATTCTCTAATTATACATTTTTTACTCGAGGTAAGGCCATGATCAGAAACGGACTGACGAATTTGTAGATGCAGCTTCGTGAAATTGAGATTCCCTGAGAAGAGATAGTGTACAGGCTACTAGAGAAATCAAGTTGCGCGGTGACACTAAATGCGGCGTTATTTTGGCTGATAGTCCAACCTCAAGGCACATCGACACTCGGATGAGAGGATCTCGAATCAGAAAACGCATTTTTTTTTCATTTACGGTCACATGGTTAAAGTCCTACAATGATATTTGGCCGTAATTGAAGCTAGATTAAAACCTGCAGTTTGCACTTAACGATCGCCCACCGACCGTACTGCGGCGGATCTATGATTTCTGTAAAGGGGTTCGAACATCCAGCAGGGGGGGTCGCTTTTCTGTGACATGATTTTCATTGGATCGTTCCCATGAAAAGAGGTTTGACCTGCCCTGATCCCCCTCTGAATCCCGTCTTCGCCGTTTCGGTTAAAACTACGATTACTCAAGATACGATGGTTTTCGATTCTCTCCGGAAGACGTTTTTCACAATGCTCTGTCTGCGATCCCGACTCGCCGGTATTGGCCACGATCTCACTACGTTTGTTTTGTGCATTACAAAAATAGCTTCGCGGTAGCACCGTATAGCTCCCGATTAACTTACTAGATTACGGTTATTCACGGTACGTAGGCCATTTTTAAGCCTACGGCTTCTTGGTACCCTAATGTCGAAACGGTGAAAATTTATTGCAAATTATACCCCCGCCTTGCACGTGCACTTCCGCGCAAAGCGGGGTATAGTTAACAAATAGTTCGCACCGTTTAATATCAGGTTTTCGTTCGATTTTGTTCTTGGGGGAATATAAAACTGGATGTTAATGGTGGTATATAGGATCTTGACGTTGTGCGAGACAGAATATTTTCAAGCGCGCGAAAAAGAGACCGCCTGAGAAATATTTCTGAAACACAATCCCGGCTGAATCCAATCTCCTTTTCCAATATTCCAAAGATTTGAGAAGCTGTCCCTGTTTGCAGGAAAGTCTCACCAAAGCCATACCCAGCATGTTACAAGGTCACAAAAATATATAAGGAGCTGAATAAAAAGAATCCGGAAGACTAGCATTTATGCGCGTCGGTCTGATGAGCTCAGTCGGTAAAGGACGTGACTCCAAAACAATTGGAGTTCAATATCCTTCGATTCCCGGGCTGGCACACTGACAAACAAATTGTATTTCGGATGAGATATTAAATCCGAGGTCCCGTGTGACGTTACTTTATACATCGAGCACTTTGAAGAACTATGGCGGTTATCAGCAGTAGTTTCGTCATGTATCCTTTTACTATTCCCCGTAACAACTAACCGTCTTGTGGGTGCGTCGCTCTTATGGGCATATGCTATGGTGGCGACGATATATGAACGGAAACACATACACCTTTAAGCAATTTAAAAAGGTGTTACATGGAATGACCCAACGACTGAGTGAAGCTTTCAATCCACTTAGCTTCACCGGTAGTGGACTTTCAAAATAGACTTCTAGCTTCTCATAGAGAACAGACTCATGAAAAAGGGGATAAAAGGAATTGTGAAAAATAATTTAAATTGAATCAAATTTAATTTAAAAAATAGATAATCAATTAAGTCCATTCTCAGAGATATGATACATTTTGGCACATTAAAGTAATGATATAGTTAGTGATGACAAACATTCTGACCAAGTTAGAAAACATTTGAGCCAAAAAGTGACCTCTAGAGTGGATATATAGTTATATAGTTTTGAAGATTCGACCATGTTATAATTTTCTCTCCATTTGACCCTATTTCGAACTTGATTGACATAAAGACAACATTATGAAGTTCAAATACATTTGAGCCAATAAATGTGACTACTAGAGTGCTCACAAAATATTTCGAACATTTTACCAAGTGATCGATTTATTGATGTGGCTTGACCCAATTTCAAACTTGTCCTACTTCTCATAGAGACAGATATACTGGCAAAGTTTCAAAACATCTGCACAAAAAGTATCTAGAGTGCATACAAATTTCTATTCTAAGGTTAGACGCTGTAACAGTTTTTTACACCATTTGATCCAATTTGAACTAGATCTCATGTAGAAAAACATCCTGACTCTACAGAAATATGCTAATTAACCCTTTGCTGTTTAATCCCTGCTTTTTACGTGTCTGTGATTTTATGATTGAGAAAACATTGTGAAAAAAGAAGAAATTGCTTCTGACAAGCAATTTCTTCTTTTTGCACACTATTTTCTATCCTACTGAATGGTTATTTTTCAAATTAAATCCACTTTAAATTTCATCTGCAAGACCTTTGGATCTAGACAGGTTCAATTCTTTAAAACAGGAAAGTGTTAAATATTTGTCATAAATGGGAATGATCCTATTTCACATTAAAATCATGATAATCTAATCCGTAAATTTTTGAAACAGTGTAGCTCCCGAAACGGCTTTTTTTAAACTTTGACCTTGACAGATTACCTTGACCTTGTTACATGACCTTAGCATCTGTGGATGGGCATGGGAGATTTATCATCATAACAAATATAAGCAGGGTTTTAATTTCATGCAGAATTTTGGGAGCCCCTAGGACTCAACTTGATCAGTTTAGGGGGGTCCTTGGGTCCCTCATTGGATTGGTCAGTAGAACAACAAGCATAGCTAAAGTATTGGATGTTGTCAATAGGACTACATGTTAGATGTTCTTTTTTTTTCTTAACAATACACTGACCATGATCATAAAGTGCATGGTTACAAACCAAGGTTTTTTTAATAAGAAAGTGTGGCAAATAGCGGCCCCTTCCCATCTGGGAAAATTTCCCTAAGAATACAGTTTCCCCTCATAAATCAATGTTCTATCTTTAACAAGATTCTCTCTTGGCAGTATTAATCAGCTTAAAAACTGCTTCTAAAATCTATGCTATATTGAGTTCCATAAGAAAGTGTGTATTTTCATTTTTTGCATTTTCCTTGATTTTTACAAAGATGGAAGAAACTCTATGTAGTTAATTTGATGTTATACTTTAAATAGGACCTTTTTGAAATTAAAAATCAAATCAGACTTATATAAAGTATTGCATCCTGCATACACGCCTGCAAAACTTAAATTGTTGAGATTTGAACTCCTTCCATCTTCTTCTTGCAAGAGCTGTGTGCCTTTGTTGCATTGTAGAGTTCGGGGAGACATCCCAATCTATTTTTAAATAAAAGCTTTAATTTTCATGCAGACTTAACATGTTCATCAATGTAAGTTATTGCTAGGTTGTTAGTCTAGAAACTTGGCTTCAAACAGTGCTATGGCTTTCAATGCCATCTCTAATCTGCTTATTAAGGCCTTACAACATGTTGCCCTTAATTTCTATTTGAATGTGAATGTTTAATTATTTTTTATGACATTCTTAATCTGACAAGGTTATTTGTGATATCCCCATATTAATTGTAAGCCAAACCATGCTAAATGCATTATGCACAATTGTAACAAAATTGCAATATTTTGCTAAGGTAAGCCATAATGATTCAGCTGAATCAAATTTCAGGCCAACTATTTGTACAACATCTTGTGCACAGGCAAGCTTTTCAAAATCAAGGGTACTCCCTTAAAGGAAAATGTTTGCTTCAGCTTTTTTATTTTTGTTTTCAAATATCATTTGCAAATAATACAATACAATACAATACAATAATTCTTTATTTGTAAATAAAGGCCACCGGCCCACAATACATCTACTTTTACATATGACAATTTATGGAGTTGTATCAATGATATCAGGGAATGTCATATTACATTTCATGACAGTAGGAGTTGATATTTATGAGATATTCAAAATCAAAAAGCCCACTCTTTCTATTGGAACTCAGTATATCTGTGATTATCAGGAATATATCTTCAAGCATTTTCAGTAGTCAATCAAAATACCTTACTAGGGATTTTTCCCACAGTAACGTTTCTCATTTGACACATTTTCCTCAAAATAAGGGACCCTGGGCCCCTTCCCCTGTGCATAAAGATAATCTCTGAAAACTGAATTTGGTTTTTTAAAACCTAAAGGTGGCTTTGCTGCAACATGTTTTATAAAATAGCTGTAGACGAAAGTTTGAACATTTAACTTCATCACAGCAAAGACAATAATTTGTTATTGTTAATAATATTATTGTAGCAGCTCTTATATAATCTAATTTATATCTATTTAGTATTCAATATCTATCTAATATCTTTTATAATTATAAGCAGAAATATTTCAAACTTGATATAACAATGGTAATGATTTTAACTTACAATATCTAATGGGATTTAGCTAAACATTAAGGGGTTTTTTGGTGGATTATCAAGAAATAACAATTGATTATCACTTGATTATCTCAGCACAAAACCAGTGAAATTATCCATAAATTATACTCTACTTTCGTTCATCTCACACTAATTGATGTTATCTAAGTTATCTATGGCTCATACAAACAAATGTGCCTTTCTGTGACATTTCCAACTATTTCACACCTGCCCGAGGTACAAACTTTGAGCAGCATTGACAATGACATAGTGCAATACCAATTTAGGCTGACAGACAGAAACTGTATTAAGACCTAATCTATCTATATAGTGCATGGTGAAAACTCTGGTCAGACTGTGTAACTGCACAGGCCGGCCTGAGTCTTTGCTCTTCAGCACATTTAAAATTGTTGGAAATGTCACACACAGCTCAAATTACATCATGATGTTGCTTTCAAATCAAATGCAAATTGGCATATTTAAGAAAAGATTTTTAAAAAAATCACATTTTGTCCTTGCAATAAAGAAATAAAACGTTTTTTGTTGTGTAAGATCAATAAATCATTTTATGAACAACAAAAGCTAAGTTTCTTTCTTTGCTATAGTTGTTCACTCAGTGATAGGTACATGTATATGGATCTTACACTAAAACTGTTATCCTTTATGTCTTGTATAAGATATAACAAATGAGCCTATGCCTGACATTTTCAACAAATTCACAAGTGCGCACTGTTAAGAAACTGGTCAGACTGTGCATCCACACAGAGTATTCACTTTGCATTCATTAAATTGCTACAGACCTTACATCTCTGTTCTCAATCAAATAATGACTTTGATGCACTGTGTCCAGGTTACTAAAAGTCTGTCCATCTCACACACATGAAATTGTTGGAAATGTCAGGCACAGGCTCATGTAAGAGTCTTAATTACTCTTTTGAATCCTGTTAACAATACATCTCTGATTACCATAATTAATAGGGGCCCGTTTTACTAAACTTCTTACAAAAAAAATAATTGTAAGTCAAAATCACAAATTGGTCCTGGTGTTTTCATTCATTGATTGATTCTGTCTTTCTGTCTTGCAATATCTCATTGAAATCGTCTTAAGAAGATGATTCTTATGAGATATTGCATGGCAGAATTCCACATTTAGTTACTACTATAGAAGCAACTTCAATTTTTGACTTGTGCAAAAATGATTGTAAGATGTTTTGTAAAACGGGCCCCAGATCCCAGGCCACCACTTTGACCTCTGACATAGCCTCAGATATTTTAAATATGTCACTAGTCTACAAAGTATATGGTCATGCATGCATGGGCATAACTCCCATTACGCAGTTTATGCAAGTGCATAAAAGAAATAATCCTCTGTTGAAAAATATCATGGATGAATGATCATATCATCAAAACTACAGCATATTCAAGCTGTAGTTGAGATGTTTTGATTATTCACCAAGGCTCAAATCATGAAAAGGGAGCAGATGGGGGCATTGATCATCTTTTGTCATAGGTCTCATATCGCCTTTATCCTTCATATTTTTTGGTTGTCGCCTTCTAAGTGCATATAAATTTTAAAGTCCTAGATACACCTATGATGCATGGACAAAAATCAAAAAGAAAATTGTAGGTCATAACAACAGTTTGCATAATCTATAGTTATCAGGTAAAGAGTTGCAAAATACTTAACATTGATGTCATCAAAAGACAGACAGAAATCTTTCAGGGTTTGATACTAAGGAGGGACCCCGGTGAGAATAACTTCCTGAGGTCATTGTATGGTAAAAGTAGTTCTTAAAGAAAATGTAGTCCCTCAAAGATAGAGCTGTTTTAAGTGTTAAACAGTGATTTACATGTAGTTTTGCATGATTTTTAAGTTATTTCACCTCAGTTCTAGAGTTTTGAAGTGCATTTTACTATCTCTTTGCAGGAGTTCATTCTCCAGGTGGGGGATGAAAAATTTACGGCGTGATTTCTGGGCCAGTAGCTTTGTTGGTTCCGAAAGAAAGGTTCCCTTGTTGTGACTGTATTATCTAAAAAACTGCCTTATCAACCTACTTGAAAAGGAACTTCTTAGAAAGAGAAATAAGCATCTGTAACTCCATACCTCAACGAATGTTCTGAAAAGAGCTATGGCTTAAAGAAAAACACTGATTTGCCATAAACTAAAGAGGACAAAATTTCACCGGGGTCTGACCCTAACAGTGTACTAGGATCTGGAAGACACAACTATATCATCCATTAGTTAAAGGCAAGGGTCTGTCAGGGTTCTGCCAGAATCCTTCTTTATCTTTAAGATTTATATGTTCTCTCAATCAGAAGTTTACAAGGAAATTGGTGAAGAGGCCAAAAGATGGACAGAAAGGTTGAATTTAGTGTAGGCTAAATCTTATAAGGAAAGTTGTTTTTCAAAATATATGTAAATACTTATTCTTAATAAGTAAAGTGCTTTTTATTAGATGAAAATGTCTTGATGGACCTTTAACAATGAAACAATATTATAAAAAGCATGGGATTATGACGATCATTTTTGTGAACATAAACCCCGTCTGCCATACCAATATATGGGCCAATTAATATTCTGCTAGGAGGAGATATATCTAAGGAACATAAACACTCAAAGAACAATCATGCCAAGTTTTATTGAAATCACGCAAACATTCAGGGTAATTTTTTTTTAAAGATTTCCTAAAAAAGTATAAGCCATGACTTGCCATGCATGGAGAAGATTTTCAAAGTTTTATAGTAAAAATAAATACCACTCCGCCACGCCCATATTAGGGTGGGCCAAGCAGAATTTTCTTGACAAACTATAGAACAAGGTCACTCAGGGAACATTCATACTAAATTTCATTGAAAATTGGCCAATAGTTTGGAAAGAGATAATTTTAAAAGATTTTAGTGAAAACAAGCCCCACCCTGATACACCAATAAATGGTGCGAATCAAATTGAAATCGGGCCAATGTTTTAAAAGGAGAAGATTTTTAAAAGATCTTAGAGTGAAAATAAGCTCTACCATGTCACATCATATTTCTAGGGGCAATCCAATTACATCAACAATTTGAGAAAAGGATCACCCAAGGATCATTCATAAAAAATTTCATTGAAATTGGGCCAATAGTTTGGGAGGAGATAATTTTTCAAGACTTTATAGTGAAAATAAGCCCTGTCCAGCAATGACAATATTTGTGAGTCAATCCAAATTTCTTCATCATCTTAAGGAGAGGGTCACTCAAGGATCATTCATACCAAGTTTCATTGAAATTTGGCCAATGGCTTGGGAGGGAAAATTTCTTAAGATTATATTGTGAAAATAAGACCCGACCTGCCATACTCATATTTTGGGGTCAATCAGAATTTCTTGAACACATTTTGAAGAGGGCCACCCTAGCATCGCTCAAGCCAAGTTTCAATGAAATTAGTCCAATGGTTTGGGAGGAGAAGATTTCTGAATATTTTACAGCCCTGTCACATCCATACTTAAGGGTCAATCAAAATTTCTAGAACAACTTTAGAGGAGGGTCACCCAAGGAACATTTCTGCCAAGTTTTGTCAAAATCTGCCCATTTGGATAGGAGGATAAGATGTTTAAGGAAAAGTTTATGCACAGGGGCACAAACAGATGGATGAACATATGCATGGATACTTGAGGGACACAACGCCATGACAATAGCCTGCTGCCTTTGGCCAGTGGAGCTCATAATTAGTGTTAATCCCTGAATCTTTATTTCTCTTCTCGTTTGAAGAAATGCTTTGTTTGGTCAATTTATTCAATAATTGATGAGGCTGTCAATCATTGAATAATTTGACCATTCAAACTATTTATTGTTATGATATTGATCTGTCAATATTGACTTGTCACCAGTACGGTCACCAGTAACTCAATACAGACACTGTTCCAGGTCGTTCAGGGGAAGCTGTGATTAGTTTGGTCTCATTTATCCACATTAAATGTAGGAGGGATGGCTGTCTATGGACATCATTCAGCTTTGTACCAGTCTGAAAAGATACAAATCAAACTGCTCATTGATGGCTCAGAGCGCAAGAGTTGTATCTGCCTATAAGCTTATAGACAGTTACAACTGTTTTGCCCTGAGCTATCAATATGAATATTGCATTAATGACAATAAAGAACTTTCTGTATTGTCTTCAGTTCACATCATTCAGCATTTACCATTCTTAAAGGATAGAAATCAAATTGCATATTGATGGCTCAGTGCACAATAGTTGTAACTGCCTATATACATATAGGTAGTTACAACTGTTTTGCACTGAGCTATCATTTTGGCCATTCCATTTATGGCGATAAAGAACTTTCTGTAGTATGATCTTAAGTTCTCATTTATTTTAAACTCTGAGATTTCTAGAAACACTCCAAATCAAGGGGTCAGTGTTAAACTATTGTAAGAGCCTATAAATTAATAGGCTCTAACAATACCTTTGTACTAACCCCTTGAAATATCACCGCATAGTCTTCTTTTTTCTTGTTGATATAATAGAGACTAAATTTGTAATATCTTTGGTATTACTACATTACTACTGTGACTTCCTCTTTAAACTTGGATTATATTTTTATCATATAGTGAACAGCCTAAAATATCAAGGAAGAAACTTTGTAACACATTTTTTCAGAGTAATGCCCCTTTTAAACTTTATCATCAACTCTTTAGTTGGACCTACAACAAAGCACCGGGCATCAACAAGCAGTTCTTTTATACATGTATTTACTTTGTAGTTTTCATATTTCTTTCCAGCACTTTTTGCAACATACCTTATAATCCCAGACAATTAACTTTTTCTGGTCTCCACCACTCACTAGCCGCTCATCATTCATATACAAACACCGAACAACACCTAGATGGCCTTGTAATACATGGAGACATTTACCTGTTGAAGATACAATACACTCATTAACGGTTAGTTAAAGACAACAACACTCTTTGTATGCAAAACAGTTACGAGGTACATTACAGTTCCATTGTGGCAGATAGTGACTCTACCCATGATTATCTGTCAATTCATAACACCAGAACAATCACAACATTTTATCTGAGGTACTGACAGCCTACTTTGCAACTATCATTCCCCCATTAATCAATCTCCCATTAGGGAGTGACAAAAGACTCATGTCACGATGACTAAGTCAGAACAGAAATTCAAAAAAAGTCCTTTCCAACACGAGGTAGTAACATTTTCTGTGTATATGTAAAGTGTAAAATCTTTATTTCTCAATTCAAACCTATGTTGTGCGAACTCATTTCATTTATTGGAAGTTAAACAGTACTGAAAACAGAAATACCAGTACTCCTTACCATAGGCGTAACTAGGATTGTGAAATTGATACACACTCAGAAGGTAACCACCAAAGAATGAAAAATAAAGGTGGTATGTGGACTGTTATAAAAGATGAATGTAATCCGCCCCCCCCCCCCCCCCCCCCCTTATTATGATTTGAGCGTTAGTGAATAATCAAAACATTGTAACTACAGCTTAGATAAGCTGTAGTTTCGATGTTTTGATCATTCACCAACGGCATTTTTTGAAAGAAGATTTAAATCTATTACGCACTTGCGTAATGAAGCACTTGCGTAATGGGAGCTACGCTCTTGCTTACCTGCATTATTCCACACTCTTACAGTGCTGTCTGAAGAACCAGATGCTATCACAGATTTGTTGGCCGTAAACAATACTGAAAACAGAATACCAGTACTCCTTACCTGCGTAATTCCACACCCTTACAGTGCTGTCTAAAGAACCAGATGCTATCACAGATCTGTTGGCTGTTAAGCAATACTGAAAACAGAATACCATTACTCCTTACCTGCGTAATTCCACACCCTAACAGTGCTGTCTGAAGAACCAGATGCTATCACAGATTTGTTGGTTGTTAAACAATACTGAAAACAGAAATACCAGTAATCCTTACCTGCGTAATTCCACACTCTTACAGTGCTGTCTGAAGAACCAGATGCTATCACAGATTTGTTGGCCGTAAACAATACTGAAAACAGAATACCAGTACTCCTTACCTGCGTAATTCCACACCCTTACAGTGCTGTCTAAAGAACCAGATGCTATCACAGATCTGTTGGCTGTTAAGCAATACTGAAAACAGAATACCAGTACTCCTTACCTTTGTAATTCCACACCCTAACAGTGCTGTCTGAAGAACCCGATGCTATCACAGATTTGTTGGTTGTTAAACAATACTGAAAACAGAAATACCAGTACTCCTTACCTGCGTAATTCCACACCCTAACTGTGCTGTCTGAAGAACCAGATGCTATCACAGATTTGTTGGCTGTTAAACAATACTGAAAACAGCAATTCCAGTACTCCTTACCTGCATAATTCCAAACCCTAACAGTGCTGTCTGAAGAACCAGATGCTATTACAGATTTGTTGGCTGTTAAACAATACTGAAAACAGCAATTCCAGTACTCCTTACCTGCGTTATTCCACACTCTAACAGTGCTGTCTGAGAACCAGATGCTATCACAGATTTGTTGGCTGTTAAACAATACTGAAAACAGCAATTCCAGTACTCCTTACCTGCGTTATTCCACACTCTAACAGTGCTGTCTGAAGAACCAGATGCTATCACAGATTTGTTGGCTGTTAAACAATACTGAAAACAGAAATACCAGTACTCCTTACCTGCGTAATATCAAACCCTAACAGTGCTGTATCACAGATTTGTTGGCTGTTAAACAATACTGAAAACAGCAATTCCAGTACTCCTTACCAGCATAATTCCACACCCTTACAGTGCTGTCTGAAGAACCAGATGCTATCACAGATTTGTTGGCTGCTACACAATACTGAAAACAGAAATACCAGTACTCCTTACCTGCGTAATTCCACACCCTAACAGTGCTGTATCACAGATTTGTTGGCTGTTAAACAATACTGAAAACAGCAATTCCAGTACTCCTTACCTGCATAATTCCACACCCTAACAGTGCTGTCTGAAGAACCAGATGCTATCACAGATTTGTTGGCTGCTACACAATACTGAAAACAGATATACCAGTACTCCTTACCTGCGTAATTCCACACCCTAACAGTGCTGTATCACAGATTTGTTGGCTGTTAAACAATACTGAAAACAGCAATTCCAGTACTCCTTACCTGCATAATTCCACACCCTAACAGTGCTGTCTGAAGAACCAGATGCTATCACAGATTTGTTGGCTGCTACACAATACTGAAAACAGAAATACCAGTACTCCTCACCTGCGTAATTCCACACCCTAACAGTGCTGTCTGAAGAACCAGATGCTATCACAGATTTGTTAGCTGTTAAACAATACTGAAAACAGAAATGAGGGACTTTACTTCTAATAACTTTGGATCTGGGTCCAAGATAGAAATTATTGTTTGTTTCTGGGTAAGATCATTTTTCTCCCATAGCTAGCCTTATCTTCTCTAAAGAACAACCATCAGAGTTACCCATGTCTTACACATGTTGGAGTATATTCTAAATGACGTCATTACAATGTCAAATAACACATGTTATTGCAGTATTTTCCTATCATCTGTGTATTCAAAGAATCTGTAACTCAATTTTATCTGAGACAAGTTGATCTTAACCTCATCAAGGATAGAAAAGTTATAAAGGTAGTGGACCCCTAATAGTTCCACAGCGTTTCGGATGTAATGAGCTTTAACAGTGTTAACCAAGGTTTCCTAATGATTTTCATTAGGGAACCTAGGTTAATATTGTAAAAGTTCAATAGATCCGAAATGTTGCTGAACATTTACATGTCCACTAACATAAGCTCGCCAAGGCTTACTTTATAGTATTTCTATTTTAGACTTAGTCAAGATCAGCTTGTCTCAAAACAAAATCTAGTTACTGATCCAATATATCTTTCATTGTGTGGAGAACAAAAGCTATTATTTCATGAGTGGCTTAGCCATAACTGAAAATAAAGCTTTTTTTATTCATGAATTAAATATAAATCTTACTCGAAAAACAATTTATTATTCAATTTCTTGTTGCAAAAAATTGATAAAATGTGAAAATTTTCGGAAAAAAATATTAAAACACGTCATTTTGCATGTGATTGCTATGCAACCTTATATCCATAAGGCCCCTTTTCCTTTGCTTTTTAACAGATCAACCAAATTTTCAAAAGCAGCAATCCTTATGAACCTACAATAATCCTGTATAAGTTTTAACAGATATCCATACTATTTGTTGACTTTATTGCATAAACAAGATTGCACTTAGTGAAATTCTTAGTGAAATTCCATGCCCTTTTTCCCAAATTATCTGAAGGATCATACCTATTTTCGAAGACGTTGATCTAATGAAAGTTATAACATTTTCTGATAATATTTGTGGACTTTATTTACATAAAAAATTGTGATCTGAGTGGAATTCATATGTGAAATTCCACAAGGCCCCATTTCCCATGTTTCCTAACGGGTCATTCCCATTTTTGATAGCAAGGACCCTTATGACCCTATGCTCTTTTCCAGTGGCATTTTCAAACATTCCAATTATATTTGTGAACTCTTTCCCATTGACAAGATAGCACTAATTGTTTTTGCTAAGTGACAAGGCCCTTTATCATTTGTTTTCTAATGGATTGTCCCCATATTCGAAAGCGCTTATCCTCTTGACTTTACAATCATCCTGTGAAAGATGGGTAAATTACTATAGGTACCTATAGGTATAGGAACATTACATAAGCTCTTCTGACCCTTGGTCACATTTGGAACACCATTCGGCCAATCTCACGATAAACCTCGGATGTACATAGACAGACTTTTTTAAAAAATTACGGGAAACCTTTGACAAACTCGGTGACGTCAGTTAAAAATGGCGTAAGCCATAGAAATTTTGAGTGAAATCATTCAGCGTCGCCAATGCTACTTGTTTAAGTCACTGACATGAAACCATTGTATCCTTATATAAATATCTTTAGATGCTTAAATAACGGCTGAAAAATCTCTATTTTTGAGAATGATTCGTCATTCTCAAAAATTAAGATTTTTCAGCCGTTATTTACTGTAAAAGATATAAATCTACAGTGCTAGTTTTTCTTACACTGTTTCCGCCTAACAAAATGCATGATTTTGTTACATACCCATCCGCCTTACATACATACGAGGTCTGTTGCAGTTTACCGAAATGGCCGAGTGATGTTCCCAATGCCTTGGTCATTAATGCATAAAAAGTAAAGTAATGCCTGACTCACTATTTCAGCCTCATGCCCTGACAGTGTATGCCTACAATCTGGTGGAGTTATGGTCCATATTTTGATATCACCATCCCCACTCCCACTTATGATTCTTTCTCCATCAAACACACAACAGTTTACAACTGGAAAAGACATTTAAAATTTTGATGACTGTTATACAATTATTTGTAAATCTTCATTTATGGGATACATTCAAGTAGAGAAGCCACCATGAACTATTTCAAGACTCATCATCTCCAGACAGGGCAATCTTCTTTTTAAAAGATTTTTATAATTATTCCAGAATGATTGATTGCAGTTGTTCACACCCTATTACTACATAAAATGCATGTTATCGGGTTGTACAGACATATGTTAGCAGACAAAACCTGGGCGTTAACAGGAAAAAATGTGGATTAAACAGTAAATTCACATGCTGATTAGATCCCTGCTTTTAGATATAATAAATATACTTTTTATTTAATCTTTCATTCATTGCTATGATACTGGTCTTTTTTTACAATATCTGTTTGTGCCAAAAATATAAATCAATGCATTCTGTTTGAAATACAATAAAGGTTTAATTTTGAAGGGTATAAACATTAAAATATTTATGTCTAATATTGATTTAGACCATAATTAATATGTTGATCTAATTTCCACATTAAATTGAGCGACCTATTCCATTAATGACCATCTTTATTAAGTGACCGCTTTCAAAATCCCCTTCTTTAAATTGAAATATCAGAAAAAGTAGATATCACTGGTATGAAAATTAATGAAAATGAATCCTTTGTTATTTAAAGTCACCAGAATCGTCTCATGAGACTATTCTATTGAGTTTAAACAACATAGGATTATTGAGAATTTTGCAAGAAGATACTTATTCAATTAAAATGAAGTTTATTATTTGAAAACAAAATGGGTATTAAGCATCCATTTTCGTAAATGGCTGATTTCTGTGGTCCTGTTTGTGGTCGCTTAAGACAAGATTTACTGTGCTGTGAAAACCTAGGAGCCTGTTACTTCACCGTTACTATGACAACAATACTGACCTTCAGTGTGACCTTGAAATGTTGCTACATGTTCTCCATGTTCTATATCCCATAACATAACTGTATTATCCCAGGAGCCTGTCACTACATGGTTACCATGACTACACATACACTGTTTGAAATATAATAGATTCTCTATGAAGCTTAAAACTTTTTCCAAAACGTAACAAAAAAATCATGTTGTTCCTTACACAAGTAAACAAGAACTGATCCAAGCTTGTCATCATTATCCCTCGCTACATATCACTAGCTGATTGATAAGCGAAGAAAAACTCTAACAAAAATTAAACACATGCATAAAAAGAAAATTTTAAAATAAATGTAATTCATGCAACATCACAAGTATACATAAGAGTGTCAGCCTCATGAAATATGCCATCTATGATTTCCTTTCAGAATATCATCAAACCCTGACAATATGTGCAAAGTTCAGGAGCCTGTTTTACTAAATTTCTTACGATAAAATGAATTACAAGTCAAAATCACAAATTACCTGGTGTTTTCATTCAAACTTAGATCCTGCCTTGCAATATCTCATTGGAATTGTCTTCTAAAGAGGATTCCAATGAGATAGTGCATGACAAAGTTCCATAATTAGTTTCTCTGTAGAAGCAACTTTAATATTGGATAACGCGAAAAAAGATCGTAAGATGTTAAGTAAAACATGCCTCAGGTGACAGAACAGTAAAACTTTTGAAGTAGGACCTGATCCCATATTGACTTTTTGGGGCTCAACTTCAGTAAAGAATTGACAACTGTTTTAAACAGTCTTCAAGTCTTGTCTGAAGCTGATCCCAAGAGGGTCTTTTGAACTTAGGACATAGTTTTCAGGGTCCTGGCTACAAATTGGAGAGTCTCAGACACACAAAACCTGCATCCCTTAAATCCCTGGTTATGGATGGATTATCTAACTGACAAATGGACAGACAGACAGAGAAGATGAATCCAATATATGTGGCATGATAAAAATGTGAGAGAATAAATAAAATACATGCATTATTAAAAATCTTACCTTTAAATTCCTTTAATAGCAAAATAAAATTATGAAATATATTGTTTTAATGTAGACAACATATATTATGAACCCTGGATGAAAGCAACAAATGCAGTGCTACAGATAAAGGGGGTATCTTACATTTTAAAATAAACTAGAGATGTTGCAAAGCAGACTAATACCCCCACCAGCGCTTTGTCAATTGAACAAAGTCTTACTGTGACCTTGACCTATGTGAACAAAATAGGCACTTCCTTGGGTCATAAGCAGCATTTGTATGAAGTTTAATGATTCTAGGTGGCTTGGTTCTTGAGTTCGGAAACGAAAAGGTTTACAGCAGATGGATGGACAGACAGACAGATGGATGGATGGATGGACAGACAGACATACATGGTGAAACCAAAATACTTCGTAGGTGGGGGTATGATAATTTTACTTATACTAATGTAAATCCTATATTGTGGGTATATATTGGCGCTTCATTTAGAAATAAAGATTTTAGAGTGGCATTATACCCTCTTATATCTGTAACTCTGAAAATGAACAGAATATTTTCAATGAATATTTAAAATAAATGTAAAAGGGATTATTTTGGAATACAAAATTAATTCCAAAAATAGTTTTTTTCAAATATTTTGTTTTCAGGTTAAGTTTTTGAGACACAGATGGACAAACAGACAGTCAGACACTGGTAAATCAATATGTCCCTAATCTTATTGATCTTATTTATGAAACTAAGATTATACCATTAAAAGGACTTTTAAGTATTTCCCCTTCATGTGAAACTATTAACAAATTAACATAATTCAAAGGGTCAGGGCAACACTATTGTAAGTGCCTATTTATTTATAGGCACTTACAATAGTGTTGCACTGACCTCTCAAATTATCTAGAACAAAAGCACCACTAACAGGAGCCTTCGCTCGGCTGTCGGATGCTGACAAAGCCTCATTTTTATCTGTTCAAGATGACTTGTTTAATGAAATCGGTATTCAATGACCACTCATTCAATATTCACTGTGTAATTCCTGCCAGGCTGTGATCAAAATAGTTGATAATTGTACATTTTGCATTTTCTAAAAGGTGTGTTATTTCTCACTGACCTCTATATCATCTGTATGACCTCTAAGTATATGAACCAGTTTCCTATCTGGTAGATACCATAAACGTAATGTCCTGTAAGAAAAAAAATTAAAATTAGTCACATATGACTGCGGATTCTTAAACAGACCATTCAGCCATTTACAAAAGAAACTTTTATACTTAGATTTCTTAAGATTTTTATGGCCGGTATGTTGTTCTGCATTGATTTTTTTTTACTGGTTTCCTGATTAGGATAAAATACAGTACAACCCTTCTATTACAACAAATCATGGTTACCTTTGAAAATAGTCATACTAGTTGGGTGATAGGATTAAAGTAGTGGACCTGTTATAGTTCCACAACATTTCGGAACTTATGATCTTTCACATTGTTGACTGAGGTTTCCTAACGGAAATCAGTAGGAAACCTGGGTTAACACTGTTAAAATTCATTACTCCCGAAGCGTCATAAAACTATTACGGGTCCACTACCTTAGTGCTCATAACCACGCTAAGCATTAACTTTTTGTAATTTTCAAACTTCGAAAGTTATGGTGCTGGCATCCTGAGTTCTCTAATTATTATGAGGGATTCCTTCCCCATCCGTCTATTGTTTTTTGAGGTTAGAAGTTTTTTCAATCGGGACCCACAAAGTCCAAGTCAAGGGCATATAACTTCAATTTGTTCCTTACAAAAATATTATATTGTATGTAACTTATACATTAATCAATTAGAATCTGTATTTATTTTGCTTCCTTATCCTAAACTTTTTCTATTTGAAAATGAACACAATAAACCTATCACTTTCAACATTGAGAATCATTTCATATCCACCTTCAGAAAATCGATAAGAAATTGAAGTGAAATCAAATTTACACCTTTAGATGGTTTTTAAAGTTTTCATGAATAATATTTTACTATCAAGGGAAATCAGTTACATCTATCTTAGGCATATATTCTACCAGATTGGAGTCATTTTTTGAATTATGATAAAAGATCTCCAAATAATAATTCTTTACAAATTTGTTTGAATCAATCAGTTTATTTAGGAGAAATAGTCCATTAAACACAAGGGTTTTTAACAAGAGCTGTGGGAGGACAGCAAAGCTCGACTATTCCTAGTGCTGGATAGTAACAGCAAATCAATATTGACATTGGAAATTCAATTAAATGAAAGTCAAGAGAAAAGAATCTTTGTCTACAGGCTGATATTATGGTCACAGAAGCATGTGCAAAGTTTTAAAGCAATATCTTTAGTAGGAACAGAGATACAACTATTATAAAACTGTTTCACATAAAAACATAACCAAGATTTTTAAGTCCAAAAAGGGTTAAAATTCCACTAAATTAGATATCAGAGTACTGAATGTATGTCTAGAAGCTGATATTATGGTTACAGAAGTATGTGCAAAGTTTCAAAGCATTAGCTAAAGATTAATAGAGATATAACTGATATACAACAATTGCATATAAGAACTAAACCAGGAATTTCTAAGATTGAAAAGGGTTTAAATTCCACTACATTCAATACCAGAGAATTGAATCTTTGTCTAGAGGCTGTTATTATGATCAAAGAAGCATGTGCAAAGTTTCCAAGCAAAAGTCTAGATAGAAATAGAGCTATAACTGATGAACAACAATTGCACATAAGAACTAAACCAAAAATTTCTGATTCTCAAAAAGGTTAAAATTCTATAAAATTCAATATCAGAGTAATGAATCTTTGTCTAGAAGCTGATATCATGGTTACAGAAGCATGTGTAAAGTTTCCAAGCAAAAGCCTAGGTAGAAATAGAGCTATAACTGATGAACAATAATTGCACATAAGAACTAAACCAAAAATTTCTGATTCTCAAAAAGGTTAAGATTCTATAAAATTCAATATCAGAGTAATGAATCTTTGTCTAGAAGCTGATATCATGGTTACAGAAGCATGTGTAAAGTTTCCAAGCAAAAGCCTAGGTCGAAATAGAGCTATAACTGATATACAACATTTCCTCATAAAAACTTTACCAGGAATTTCTAAGTTTGAAAAGGTTTAAAATTCCATTAAATTCAATATCAGATTATTGAATCGCTGTTTAGAGGCTTATATTATGGTCACAGAAGCATGTGCAAAGTTTCCAAGCAATGGCTTAGGTAGAAATAGAGATTTTACAGGTACACAACATTTGCACGTTAAAACTTAACCAAGAATTTCAAAGTCTGAAAAGGGTTAAGATTCCACTAAATTCAATATCAGAGGAATTAATCTTTGTCTAGATGCTGATACAGTCAACTCCCGTTTTAACGACACTCAATACAACGACATTTTCACTTAACGACACAAATTTGTTAGGAACGGATTTACACAGTGCATTTTTCATTTGTTATAACAAAATTCTTGTTTTCCGACACCAACACTGCATATTTCCTATATAAGCTTGCTCATTACAACGACACAAAAATTTGGTTGTTAATTACACAGAACCATATGCATGATAGATAAACACCTAAAATTAGTTGATAATTGACAAGTCTTTGCTATGTGTGAAAATAACATAACATAACATAACATAATTTTATTGGCTAATTTAACACATACATGTTTTATGCCAAATAAGCTTAACATCATAAATGTTGGTGGTTCCATATTAAATACAAACCAATTTACCAGGAGGTAAACTTCGATTAATCCTATACTTATAGTCACCCAAGATTCAAACAGGGCAGACAATTGAAGTCAAAATCTGTTGTAATTGGAATGCGCATTAGTGTAAACATAATGCAAGGGTTTACACACTGCGTAGACCCTCGTAACAATATTGAACTATACGCCTTTTTTTTTTTTTTTTTTTTTTAGGAAAAACTTGGATGATCATTCGTCTAATACATTAACTATTAGCTATGTGTGAAAATGTTAGATATGCAAACAATGGCAATGTTTAATTAGCATCTTTAACACATCCAACCTTTCAATACACTTAATTTAGATTATGTCTACATTTATTTGTTATTTTTTCTGTTGTTTTTATTTTTTGCTATACAGAAAATGTTAGTTTTAAGATCATCACATTTGAACTTTGATAGAAATGCATATACAAAACTAAAGTATAAAAAAAGTCAGCCCAAAAAAGGTTTTCAAATTATTCTGAATAATATAACTGAAAAAAGTGTTTCCGTTGATTTGTCCATATACTATTCAAAGTAAAGTATACAATGCATGCTGCTTTTCGACAATCCTGCATTAATTGACTGTAGTGTTAATTCAATACAGCGATATTTTCGTTACAACGACATATTTTCTGGGGACAAATGTGGTCCTTGTAACGAAAGTTGACTGTATTATGGTCAAAGAAGCATGTTGAAAGTTTCCAAGCAATAGCTTTTATAGAAACAGAAATAATACAGATAAATAACATTTGTATGTCAGAGTAATGAATCTTTGTCTAGATGCTGATAATGGTCAAAGAAGCATGTGCCAAGTTTCCAAGCGATAGCTTAGGTAGAAACAGAGATTTCAAACACTTGCACATAAAAACTAAACCAAAGCATTACATCGATGCCAATGCTGACACTGACGCCCAGATGACGAGAATAGCCCCCTTTTTCTACCAATAGTCAAGCTCAACAAGAGGACCATGATGGTCCTAGATTGCTCACCTGCGTCTCTTTGACCCCTTGGTCATCACATTAATTAACAAGAGCACCGCCTACGGGTGCCTACGCTTGGCTGTCGAGTGCTTGATGGTGGGAAAAAAACTAAGTCAAAAAAGGGGCATAATTTGCACAAAATGCATATAGAGTTATCCCCCTTGATAGTATAGGCTGCTCTTTTGATGGTGAACAAGTGTGCCAAGTTTTAAGTGAATGCCTTCAGAAGAACCAGAGATATAACAAAATGTCAAAGTTTTCGCACAACGACGCCAACGCCGCCGCCGACGATACGAAGGCTATAGCAATATCTGGGGTTTTATCCGAAATTAGCCGAGCTAAAAAGGCAGAGGTTCAAAAAGGAGATAATTCTACATAAGATCAATACCATAGAATGTTTTCAGCCAAGAGCAAGACAGATATGCATTTTCGCTCTTTGATTCCATGTAAAACAGGATGCACCAGGTTGGAGCCCAAATGTGGCCCCAGGGTCTTGATATGAACAAACTTTGTAGAAGTCCATTAGATGATGCTACTAACGTCATATGAAAGCTGTCTTCCTTCTGGTTTCAGAGAAGAACATTTTCGAAGATTTTCCTATTTTCACCCATCGTGCTCAGATGCGCTAAAAGGCGTGGCCCGGGTGGAGCCCAAATATGACCCCAGGGTCTTGATATGAACAAACTTTATAGGGGCCCACTAAATGATGATACAAACCAAATATGAAAGCTGTGTGCCCTCTAGTTTAAGAAAAGAAGATTTTAAAAGATTTTCGCTCTTTGATTCTATGTAAAAAGGGTTGCGCCAAATATGACCCCAGGATTCTGATATGAACAAACATGGAAGAGGTCCACTAGATGATGCTACATACTAAATATGAAAGCTTTCTGCCTTCTGGCTTCAGAGAAGAAGATTTTTTAAGAATTTCATTTTTTTACCCTTTGTGCTCATAAGACCTAAAAGTGAAAAGTGATGTGCCCGGGCAAAGCCCAAATATGACCCCAGGGTCTTAATATGAACAAACTTGGTAAAGGCCAACTAGGTGATGCTACATACTAAATATGAAAGCTGTCTGCCATCTGGTTTCAGAGAAGAAGATTTTTTATGATTTTCGCTCTTTGATTCTATGTAAAAAGGGTTGGGCCCAGGTGAAGCCCAAGTATGACCCCAGGATTCTGATATGATAAAACTTGGTAGAGGTCCACTAGATAATGCTACATACCAAATATGAAAGCTGTCTGCCTTATGGTTTCAGAGAAGAAGATTTTTGAAGATTTTTTATATTTTCACCCTTTTGATAAGGGTAAAGGGAAAGTTAAGGGTAGATTTCACATATTTGAACAACTTTGGTAGAGCTTGACCCAAGGAACATCCCTGCCAAGTTTCATCAAGATTGGCCGACTGGTTTAGGAGGAGAAGATGTTTATAGAAATTGTGGACGACACACAACGCACGATGGACATTGTACAATCACAATAGCTCACCTTAAGCACCCATATATTATTCTTTGCATTTGAAATGGAAATAAATTGTTCAACTGCTTCAGATTTTGGCATGTTTGAGAATATGAAACGTCCAATTAATATGCAAAAACATTTTTTTTTAAATAACTCAATATCAATAATGTTAAATTGACCTAATTCAGATAAAATTTGACAAATCATGTTCGAAATTGACCTTCGCCCATAAAAGTTACATTTTTCATAAAATTACAATAACTCTTTGGAGGTTTACACCAAAGTCAGTGACAGCTGTATGACAGACATAAGGCATGACAATATCCTCAGTAGCCTGTGGCCAGTGAAGCTCAAAGTTCTAACCTACCTATCTGTACCTGCAGAAACCAGGACTTTATTTACAATAGTTAAATGGTCAACACTACCACTGTGACCTTGTAATGAAAACAACATGGACAATGTACTAGAATCTATCACCCGTATAGTACTGTCTGCGCATCCAGTTATAATGGTATTTCCCTGGAATGAAAACAGAAGACCAGCTTTATGTTTGATATTCCACTATTTATGTGATTTAATAAGACTGCTGAGTACACACTAGAGAAATGCGTGTCGTTTTAATAACACTGACGCCTTCAACGAGGCCAGGTGTTTTTGGGCGCATTTGAAGTCAGGTCATTCCCCGAGAAATTTATAGAGTGACATCATATTGAAAATGGATTTGACAAGAAAGCTAATGATTTTTATTGTGTCTTTATCACTTGGATAATTCTATTAGGATTAAATCTTAAATTCCAGGTAAGTAATTTTTGCTATGAAATAATTTCATGACATTTTTTCTAACCGCCGCACTATTTGCAACAAGATTTCTCTTTATCCAAAAGAAAGAAAAATGGAAAAAAAGAAAGGAGCAATGAAATCGGTTGTCTCAATAACTGTCAGCAACTCTCAAAAAATTAAAGAAAATGCAGAGCAGAGCAGAAGCTCAAACATTTAATCAACGTAATCAAATAACAAGAGCTGTCAGAGGAAAGCGAAGCTCAACTATTCCTAGTGCTGGATAGTAACAGCAAATCATTATCGACATTGGAAATTCAATAAAATGAAAGTCAAGAGAAAAGAATCTTTATCTAGAGGCTGATATTATGGTCACAGAAGCATGTGCAGAGTTTTAAAGCAATATCTTTAGTAGGAACAGAGATGCAACTAACATAAAACAGTTGCACATAAAAACATAACCAAGATTTTTAAGGCCGAAAAGGGTTAAAATTCCACTAAATTAAATATCAGAGTAATGAATCTTTTTTCTGTGGGCTAATATTATGGTCAAAGAAGCATGTGTAAAGTTTCCAAGCAACAGCTATAGTAGAAATAGAGATATTACAGAAATACAACATTTGCACGTAAAAATTTAAGCAAGAATTTCTAAGTCCAAAAAGGGTTAAAAATCCACTAAATTCTATACCAGAGAATTGAATCTTTATCAAGAGGCTGTTGTTATGATCATTGAAAGCAATAGCTTTAATGGAATTAGAGATATAACTGATGTACAACATTTGCACGTAAAAACTTAACCAAGAATTTCTAAGTCTGAAAAAGGTTAAAATTCCACTAAATTCAATATCAGAGTAATAAATCTTTATCAAGAGGCTGATATCATGGTAACAGAAGCATGTGAAGAGTTTCCAAGCAAAAGCCTATGTAGAAATAGAGCTATAACTGATATATAACATTTGCACGTAAAAACTTAAACAAGATTTCCAAGTCCGAAAAGGGTTAAAATTCCACTAAATTCAAAATCAGAGTATTGAATCTTTGTCAAGAGGCTGATATTATGGTAACAGAAGCATGTGTAGAGTTCCCAAGCAAAAGCCTATGTAGAAATAGAGATATTACAGAAATACAACATTTGCACGTAAAAACTTAACCAACTTTTCTAAGTCCGAAAAGGATTAAAATTCCACTAAATTCCATATCAGAGTAATGAATCTTTGTCAAGAGGCTGATATTATGGTCACAGAAGCATGTGCAAAGTTTCAAAGGAATAGCTTTAGTAGAAATAGAGATATTACAGAAATACAACATTCACACGTAAAAACTTAACCAAGAATTACTAAGTCCGAAAAGGGTTAAAATTCCATTAAATTCAATATCAGAGTAATGAATCATTGTCTAGATGCTGATATTATGGCCACAGAAGCATGTATATCAAAGCAATTGCTTTTATAGGAACAGAAATATTACAGATAAACAACATTTGCACGTAAAAACTTAACCAAGATTTCTAAGTCGGACAAGGATTAAAATTCCACTTAATTCAATATCAGAGTTATGAATCTTTGTCAAGATGCTGATATTATGGTCAAAGAAGCATGTGCTAAGTTTCAAAGCAATAGCTTTAATAGAAACAGAGATTTTAAACACTTGCACGTAAAAACTTAACCAAAGCATTACGCCGACGCTGACACTGACGCCGACGCCTGGATGAATGGAATAGCCCCCCTATTCTTCGAATAGTCGAGCTAATAATTATGATCAGGTAAAGGTGCGATCAACAGCTTGACAAGGTGGCGTGTCTATGTATACTTTCGGAATCGGGGCGCCGCTCAAAAGTGAAAGTCAAACTCATTAATTTGCATTTTAATTATTTTTTGTCCCAATGAAACCTTCCGATTGTTTCCTATATCCGATAAAATTGTGTCCCAGTCCAAAGAAAAGTTTCTATTATAACTGTCCTCCCTGAAATCATCCAAATGCTACATGTTTAATGTAACAACATTTACAATATACTTGGAATTTTCTTCCCAAACCAAAGTAACTCAAGCCTTACATACCCTCCACAGTATAGTTGTAATTGTGTCCATGTGTCCATCCAACTTCTTCATCAAAGTTTTTTGTGCTATATCCCACAATACTAGAGATTTGTCCTCACTCCCAGAGACTATGTATTTACCTGAAGATGTTAGACATGTATAAATATGCTGGACAAAAATTACTTCATAAAAAAATAAATGTGTATAAGTTTTTGTCAAGGAGTCAGTGCAGCACTATTGTAAGTGCCTATATATCAATAGGCACTTACAATAATGTTGCACTGACCCCTCAAAGTGTAAAACATCAGACAAGTTCATATTTGCATAATTGCAAGTAAGAACTCTGATCAGACTAAGCATCTACACAGTCTAATCAGAGTCTTCTCTACATGTTCTATGGATAGCTGATTGTAAATAGTTTCTACCTACTAAATAGATAGCATACAGGTTTTGTACAGATGGTTTTAATGTGAATGTGCATTATCTTACATAATTATAAAGTTTTAGTTATGAAAAGAAAATATGATACTCTGTATAGATATTCACCAATCATAAGAACCATTGCATGTCTGATCAATTACTATTATTGTTATCTTCTCTATGGGTAACAAGGAAATGCTAAAGAATCCTGTAGAACCATTTTTTTTATTTAGATAACATTTGTGATTAGTAACATATTTATTTCTCTATTTGAACAATAACATCATGTGCTCTTCAGATAATGTCAATTTCAGACAGAAAAACACAAATGAATAGAAAAATTAAAGTCTGTACATCAATGAAACATATTTCATGGAAAAATATCTATATATAAAGTAGAAATTAGAATGGCTATCCAAGGCTTACTTGTGTCTATCCTGAAGAAGTTAAATATTGATGTTTGACCTTGATCAGTGACTGTCACCTTGATAAAATCTGATAATTTGTTTAAAAAAATATAATTAAATGGCTCAGCGCAAAACAGTTGTAACTGCCTATATGTTTATAGGCAGTTACAACTGATTCCCGCTGAGCCGTCAAAATGTACTCATGATGGAATACATTTTTGCATACCTGCTACAATGTTGTAATCACTTAAAATATGTGAGAGATTTGCTCTAGAGATACATCATTTGATTATATGTTCTTGAGCTGCGATCTTGCCCCTGAAGCCTTCCAGATATCTTTTTCAAATGGCAAGGCTAATAGTGATGGTGAAAATTTATGAAATGTTACATGCTTTTGAAATCCACTCATAAATGTCAGCGCTTGAAAATTCTTGAAATTTCTACTCGTCCTGCTATACAAGAAAATATAGTGATACATTAATTTCATAAGTGAAATTTTGCAAAATCCACTCTTTCTGCTTACATAGACAAAGAAGGAAAATAAAATCATGCAGGACGAGCGGAAAAGTAGAATTTTCAAGCCCTGAATGTACCATGACTGCCTGGAGAAAAATTAAGCAGACTGACCGATGGCTGGACTTGCCCAAATACACCACACTGTCTATATAACAACTGTGTCTTGCTCAACACAAGCAATCTCTTGAAAATTTTTTGCATACTTACATACGCTATAGACTTCAGTCTTAAATAATGTTTGTTATTTATTTTTTAAAATCATTGTAAATTTCATTACCATTACAAGCCAGTGCTGTAACCTTTTCTTTGTGTCCCTTTAATACTGGAGATACTGTATACCGGCCTCTGGCCCAGTTTCTGTTTAAATGGTTGACTCGGATAAATATGTTCTTCCATTTACATATTGGTGAAAGTCTTGTTCTCTTTGGCACTGAAAAAATAACAAGCAAATGTGTTGAATTGATATACCCAGCAGAAAATATTTATTTGTCAATGGAGTATATCAAAGTTAGGGACAGGTAATCTTCTATCTACATCAATCAAGGACAAGCATTTTCAAAATTCTAATAATGTTAGAATTTATAGTGAAAATGAATGATAAATAATATGCTTATGTAATTTTTTTATTTTAAGTTCATCAAATTTGGCTGGGAGGATTACTCTATAGAGCCTTGACATATACATGTATAATTTAATAAACTTCCTCTGATATGGTTTCTCAAATCAGGGGCAGTAACTCTCAAATTGATTATCAAATAGGGTGACCCCAACGATATGCCCATCTCCTCTTTGTAGTGAAGCTTTCATCAAAGTTTCATTGAATTCCAGCCATTGTTTTTCGAGAAATAGTGCAGAAACGAATATTACTCTGTATGGATATTGCTTTGCCAATCAGGGGTAGTAAATCTGAACTTAATAGTCAATAGTTAACCCTGACCATATGCGCACAAAAGATAATTACACTCCATCTGCTCCCCTTTTTTTGAGTGCTGGTGAATAACCAAAACATTGTTACTATAGCTTGAATACGCTGTAGTTTTGATGTTATGAACATTCACCAACAACATTTTTCAAAAGAAATTTATATTACACAGTAATGCACCTATTGGTAGTTACGCCCTTAAAGACTGTTCCAAACAGAAACAAGGTGGACAATCGTCACAAGATACTCCAGTAACACTACTGGATGTCCAAGTATTAAAAATAAACAAGGGAAATAACAAAAAAAAAAGCTACATTGAGTTACGTTTTTATTGCACTGCACTCTGTGATCAAGAGAGCAACATTACTGCCAAGTTTCAAGCCAATTGTAAATAAGATGATAAAGATATTCTCTGGACAAATAAGTGGACTTTGCCCACCTGCCCACTAGATGTGGGATGCCATGGGAAATCACATATTACAGCATGCTTTTTGATAGGCGTGAACAGTAGATGATAATTCAAATGTAGGAAGTGTTGAATTTGGAGGGAAAAGATTGTGAGAAAAAATAGGAATTGCTTCTTTCGAATAGTTTTTCTTTTTTCACATTGTTTTTCCTCAAGATAACTCTGATAGGACACAAAAATGTGGGACAGTGAGATAAGGAGGGTAAAAGAATTTTTTTGTCAAAATTACTGAGTCTTATTTTCTGTAAATTTTCATTTTAGTTTCTATTTTGTCAAAATATGCACATGCTGTCCTTACTACCAACTCTAGATATATGGCTCAGAGTGAAACAGTTGTAACTGCCTATAGGCAGTTACAACTATTTCAAGCTGAGCCACCAAACTGATGTCAGTTTTTAAAACAATGCATAATGGCTTTCATTCATGTAGAAGGAACTGATTGATCAATTATGAAATTTCATTGTCCATTATCAGAATCGGATGCCCAAACCAACTGATTATCAATTATAGTCGATTAATCTACCCATCACTAGCTCTTACCTTTAAGGTTAAATACAGGTGAATTCCCAGCTATGTTTGTCATTTGAATATTTAAATGATTGTCCTGCAGAATATCTCCATTCAAACCAAATCTCAACCACCCTTTAGCCATACAATGCTGCAGCCTGTAATATATATATGTACCTAGTGTTTTGTATTAAAAAAAAATATTTAACAAGGTTAGGGGAATTAATAATTGTCGAGGCTCTACCAAGACAATTATCAATTGCCAGAGAGCCTCGACAATTATCAATTGACACAACCAAGTTTGATATTCTATCATATAATACACTAAGTACCGTAAGTATTATTTTTATCTTATAACCTCTATTTGTCTTGTTTTTGTCAATATTTCTAGCAAAAATGCAAGTTTCCAAAAATAATCGCATTACATGTTTGTCATTGTTCTAAAATATTCATGTGATATCATAAAAAATATCATATGGGATGTTATCACACTGGTATTTGTATAGTTATAAGATAAAACATAATCAGAGATAATCATCATGTGCAAAATATCTCATTTAACCAAATCTTATGAGACATTTATAATTTTTGTTGAGATACTTTACCGAATCCTTCACTAAATTACATTAAAATATTGTCAATGTTTTCTCATCAAATACAATTAGTATTTTCAAATAGGAAAACTGTGCATTAACAGAACTTGTGCAATTATGTCTAGGGAAATAATCATTCAACCTGGTTGAATAATCATTCCCTGAAACATATATGAAATACAGAATTTATTTTTACCCTCTGTGACAATATTTAAGTTGTTTGGTAAACCCATACCTCATAACTACAGCTATATTAAACTTTCAGTTATTGTTTACAAACCTTGATATGAATGATTTATTTAAGATCCATTAATAGCATAATAGTTCTTTATCATAAAACAGCTGTATGCAACAAAGTATTCTGGACTGGGGCATGTAAAGCAAAATTAAACAAGAGACGTTTGTAAAACATTTATACTCCCCTCCCCCTATAAAAGCAGGTCAATAGCCTATTTTTTGTCAATCAACAAAGGGCAATAACTCACAAAATATGATGAGTAGAGTTATGATTATTTTGCACTGCACTTCTCCTCAATGAGATCTATCAACCTGTGAAGTTTCATGATTCTAGGTTGCATGCTTTATAAGATATGCTCCAGACAGAAAAACGGTCTACAGATGGACCGACCAACCTAACGACCGACCAACAGACCCACAAGTGCAAAGCAATATACCCTCTCTTCTTCAAAGGTGGGGCATAATTAATCAAGTTCTTCTGAACCAATGGATATTGTGAAATTATATCAAGGTCATAAAATTCTAAAGACTCATGCATGATATTTAGTTTTTAAAATACCTTCTTAGGTACACTGTCTTGACGGTTAGATTTGAAATTGTATTTATGAGATGGGGAGAGTATCTATTGATTTCATTGAATCTGTATGAATAGTGTGATTAGGTTTTTAGTTTCATACCTCAATGAAAGCAACAAATAATCTATTCATCTCTTATGATTTAATATCTTGAAGCAAAAATCTTAAGTTTTATCTGTAGTAACAGAGATTGTTTGTGGGACTTTTTTCCGTGGAAGCTTAATAATAAGCTGTGCAATCATTTAAAAATGAAAAAAATTCAGCCAATCAAAACGCAAGAATCTTGGTGAACATAACTCAAATATGTTATTCAAAAATTCTTTTTAATTAACTAAATAAGGGTAACAAAGATAATTCCTACCATAAAGAATCTGTATTGCTTAGCTCTCTCCAATCCACACAACATTCTGAAAACTTGCAAAGATCCTTTGGTGGCAAATAGGTTAAAATTTTGTTGACTAGTTCTGGCAGCAATACACATGTGAAGTCCATCCTTAGTTTACCAGGAAGTTTGAATTGTCTTCTTAAATGTTTTCAAAATCCAAGTCACCATGATATAAAATCATACCTCTGCAAATAAACCCAAGAAAGGTTCATTTGATTTAATTGCTTTATATTTTGATCAGTCCCTAAGGTGCTTGTCTTATAACTTAACTAGGAATTGTAATTTCAACAAGTGGGCCAAAATGGCCCTAAACCGTTCACCTGAATTTTATTGGTCTAGTGGATCTCATACAAGCAACTTTCTGGCAAAGTTTCATTCACATTTGCCTAACTATTAAAGAGATGTTATTCCAAGAATTTAAAGTGATAACAGATCATACCCACCTATTCATTATCGAGGAGACTAAAAATTAGCCCAGTCAGGCCCATATTTTTTGGCCAATCAACCCAGTGGTTCAGGAGGAGATATTTCCAAATAATTTTGGAAAGGATCACCCAAGGAACATTCTGGTAAAATTTCATTTTAATCGGCCTAGTGGTTCAGGAGATATCGTTCATGGATTTCAGGCTCAAAATAAGCCCCTCCCTGCCACAACCAAATTTACAGGCCAATCAAAATTTCACGAACAATTTTTTAAAAAAGGGTCATCCAAGGAACATTCTGGTAAATGTTCATTGAAATTGGTCTAGTGGTTCATGGGGAGATGTCGTTCAAAGATTTCAGGCTCAAAATAAACCCTGCCCTGCCACACCCAAATTTATGGGCCAATCAAAATTTAACAAACAATTTTCAAAAAGTGGTAAAATTTCATTGAAATTGGCTCTGTGGTTCAGGAGGAGATGTCGTTCAAAGATTTTAAAGTGAAAAAAATGCCAAGCCCTGCCACGCCCATATTTATGGTCCAATCAGAATTTTGCAAACAATTTTTTTTAGAGGGTCACCCAAGGAACATTCTGGCAAAGATTCATTGAAATCAGCCCAGTGTTTCAGGAGAAGAAGAAGTCTTTAAGATTGTTGACAACAGAAGACAAACGATGGACATAAGGTGATCTGTAAAGCTCCCCTTGAGCATGTTGTGCTCAGGTGAGCTTAAAAAGGTTGAAATTTGAGAATTACACCAACACCAATTTTGTTTGAATGGGGTGTGTAGCCACTTTCAAAAATCTTTCAGTTATATCACAGTGGCTCTAGCACCAAACAATGGATTCCTGGTATTTCTCACACCAATACTACCATTACATCCTCCAGCTGCTATCTCTGGTGCAAATGGGCAGGACACTTTACTAACAGAGCCCAAATCCCATCAGCAGTAAAAGTGGTTAGCTCTGTATAGAGTTCATTGCCTTTTTCTCTAACTTGCATGGTCTTATGATAACAATGTCATAGTTTGCAATTTACCGTAGCTGAAATTAAACAAACACAACTGGGGGTAGATTAGGCACACAGAAAATATTTTTTCTATATATCAACAGTTTACAAGAACAAAGCCCTAACCACTGAGCCAAAAATTTGTTATTTTGAAAAGGCTTTTACGCTGCTTTCAACAATCTTTCAGTTAAAGCCAGTAGAGCACCTAACAATGGATTCCTGGTGACTCTCAACAGTCATCAGTACTACCATAACATCCTTTCCTTTCTTCCAGCTGCTATCTCACATAGGTCTATGATTATCAATCAATTGGTGGGAGACAAATAGCCGGAGAGGATGAGTGCCGCCATCAGAGATCAAACCCTGGACCTCTAGATTGACAGTCTGATGCATACTAACAGCACTATAACAGCAATCCAAATATGAGAAAAAAGATCTTTTCTGAAACAGCAAGGTTTCAGGCATTGTATGCAAACCTTATGAAGCAATGTAGGATAGATATTTGATAAAACACTCTGTATTTCAATATTTTTGCAAAAATTGCCCTTTTCAAGAAAAATGACACAAACCTTATCACTACTACATAATAATATAAATTGACACAGCCATATTATTTTATCTCTTAAAGGATATAACGTAAACGTTGTTTTTCTACTTTAATGCGACCTTGACGTCCTGTGCATAATTAGATGTCAACTAAGGTTATGTGGAACTGAGCATCTTTTATGTTGAGACCCAGTGGCTGTACAGTTTGTAGCTTTTTAATCCATACTGACTCATGGATTTGCTGCTCTGTCCGGTCTTGGCAGATCATCTTCTTTAAAACTGTAAATCTCACATCAGAGCTTGATATTACAGCTAATAGAATATACAATGTTCCATCAAATACTTCTTGTAGGGTGAGGAATGTGCTGTATGCAATAAGTTGCGTACAATGTGATAAGGTGGTGTATGTGTGAGAGACAGTGAGACATTGAATGAAAGGATGAAACCAATAAATCTCCATTTTAAAATGGGAAATACAGAGTGTTTTATTAAATGTTTATTCCATTCCCTTCGGAATAATTTTGTGACAAGGTAGGATAGGTAGAAAGGTTAACTGCAATAATGGTAAAATCTGGAACTAAGACTGGATAGACTTTGTATCACATTTCATGAGATTTGGGGTCGGTTTTAGGGCTTGATATTTTTTGTCTTCTTAGGTCAATCACTTGTGTTAAAGGCACAACCTCATACCATGTAAAACAATAGACGTGTACGTGTAGATGTGTGCGTGTATGCATTTTAATCAAGAACTGGATACATAACATGATAACAAGTTTTCAGAAGTGGGATATTAGGTAATAGCATATAATACATTTTAAAGATATGATGCATGCAACATACATATCAAATTACAATAGCTAGACCAGTCCACTAAAAGGTCAAGAGTTAGATTTAGGGTAACTTTCAGTTTAAGGATTAAGGTAAGTGGTAATGTAATAAAACAAGACACATTAAGAGTCCAACAGATTCTAAAAGTACTCTACAATTTGAACAATTTAAGTATTAAAGGGTCACCCAGGGAACATCCATGCCAAGTTTCATTGAAATTGGCCCAATGGTTTGTGAGGAGAAGATTTTTGAAGATTTAAAATGCACTGCCCTGCCATGCCTATATTTGGGGGTCAATCAAAATTTCTTGAACAATTTAAGTAAAGGGTCATCCAAGTAACATCCATGCAAAGTTTCAATAAAATCAGCCCAGTGGTTTGGTCAGGAGAAGATTTTTAAAGATTTTATAATGAAAAAATACCATACTCTGCCACGCCGATATTCTAGGGTTCTTCAAAATTTCTTGAACAATATAAGAAGAGGGTCAATCAAGGAACATTTCTACCAAGTTTCATTAAAATCGGCTCATTGGTTTGGGAGGAAAAGATTTTCAAAGATTTGAACGCAAAAAATGCCCCACCCTGCCACGCCTATATTTGCAGAGTCAATCAAAATTTTTTTTTGAACAATTTAAGTGAAGGGTCAACCAAAGAACATCCATGCCAAGTTTCATTGTAATCGGCCCAATGGTTTTGGATAGAAGATTTTTAAACATTTGAACATGAAAAAATGCCCAACCCTGCCACGCCCATACTTAGGGGTCAATCAAAATTTCTTGAACAATTTAAGTAACGGGGTCACCCTGGTAACATCCATGCCAAGTTTAATTGAAATCGGCCATGAGGAGAAGAATTTTAAAAATCTTATTATAAAAAAAATGCCACACCCTGCCATGCCCATATTTGATAATCAATCACAATTTCTTGAATTTTTTAAGAAGAGGGTCACAGTAGGAACATTTCTACCAAGTTTCATTAAAATCGGCCCATTGGTTTTGAAGGAGAAGATTTTTAAAGATTTGAACGTAAACAAGAGATGCTGTCGGAGGACAGCGCAGCTCGACTATTCCTAGTGCTGGATAGTAACAGCAAATCAATATCAACATTGGAAATTCAATAAAATGAAAGTCAAGAGAAAAGAATCTTTGTCTAGAGGCTGATATCATGGTCACAGAAGCATGTGCAAAGTTTCAAAGCAATTCTAAGCTTTAGTAGGAAAAGAGATACAACAAATATAAAACTGTTGCACATAAAAACATAACCACGATTTTTAAGTCTGAAGAGGGTTTTAATTCCACTAAATTCAATACCAGGGAATTGAATCTTTGTCTAGAGGCTGTTATTATGATCACAGAAGCATGTGCACCTGGTTTACAAGCAGTAGCTTTACTAGAATTAGAGATATATAACTGATGTATAACATTTGCACGTAAAAACTTAATCAAGAATTTGTGGGTCTGGAAAAGGTTAAATTTCAATAAAATTCAATATCAGAGTATTTAATCTTTGTCTAGAAGCTGATATCATGGTTACAGAAGCATGTGTAGAGTTTCCAAGCAAAAGCCTAGGCAGAAATAGAGCTATAACTGATATACAACATTTGCGCCCAAAACCTTAACCAGGAATTTCTAAGTCAGAAAAGGGTTTAAATTCCATTAAAATCAATATCAGAGTATTGAATCTTTGTTAACAGGCTAATATTATGGTCACAGAAGCATGTGCAAAGTTTCCAAGCAATAGCTTAGATAGAAATAGAGATATTACAGATACACAACATTTGCACTTAAAAACTTAACCAAGAATTTCTAAGTCCGAAAAGGGTTAAAATTCCTCGAAATTCAATATCAGAGGAATAAATTTTTGTCAAGATGCTGATATTATGGTCACAGAAGCATGTTTAAAGTTTCCAAGCAATAGCATTTTTGGAAACAGAAATATTACACATAAACAACATTAGCATGTAAAAACTTAACCAAGAAATCTACGTCCGAATTAAAATTCCACCAAATTCAGTATCAGAGTAATGAATCTTTGTCTAGATGCTGATAATGGTCACAGAAGCATGTGCAAAGTTTCAAAGCAATAGCTTTAGTAGAAACAGAGATTTTAAACACTTGCACGTAAAAACTTAACCAAAGCATTACACCCATAATCAACACTGACGCCGACACCGACTACCCTGGTGACCAAATAGCCCCCCTATTCAACGAAAAGTACAGCTAAAAAATGCCCTTCCACGCTACTGATACTTGGGGAGTCAATCAAAATTTCTTGAACAATTGTAGTGAAGGGTCACCCAAGGACATCCATGCCAAGTTTCATTGTATTCAGCCCAATGGTTTTGGAGGAGAAGATTTTTAAAGATTTGAACGTGAAAAAATGCCCCGCCCTGCCACGCCACTGATACTTGGGGAGTCAATCAAAATTTCTTCGAACAATTTTAGAAAAGGGTCACCAAAGGATCACACTTGCCAAGTTTCAATGAAATTGGCTCAACAGTTTGGGAGGAGAAGATTTTCAAAGATTTTAAAGTGAAAATATGCCCTGCCCTGCCACGCCCATATTTGGATATTTGGGGGTCAATCAAAATTTCTTGAACAATTTAAGTAAGGGGTCATGCAAGCAACATCCATGCCAAGTTTCATTGAAATTGGCCCAATGGTTCTGGCGGAGAAATTTTTCTAAAGATTTTAAAGTGAAAATATGCCCTGCCCTGCCACGCTCATATTTGGATATTTGGGGGTCAATCAAAATTACTTGAACAATTTGAAAAGTGGTTCCCCCAAGGATCATTTCTACCAAGTTTTGTAAAAATTCGCCCATTGGTATGGGAGGAGAAGATGTTTCAAGAAAAGTTTACGCACGCATGGACAGATGCACAGACACACGACGGACACGCCGTCATGTAAATAGCTTGCCGTGAAAATATGTACCAGATTCATATAAGATGGTAATTTAACTTTACAATATCAAAATATTGACCTACTAGGTATGATAAATGTACATTTTGTCAGAAGGCATATTTAGCCCCATTTCCTGCCTGGTTGAGACTAATCTCTGATCGTCAGTCAGTACAGCTAAAAAAGTCGAGTTTAAAAAAGACATTGATAGCTGTTATAAATAGATAAACAGTGCAAAAAAGCATGTGTTGTGTGAAGTGAAACTGAAAGTAGCCAGTGTGTTAGTCAGGGTGTATGCACTGTATGGCCTATACATAATTAACCTTACATCATTTCAAGTAAACCGTAGTCTGAAATAAATCGTCATTTACAATTCAAACGGTATTAAAAAGATAAAATTATATTGAGACAATTGACTTTAGCAGGTAACTAGTGACGCTCTAAAGTAGAATGAAAGACGCTTTCATTTCTTCAGCGAGAGTAGTTGAAAACTTTTGGAAGCGCTCTCCTCACCAGGAGGAAGACCTAAATTGACTTCAATTGAAGAGTGACTTGGGTTATTTTTAACTTGTCATGTGACATTTTCGTTTTCAAAATGTCTTCCGAGAAGTTCGAAAATTTAGAAGATGATCTGTCATCGATCTTAGATAAAATAAGAAAGAATATCAACGTGATTGCCAACCAGTCAGGAGGTAAGAATTCAGATGTAAAATTGCACTAACTTTAAATCTCGAGTGGATCTCAAGTTTCTTATCCGACCATCTCTGTTAAAAGGATACTGTGTCACATGATCGTCTTCTCGAAAAAATCATACGGTATTGAGGGAAGATTGCTTAACTGGCCTGGGTCAAGTCATTCTTGAAGGAACGCAAACAAAGAGAAGTTCTAAATCAAAATGAATCAGAGTGGACCAGTGTGACAAGCGGGATACCCCAAGGAAGTGTTTTGGGACCAACACTATTTCGATTTACATTAACGATATTGAGGAAGCAATTCATGGAACAGTCAGACTCTTTGCTGATGATACAAAGTTATTTAACTCAGCAAATACCAACTGTGACACTAAAAAATCCAAACCAATATTGACTAGTTAAGTACATGGGGTGATAAATGGCTTTTAAAATTCAACGTGGACAAGTGTACCACCCTGCACTATGGACATGGTAACATGAAACATACTTACAACCTACATGAAAATGGAGAACAGAAGAAAATATCCGATAGTGAATCAGTAAGAGATCTTGGGGTTGTATTTGACAATCACTTAAAGTTTAGACAACATATGAACAACTGCATCAATAAGGGGAACAAATTAACAGGCTAAGTTAGAAGAACCTTTTTATGTATCACACCCAAATCTTTCCGTAAACTCTACAAGGCACTAATAAGACCAAACCTAGAATATTGCAATATAATTTGGCACCCACAGTTGAAGAAAGATATCAACTCTTTGGAAAAGGTGCAGAAACGTGCAACAAAACTTGTGAGTGCAGTTCGTCACCTTCCATATCTGGAGAGATTTGAGGCTTTAAAAATTCAGGCTGTCCAGCGTCCCTAAAATTCCTAAAAAATACTAATTTTTTTCAGCTTGGCTAAAATTCCTAAAATAATGAAGAAAACAAGGCAAATTCCTAAAAAAGCCCTTATTTTTTTCTTGCAATTCCTAATTTTCCTTCTCCTTTTTTCACGATCAATCATCTGACTGAGAGAATTATGTGTTGATATAAAAGTTTCTCATCTATCCTTTCTAAATACATTCTTGCTGTGTTAAATATCTGAATATCTTGATTCTTAAACTCTGCAGGTCAATATTGTCATTGAGGTTTCATTTCATAAAGCACAAAAGCAGAAACCATTAGAATGGAATGACAAGCACCCTCAGTGAATATAGTATTACATTCTTTTCATTATATAGACAAAAGTCTAATTGACCATTTCTATACAACTTTAGCTAAAACTTTTTCATGAAATCATTTGCTATTGAACTTTATGTTTACATAAAGTTAAAGATGTGATTGAAAATTTCCTTTCAGCCCCTATGCTAGGCAAAATTGTGGCTTTACCTTTCTCTGAATTAATGAAAATGGTTATGTCATAGTGAGGACAGTTTCTGTGATCATATTATATAAGCATTTTATGTTCCTTAATGACTACTTGTATTTGTTTCTTACCCATTTTAAAGATCAAACTTTGGCTTAAATTCTCCAAATGTGTGTGAGACATAATTCTTACATACATTCAAAGATAAACAGTCTTATTGTATAATGAATCTGTCCGTATGCTGTTCAAGTATTATTTCCTTATAACCACTCTACAGACAACAATTTTGGCTCAGTCTTTCTCAAACTAGCTTAATAGTTGTATGATTTTGGTAAAGTCTACAGTGGTGCTTATGATGGTATTTTGTAAAATATAGATCCTTTTTGAAAGGTACTTCTTATATATTAAAAGGTCCACACATTTGACTAATTTTTCTTAATAAATGGTCTTGGCAATGAAAAAGGTCTCATATAATTCCATTGAATGTTATTTTTGTCTTTGATGTTGTCTTTCATGTTTTTGCCTCAATATTTCAAAACCCTTCTGAAATTCTATCACAATGCATGTATAATGATCAGAGCTGTGTTGTGTCTCTATAGACATTTGAAGTGGTAAGAAGTTTTAATGCCATCACTAAATTTTGCTTTAAATAAATTGCACATTTTATGGGACCTTTCAATGAGTCTTGCCCAAGTTTTTGCCATATCTATAATTATGTAGAGGGCAGGGTATGGGCTTAGATCAAACTGTATGTCTGTGATGGCTGCTCTTAGTCTATATTGTCTGCCGAGACCTTTGCTTACTATAGGATATGTCTTGAACAGTATGACAAGGGTAAACTTTTATTCAAGTGAAAGGCAAAAGAACAGAAGAATGCCTTTGTCTTTAGCCTTTGTTGTTGAACTTGACAAGAATATACAGAATTTATATAATTTCTTTGCCATGTTCAACTGAATACTTGAAGCAATGATACTGTTTGATTCTTTTATTGTAATAACATTATATCTAGTGAGTTTTCTCTTGTGAAAAATGCAATATTAGGTTTATTTTGATGTTTAAAATTCCCTTATTTATCATTGTGATTCCTAATTTTAGCCCTAAATTAGCCCTAATTTTTCAACAAGAGGTGTTGGACAGCCTGAAAATTCCATCATTGGCTTATCAGCAATTTAGAGGAGACATGATAGACATATTTAAATTATTGAATGGGAAAGAAGGTATTGAGTACAGAGATTTTTTTGAAAAAAGTGAGAACAAAAACACTAGAGGTAACAGTTTAAAGTTAAAAACAAAATCATGCAGGAAAGATATCAGGAAAAACCTTTTCTCTGTGCGGGCAGTTGTGGAATGGAATTTACTCCCAGAAGAAGTAGGAATGGCACCATCTTTGAACTGTTTTAAGAACCACCTGGATAAATACATGGGAAATGGGGGGTCTTTAAATATGGGGGCATGTATTGTAGCAATTGTGTCAGGTCAGGGAATCTAAATATATGTGGGTCAGTGGTCAGGTCTAAATCCTGAAGGATGCAATTCCGACAAGATGTTAGCCGATATTGTCACATAACTTGAGCTAAAATAGCTGTATTTACAATTTTTTAGAAACCAAACTGTGCATATTGCTAAAGATTTCACTCATCTTTTTCAAGTCTTCAATGCGAATATGATACTGATTTCATCCCTTTCAAATCATATCCCACTTTTTTCCACGACGTTTAAACACAATATTGAACAACAATGACATTATTTTAGCAGGAAAAAAGTAGCCTCTTATTTCCACAAATTGTGAAAGACGCCATTTGCAGAGGATAAAAAGAAAACATCATTCAGACAAGATTCTAAGCAAAATTGTGCAAGTTTTTAAATGTAAGGCTGATTCTTATCCTAATTTTACATTCACAAAAATTTAAATTTTGATAAAGATCAACAGAAACAGTGATTTGCAAGGCTGCAATTCTGCGACTTTCCCGCATAAAATTTGTACTTGTTTCATAAAATCTCTGTAAGATGCGACTTTTGTCCCATGTAAATAACGCGCTGGAATTTTGTTGAAACGGCAAAAAACGACGTTTATTGTACATAAAATTGAAAGTAGCAACAAGGATTTTCCAAACTAACACCTTCTGCAAGTGTATATTACTTACTATCCAAAAATTCGACGCACCAACCCTAGACCACATGTGCAAAATTAAATTCCCGAGTCGTTTTGAGGTCTAGTTTGATTACCCCGCGAGATGGATGAAAGTTTAAACAACATGCAGGAACAGTATAATATCTAGTTATAAAAATTGATTTAATTTGAAAAGACTAACATCTTTTTTAAAACTTTTTTTTAGCATTTATCCGTCATTTCAAGTTATAAAAATAAGGAAAACTCGAAAGAATGAATTTCATGTTCATTCTGAAACAAACACACCATCATTTTTCGTCACATAGTAACTTGCATAGAAATCTGGTGTCACCATCTGTGACTGTTTGGCTGCTTATTGAAATAATCAAATTATGTTCATCAATTTCTATGATTTTTCCCCAACAAAATCATCATACAGTTCAGAATTTGAGTTTCAAAGAAAGTATAAAAGGGTTGAAGCAAATGAGTTCTTGCACAGACTGTCGTCAACACAAAATAGGGGTAATGACAAAATTCAACTGCAATTTTTGATACAGTTTGACTTTAGACTCCGAAAGAGACATCTAGTGAAAATTTCCAAACTTGTGGTTGGAATCCTAAAATTTCAGCTGATTTAGTGATGACCTGAAAGGTAGATCCAGGCCTTTAAGTTTATTCAATTTTGGTTCATTAATGATAAATAGGTTCCCAAACCTTAATCTATCAACAGCTCTGAACAGAACTCGGGGCTGCTTAATATTTTTTTTAATCTTCTTACTTTCTTAAAATTTCATACAGCTAGTATATCAGTCATTTTGAAAAAAAATAAAGTATTGTTTTGAATTTGTGTCTCTTTTTTTTCACAAATTTCCCTTTCTTTTGAGGTGAGATTAGACATTTGTTCCATACTTTTTTCATCCTTGCCAGAACACTGCAGAAATAGAATCAAAGAAAAAAAGTAAATAAATTAAAAAAGGTAATAAAACAAAAATGGTGAAATCTCCTGAGACTATCATTCTCCAGGCGTCATTGCGAAAACAAAAAAAACTTTGATGGTATATTTTCTTCTCTCAGTTTTGGGTTATTTCAATACACTTGTTATATAGAAGTGGGAAAATCCACAGAGCGCCCTTTAGGTTACTTTTCCCGTATTATTCATCATTTATGTGAACAATATCCCTAATATTGTTAAAAGTAGTAGTTGGATATTCGGCGCTGACACAAAAATCTTTGCACAATTTGATGAGACAAATCAACTGCTGCAAGACTAAAAGGACAATCTGATGAAATGAGCCAATTTATGGGAAATAACTTTTAATGTTAGACACTATGGACAAAATAATCACGGACATACTATATGATGAGTAATAAAAGTCTTGAAACTGTCAGTGAGAAGTGTGACTTAGGTGTACTGATCTTTCAAAACGTTCTTTCCAATTGTTTAGTCAACAGATGACACAGTGGATAAATAAGGCAAATTATGTACTGGCAATAATAAATAGGACTTTTTAACCCTTGTCATGCTGAATATTTTGATTAAAATCAAAATTACATTAAAATCAAAGAGATGAAAGTGCCTGAAGCCCTTACTATGGGTCAACATTCATTTTGAAAATATGATTCCTAATCTTTTCTGGTTAAAAATGTAAAACAGGTGGTAGTGACTAGGATCAGACTGCACATATCTTTTTCTATACCTCCTGCAAAAGCAGGAATATTCCGGGTTCAGCATGACAAGGGTTAATACCTTGATAACCAGATGTTTTTGAGGATTAACACAGCATTAGTTCGTCCGCCCCTTGGCGGGTTCCATCCCCGACGGCGGCACTCAATCTTTCCGACTATTTGTCTCTCACCAATGGGTTGATAATCGTAGACCTATGCGAGATAGCAGCTGGAGGCTAGGAAAGAATGTGTTGGTTGTACTGGTGAGAGAAATACCAGGAATCCATTGTTAGGTGCTCCAGCCGCCGCGATATAACTGAAATAATGTTGAAAGCGGCATTAAACTCCATTCAATCAATCAATCAATCGTCCGCACCTTGAAATTGCCAATGTTGTTTGGTTTCTACATCTCCGTAAGGACATGAAATCATATTATGAGCCACTAAATCAGTTCCAAAGCTTCAAAATTTACCGTATTCATCGAAACTAAATTAACCTTCATTGACCCATAGATATAGCCGTGGTGATATGATTCAGACATCCAAATTGGTGAAAGGTTTCTAAGACTGCCCTATATGGAAAATTTCTTCAAATTTTCACACTTTAACAAGAGAGGTCATTCACTTGAACTGAAAAAGCCAAGATTTTTATCTTCTTTTACTCTGATTTGATTTTTTACCAAATAAAGATAGATAGTCAGAAGGCTAAAAGAGGACTTTTCCTTACAAACAAGCTCAAAAAACATCCTACAGGTAGAGACGTGGTAAATACCAAATCAATGACAAACAATGTTCTTGCATATTTGAACCTAACAAAAAAATAAAAATCAAAGTGCTGTAAGCACTGTAATTGTGCGGTACTGAATGACTGAACTGCTTATTGTTGTTTCAGGAGTTTATGTATATATAGCATTGAAACAAAAAATAAATAAATAGACAAAAAATCCAAACCAAGTTATTGTTGCAGATAAAGTCAAACCATACATGCCATTTTTAAAGTTAGCCCAAAAACTTGTGGGAAATGTTCATTAGACAAATATTCTATCAAGGACGTTTTCAAAATTAATTCAACATCTAACTGTCAAATATAAGAAATGGAATTTGCTTCATTCATAGTTTTAGTTTGAATATACACGGGTATATATCTCCATTCTTTTGATGCTAAAAAGCTCCTTGTAAAACACGCTAAGCATTCAGTATTGTAGGTCTTTGGAAAATTTATCTCGTGCCACTTCTTGAAGAGTTGTAGTAACAAGTTTTCAGAAATGTACATGTAGATAAATCACAGGCAGACATAGACAAATACACCAAGATAAAGCTATAGAGTGAAGAGTGACACAATGCACTTACACTTTGTAAATAGTAAAGAGGTTAATAGGTGAATTATAAGGGGTTATTCCAAAGAGAGGGTATTAGGTAATTCATCCCAGAATCAATCTCTGTAGCTTTTTCCCTCATAGGTACGAAGTGCAACTTTACAACTTCATTTTAGTAAACTAATGTTAATATTCTATTATTAAGCTAAGTTAATGAACTATTAATTCCTTCATGGAATGCACTGTAAATAAAACACTTATTAACAGCCAGAGAAAATAAGCTCAATTTATGCCAGCAATTTTCGAAACAAACTGTTTACAAAATTGATATGAGTTGGAAAAAAGGTTATTTTGTAATTTTTTCATTAGATATAACCCGGGCAGAACCACTCTAATTGTGCTTCCGCACAATTAATAAACGGGATGGTAATGAGTACCAATTTTACTAAGGATAATCAATTTGTAACCTTTCTGACCAAGAACTCGGATAGAACTAAGATTATTAACTATGTGTTTCAAACATTTTGATAACAGTGATTGCATCATATGGTAGAAATTTCAGCTGATAACATTAAATTTTGGTCACTAATCATTTTGATGAAACTGCAAATTGTTAAAAACATTCTAAGATAGTGTAATTTCTCGGTGATATTTCTTTCTGAGTGCTATTTATTGATTGAAATATCATTTTCAGTAGTTCCATCCAAGTAACTATGGCATCTATTTGCTTAAGTAACCAGCCCTGCGTTCAGGATGAAAAGATTAGCGAAGCCCTTTCGAAATGATATCCCCATTTGCACGTATGTGCACATGCAAAGAGGTGTATCATCTCAAAGTGCTTGCAAAATGCTTTTACATCCTGAACACAGGGCAGGTTTTGGCAGGACATTGCTGCATTCCAATAAGATCTACGGTTCAATAGGCTGATAGGAAAATCTAGCCAATGTCAAATTAAAGTGCAATTACTCTAATGTCTGGTATCAAATATCGAAGATTTAGAAGCGAAAAAATTATTACATTTTGTAACAGCAAGAACATAACTGTTAACACTTATATTTTCTTCTCTCAGTTTTGGGTTATTTCAATACACTTGTTATATAGAAGTGGGAAAATCCACAGAGCGCCCTTTAGGTTACTTTTCCCGTATTATTCATCATTTATGTGAACAATATCCCTAATATTGTTAAAAGTAGTAGTTGGATATTCGGCGCTGACACAAAAATCTTTGCACAATTTGATGAGACAAATCAATTGCTGCAAGACTAAAAAGACAATCTGATGAAATGAGCCAATTTATGGGAAATAACTTTTAATGTTAGACACTATGGACAAAATAATCACGGACATACTATATGATGAGTAATAAAAGTCTTGAAACTGTCAGTGAGAAGTGTGACTTAGGTGTACTGATCTTTCAAAACGTTCTTTCCAATTGTTTAGTCAACAGATGACACAGTGGATAAATAAGGCAAATTATGTACTGGCAATAATAAATAGGACTTTTTAACCCTTGTCATGCTGAATATTTTGATTAAAATCAAAATTACATTAAAATCAAAGAGATGAAAGTGCCTGAAGCCCTTACTATGGGTCAACATTCATTTTGAAAATATGATTCCTAATCTTTTCTGGTTAAAAATGTAAAACAGGTGGTAGTGACTAGGATCAGACTGCACATATCTTTTTCTATACCTCCTGCAAAAGCAGGAATATTCCGGGTTCAGCATGACAAGGGTTAATACCTTGATAACCAGATGTTTTTGAGGATTAACACAGCATTAGTTCGTCCGCCCCTTGGCGGGTTCCATCCCCGACGGCGGCACTCAATCTTTCCGACTATTTGTCTCTCACCAATGGGTTGATAATCGTAGACCTATGCGAGATAGCAGCTGGAGGCTAGGAAAGAATGTGTTGGTTGTACTGGTGAGAGAAATACCAGGAATCCATTGTTAGGTGCTCCAGCCGCCGCGATATAACTGAAATAATGTTGAAAGCGGCATTAAACTCCATTCAATCAATCAATCAATCGTCCGCACCTTGAAATTGCCAATGTTGTTTGGTTTCTACATCTCCGTAAGGACATGAAATCATATTATGAGCCACTAAATCAGTTCCAAAGCTTCAAAATTTACCGAGTTGGTAGCGCGCCGGACTTCTAATCCAGAGGTCTATATTCTCACGGGTTCGATCCCCGGCCGCGGCACTTATCCTTTCCGACATTTGTCTTCCACCAATGGGTAGATAATCGTAAACCTATGTGGAATAGCAACTGGAGGCTAGGAAAGGGATGTGGTGGTAGTACTGGTGTGAGAAATACTAGGAATCCATCGTTAGGTGCTCCAGTCGTCGCGATATAACTGAGAGATTGTTGAAAGCGACGTAAAACCCCAATTCAAATCAAATAAAAATTTACCGTATTCATCGAAACTAAATTAACCTTCATTGACCCATAGATATAGCCGTGGTGATATGATTCAGACATCCAAATTGGTGAAAGGTTTCTAAGACTGCCCTATATGGAAAATTTCTTCAAATTTTCACACTTTAACAAGAGAGGTCATTCACTTGAACTGAAAAAGCCAAGATTTTTATCTTCTTTTACTCTGATTTGATTTTTTACCAAATAAAGATAGATAGTCAGAAGGCTAAAAGAGGACTTTTCCTTACAAACAAGCTCAAAAAACATCCTACAGGTAGAGACGTGGTAAATACCAAATCAATGACAAACAATGTTCTTGCATATTTGAACCTAACAAAAAAATAAAAATAAACGGGATGGTAATGAGTACCAATTTTACTAAGGATAATCAATTTGTAACCTTTCTGACCAAGAACTCGGATAGAACTAAGATTATTAACTATGTGTTTCAAACATTTTGATAACAGTGATTGCATCATATGGTAGAAATTTCAGCTGATAACATTAAATTTTGGTCACTAATCATTTTGATGAAACTGCAAATTGTTAAAAACATTCTAAGATAGTGTAATTTCTCGGTGATATTTCTTTCTGAGTGCTATTTATTGATTGAAATATCATTTTCAGTAGTTCCATCCAAGTAACTATGGCATCTATTTGCTTAAGTAACCAGCCCTGCGTTCAGGATGAAAAGATTAGCGAAGCCCTTTCGAAATGATATCCCCATTTGCACGTATGTGCACATGCAAAGAGGTGTATCATCTCAAAGTGCTTGCAAAATGCTTTTACATCCTGAACACAGGGCAGGTTTTGGCAGGACATTGCTGCATTCCAATAAGATCTACGGTTCAATAGGCTGATAGGAAAATCTAGCCAATGTCAAATTAAAGTGCAATTACTCTAATGTCTGGTATCAAATATCGAAGATTTAGAAGCGAAAAAATTATTACATTTTGTAACAGCAAGAACATAACTGTTAACACGTAATTGTAAATTTGGAAAATAATCAACAGATTAAATGATCAGCAGGGGCCTGTTTTACTAAACATCTTACGATCATTTTTTGCGTAAGTCAAAAATTAAAATTGCTTCTACAGAAGTAATTAAATATGGAAATCTGACATGCATCATCTCATTGGAATCTCCTTCTCAAGACGATTCCAATGAGATATTACAAAGCAGAATCTAACAATGAATGAAAACTCAAGGTACAATTTGTGATTTTGACTTTCGATTAATTTTTAGCTCACCTGAGCACGAAGTGCTCAAGGTGAGCTATTGTGGTTAGGTGGATGTCCGTTGTGCAACGTCCGTCATCTGTCGTCAACATTTGCCTTGTATGCACTTTTTTAGAAACCAAACATTTGCACGATCAACCTGAATTTTGGTCAGAATGATTGTTTTGATGAAATCTCTAACGAGTTCGAAATTTGGTCAACTGGGGTCAAAAACTAGGTCACAGGGTCAAATCTTAGAAAAACCTTGTATGCACTCTAGAGGCCACATTTTTTGCCTGTTCAACCTGAATTTTGAACAGAATGATTGTCTTGATAAAATCTTGGATGAGTTTGAAATTGGGTCACCTTGGGTCAAAAACTAGGTGACAGGGTCAAATCTAAGAAAAACCTTGTATACACTCTAGAGGCCACTTGTTTTGCCCCTTCAACCTGAATTTTGGTGTTAATGATTGTCTTGATGAAATCTCGCGTGAGTTCGAAAATGGGTCAACTAGGGTCAAAATTTAGGTCATGGGGTCAAATCTTAGAAAAACCTTGTAGGCCACTATAGGCCAAATTTTTTCCCCGATCAACCTGAAATTTGGTCAGGATGATTGTTTTGAAAAAATCTAGGACGAGTTCGAAATTGGGTCAACTGGGGTCAAAAACTAGGTCACAGGGTCAAATCTAAGAAAAGCCTTGTATGCACTCTAGAGGCCACATTTTTTGCCCGATTAACCTGAATTTTGGTGAGAATGATTGTCTTGATGAAATCTGGAATTAGTTCGAAATTGGGTCACCTTGGGACAAAAACTAGGTCACAGGGCCAAATCTAAGAAAGACCTTGTAGGCCACTATAGGCCACATTTTTTGCCCGATTTACCTGAAATTTGGTCAGAATGATTGTCTTGATAAAATCTCAGATTAGTTCGAAATTGGGTCACCTTGGGACAAAAACTAGGTCACAGGGTCAAATCTAAGAAAGACCTTGTAGGCCACTATAGGCCACATTTTTTGCCCGATTTACCTGAAATTTGGTCAGAATGATTGTCTTGATAAAATCTCAGATTAGTTCGAAATTGGGTCACCTTGGGACAAAAACTAGGTCACAGGGTCAAATCTAAGAAAGACCTTGTATGCATTCTAGAGGCCACATTTTTGCCCGATCAACCTGAAATTTTGTCAGAATGATTGTCTTGATAAAATCTCGGACAAGTTTGAAATTGGGTCAACTTGGGTCAAAAACTAGGTCATAGGGTCAAATCTTAGAAAAACCTTGTAGGTGCTCTAGTGGCCACGTTTATTGCCCAATCAACCTGAAATTTTGTCAGAATGATTGTCTTGATCAAATCTCGAATGAGTTCCAAATTGGCTCAACTGGGGTCAAAAACTAGGTCACAGGGTCAAATCTAAGAAAAATCTTGTTATCACTCTAGAGGCCACATTTTTTGCCTGATCAACCTGAATTATGGTCAGAATGATTGTCTTGATGAAAACTCAGAGGTGTTCAAACTTGGGTCAACCGGGGTCAAAAACTAGGTCACAGGGTCAAATCTAAGAAAAACCTTGTATACACTCTAGAGGCCACATTTTTTGCTCGATCAACCTGAAATTTGGTCAGAATGATTGTCTTGATGAAATCTTGGACAAGTTTGAAATTAGGTCATCTGGGGTCAAAAACTAGGTCACAGGGTCAAATCTAAGAAAAACCTTGTTTGCACTCTAGAGGCCACAATTTTGGCCAATCAACCTGAAATTTGGTCAAATTGATTGTCTAGATGAAATCTCGGATGAGTTTGAAAGTTGGTCATCTGGGGTCAAAAACTAGGTGACGAAATCAATTATAAAAATAATTGTAGTCAACCTTAAAATTATAAAAAAAGGATTCTCAATTTGTATAGAAGCAACAGCTTTGTTTAGCTCAGTCATTCATCATTCTATTTCTCATACTACATTTGAAAATTTTAGACTGTTCATTCAGGTGAGCGATTAAGGGCCACTATGGCCCTCTTGTGTCGTAAGAGGTTTAGTAAAAGGGGGCCTAGGTGCTGCATAGTTACTTAAAGCTTTAACATTTAAAATGAAAGATCGGTATCTTGAGAAAATATTTTTAATCCACTTTTTTATGATTAAATTTTTCTTTCCAATTTATCAATCAGTAAAATTGTTAATTTTAATTGGAACTTTTGATCGACTACTCGATTAATCGAGTATTCATTCCCATCACTTAAGAAAATATCAACTTTTCAATGGATAAATATTTGCGCCATATTCAAGTGACTATATAAAATAGGTGCATAAAGGTTTAGGCCAGGCCTGAGCAAAGGATTCTAGATAGTTTTTTTTTCTAAATAAATTTATAAATCAAGAAGGGGACAACAGAAACTTGTTTTAAGTAGCTTAAAGTTGTATCATCAACAGCATCATCTATCAAATAGTCGGACACTCTTGATAGTTTAATCTCAGGAAACTTAATAATATGAAGAGCTTTTACGTTAAAGATATTTAAATATTGATTTATAATTATCATGAATCTTTTGTACATATTATATTTAATCTTCATGTTATCTTGGTCTTGATCGGTTGGAATCCAACTCAGGATCTCTTGGTCAAGAAGCTAATGCTCCTTCTCTCGACCATGGACACCACAACATCCAAACTGTATGCTGTGGGTTCTCACTGTTATTATACAGGATTGTAACATGATGGTGTAAAATGCATATATGAAATAAGAAGAAATTACATAGAATTTTATTTGCATTTAAAATCATATGCCATGTGTTTTAACTGTGTAAACAGATAGCTCCACCCATTTTTAGCTCCACTGGCCAAAGGCCACTGTGGCTATAGTCATGGCACTGTGTCCGTCGCACAGCCCTCTGTGCCTTAGTGTGTCCATGTGACCAGTCCTAATTTTTTTCTTTAAAAATCTTCTCCTCTGAAAGAACTGGATGAATTTCAACCAATTTTGCAGGAATGATCCTTGGGTGACCCTCTTTCAAAGTTTGTCAAGGATTTTTTATCCAATGAAAAATAAGGCTTTAATGGGTGTGGCTAATGTCCATATATGGTAATATATGACTTTTCTCAGAATCTGATGGATATCTGCCAAACTTATTAGTCTGCAAATAATTATTGTGATTAGATGAAAAATATATCATTTACAGGCAAAGATAATTTCTCTTTATGTAATACAGTGAATACTTTGAAGATCATTTATCCAGAAATTAAATGATTTATATCAACCAAATTTCACTGGAATGTTCCTTTAGTGACCCTTTATCAGTATACAAAAAAATTATTGTGATTAGATGGAAAATATGTCTTTTTTGCGCTGAGGATATTTCTCTTGATAATATATAGTGGAAACTTTGAAAATCATTTACTCAGAACCTAAACGATGGATATCAACCAAATTTCACTTGAATGATCCCTTATCAGTCTACAAAAAGTTATTGTGATCAGATAATGAATATGTCTTTAATGGACAGAGGTCATTTCTCTATATATGTTATATAGTGGAAACTTTGAAAATCATAACTTATGGATATCAAACAAATTTCACTGGAATATTCCTTTAGTGACCAATTTTTAGACTGCACAAAATTATTATGATCAGATGACAAATATGTCTTTTATGGGCAGAGGTCAATTTTCTATATGTTATTCATAGGTCTTGCATTTTCCTTTGCAGAAATATTTCTGCATTGGACACAGTCATAAAAACACTAACTTATTTGAAATAAACATTCATTCACTTAATTTCTTTTATAATCATATCAGTAAATTAGGTCTGTGGGGCAAATCAGCTGCTCAAGTAGTTCTAGTGTTTAAAAGAAACTTTTACATTGATACAATCTTGAATTTTTAGAGACATTCAAATTATATTATCTATTTTCAGAACAAAAGAAAAATGGGAAAAGACAGGCTGAAAAAGACCTGGAGGAGGCCAGTTTTATTGTAAGAATTGGTAGTGATGCTTTTTATACGGCCCTGGAATGACAGAACAAATTGTTAGATCACCCATGGTGTCCGGGTGTCCGGCCGGCTGGTAGTGTCAACTTCTTTGTCTGAAGTACATTGTATATCTTTGTCACCTTATGTCAGATTGGCTTGAAACTTGGCAGTTACGTTCCTCTCGTGATTACAGAGTGCAGTGCACAAGAAATAAAACTCTACATGGATTATTTTTTTAGTTATTGCCCTTTGTTGTTTTTCATACTTGGATGTTGTCCAGAGCATATCTCTTAAAGAATCACGAACTACATTGGTAGATAGATCTCATTAAGGGAATTTAGTGTAGTGCATAAGATCTGGCTTATGTTTTGAATTATTGTCCACTTGTTGTTTTTCTTACTTGGATTATGTCCAGAGCATATCTCTAAAAGTAAACGAGCTATGAGCATGAAACTTTATAAAGATATATACTTCAGATAGATCTCATCAAGGGGAAATGCAGTGCACAAGAATCACAACTGTAGCTTGCTTATTTTTATCGTTGAAAATCATGGCTTTAATAGGCATAGCTAATTTGCATTTTTAGCTCACCTGAGCACAACGTGCTCAAGTGAGCTATTGTGATCACCTTTTGTCCGGCGTCCGTGCGTCGCCCGTTGTCCGTCGTGCGTCGTCCGTCAACAATTTCTTTAAACGACATCTCCTCCTAAACTACTAGGCCAATTTTAACCAAACTTGGCAGAAATGTTCCTTAGGTGGTCCCCTTTAAGAATTGCTAAAAGAATTGAAATCGGTGAAAAACTCTGGTTGCTATGGCAACCAAAGTTAAAAATTTAAGAAAATCTTTAAAATTCTTCTTCTTCTGAACCAGCAGCCCTACAGCCTTGAAATTTGGCATGGATGATCAGCTCATAGACCTTAATAAAAATAGCTAAAATCATATCTGTTGGGCCACCAGGTGCAGAGCACCAGGGGGGAGGGGGTAGTACTTTGGGTAAATTTTGTAATCTTTAATCTTCTTCTTCTTCTAATCATGAAGGCATAAAGCCTTAAAATTTTGCATGTATGATCACCTCATAGACCTTAATAAAAATAGCTAAAATCATATCTGTAGGGCCACCAGGTGCGGAGCACCAGGGGGGAGGGGGTAGTACTTTGATGAAAATTTTGTAATCTTTAACCTTTTTCTTCTTCTAAACCCGGAGACCTACAGATTTGAATATTGGCATGGATGATCAGCATATGGACCTTTATAAAGATACCTAAAATCATGACTGTAGATTCACCAGGTGCGTAGCACCAGGGGGGAGAGGGTAGTACTTTTGTGAAAATTTTGTAATCTTTAACCTTCTTCTTCTTCTGAACCACAAGCCCTACAGACTTGAAAATTGGCATGGAGGATCAGCTCATAGACCTTAATAAAAATAGCTAAAATCATGACTGTAAAGCCACCAGGTGCGGAGCACCAGGGGGGAGGGGGGAGTACTTTTGTGAAAATTTTGTAACTTTAATCTTCATCTTCTAATGAACAAGGAGCCCTACAGATTTCAATATTGGCATGGATTATAAGCATATGGATCTAAAATAAAATAGCTAAAATCATGAATGTAGGGCCAGCAGATGCGGAGCATTAGGGGGCAGGGGGTAGTTTGGATCAATTTTGAAATCTTTAACCTTATTCTTCTCCTGCATCAGGAACCCTACAGACTTGAAAACTGTCATGGGTGATCAATATATTGACATTAATAAAAATAGCTAAAATCATGACTGTAGGGTCACCGGTGCTGAGTGTCTTGGGGAGGGGGTAGTACTTTGGATCATTTCTGAAATCTTTAAACTACTTCTAATGAGCCAGGAGTCCTACAGACTTGAAAATTGGTATGGATGATCAGCATATGGACATATATTGAATTAGCTAAAATCATGACTGTAGATTCACCAGGTGCAGAGCATCTTTGGGGAGGGGGGAGTGCTTTGTTGAGAATTTTGAACCCCTACAGCCTTTATATTTGACATGGATTGATCAACTCATTAAAGAAAACTTTAAAAGTCTAAGACTCAGCCTGTATATCTGGCATAGATTGGCTGATCACAGACCTTTTATGGAAAAAGCTTAAATTAATAATGTCCAGAGGAGGAGCAGAGGGGGGGGGGGGGGGGGGGGGGGGAATGATTATTTCAAATGTTATCTGATTGAATAAGTGAAAATCTCTTTTTCTGTGGTTGCATGGACATACCTAGGTAATGAAGCTTTTTTCTCAGGTGAGCGACCCAGGGCCAACGACCCTCTTGTTATGGTGAAAAGTTACTTTTCTTGGCAACTAGATGTACTTCAACAACATTTCTCTGAAATGATTCTTTGATATATATATATATATATATATATACCGTATTTTTTCTAATAATCACCCATATTCTAATAATCGCCCATCCCCCAAAACATTGCTCAAAATCAGCCAATGTAAGACTGATTTTTGAAAAAAATTTGATGACTCTAATAATCGCCCATCCCCTGATTTGAGAAAAAAATGCTCGAATATACTTCCCAGATATTCCAAAAAATACTTTAAAATTCATGCAAAAACCTTCAACAAATTCAAATACACACTCAAAAAAAATCGATGATTCAAGATTCGTTTATTTAGATGAACTGGCATTTTTTACATCCTCTAATATAGGAGAAAAGCCTTACCAGGGGTAACTACCTAGATGACTTAGATACACTTACAGTTTCCAGGGTTCGACACTAATGGGAGTATGGGAGTCCAAGTCTCCTAATTTCCAAGATGGGACTCCCTAATTGTGCAATTAAGGAGTCCTGTGGACTTCTTCATTTATTAAGAATATTGGGGTTTCCTTTAGAGGCAACTTATTATCAGGATATTTTTTTCTAATTTGTTCTCTTTCAAAAACAAAACCATCAATTGTTTATCTACAGGTGATATGAACAGAAAACTTTTTTCCGGGAGGCACTTTTGGTGAAAAGAAGACATTGCTTGTGACAAGCAATTTCTTCTTTTCAACAATATTTCCTCCAATCTTTAAAATTTGGACTCTTTGCATTTAGCTTAGACTCCTTGATTTCACTTTTCTGACATGGGTTTTTCTACCTGTGGACTAGTACTTTTTTCATGGCCACTTATCCGTGGACAAATAAAGACAAGGGTGAATATTGAAATAGTTCCAAACAGAATTGTAGAATTAATAAGCTGAATATTTGTACCAAAGGGTAGATAACATTGTTTTCAATGAAGAAAATGTTGGGTTCCAGCATTTTCTTCTTTAAAAACAATGTTTTCTTGAAATTTATTTATTCTCCTTTTTGCGGACAATTTCATTTAGAACCTGGGCAAGTTGAAAATCAGCTTGTACTTGTCCAGGGACAAGTGGTGGATATCTATGTTTTCACACCCCTGATGTAATTATACTACAAAAATTATTTCAATATGGTGGAAAACATTTCTTTCGTGGAGAAAACTGATTTCTTTTTATGGCAAAAATTATGAAACTTTTGAAAATTATTAGAATGTAGAGATTCAATCTAATTTTTACATGAATGTTCTGAGGGTTTTATTTCATATAATGTTGAATTTTATTTTGATTTTAAGTTGATACATAGCATGTTTAATAAGAAAACTTATAATTTTCTGTTGATTATTATCAGGAGAATCAGGCCTGTAGAGCAAATCAGACACTCAAGTGCCTCTAGTTTTATACTGTTATGAAACTAGAGGTTGTTAAGTAAAGGGTTAATTTTGTAGGTACAAGAGATGGAGAACGAGGCCAAAGGGGCTCCAGTGCAATACAGAACTCAAATGTTGAGTCGACTTCGAAATTATAAAAGAGATGTGGAACAAATTACAAAAGATCTGGTAAGAAGCTTACAAATGTCGTCTAGTTTGCAGTAATTTATGTTAGGTTGAATGTGAGAAAAGCGTAAAGATGTAGATCTTAAGTCTTTCTTAAACACCAAGTCCAGATAATAAATAGAGGATCATCTATTGTTTCAGGGTAAGATTGATTAGTTTTCATCGAGTGAACAACGAAAGCTACATTTTTGCCACAATTGAAAATAAAGGTTTTGTTTCTTCAATGAAATATCAATCAACCTTACTAAAAAAACTAATAACTTCTTTTATTTCTTAAATGCAAAAATAGGAAAAACATGAAAAAATTAGAACAAATTTTCTTAAAGCGCGTCATTTTGCACATGATTGATATGTAACTTTCATGATGATGTAACTTATTTGGCTTGCATTCTTATATAATCATCTGCTAGGGTTAAAGCTTTTGATAATTTCACTTGTTTTGTGGTGAATTTTAGTTCTCAATTATCCCCTGATCATGTGAGATATTGAGATTACCCTTCATCTGTTGTCCGTCCGTCATCAGTCCCAATGTCCAGCGTCAACAATTTTCAAATGACATGTCCTCCTAAACTGCTGGGCCGATTTACACTAAATTTTTAAGGAACATTCACTAGGTGGTCTTCTTTCAAAATAGATAAAAGAATTTATATTGATCGAAAAACGCTTGTTGCCATGGCAACAAACAAGATTTTTGAGGTAAAATCCTTAAAATTCTTCTTCCCTACAATCTTGAAATTTAGCAGTAATTATCAGCTCATAGACCTTTATCAAAATAGCTAAAATCATGACCAGGGGTAGAGCACAGATAGGGAAGGGGGAGGTGTCAGATCAAATTAGTTCTTCTTCTGATGAACCAGAAGCCCTACAGCCTTGTAATTTGGCATGGAATATCACCTTATAGAACTTTATCTAAATATCTTAACTCATGACTATTTGGCCACTAGAGGGAGAATACCAAGGGGAATAGGACTTGGAGCAGCCTTGAAATTTGGCATGAAGGACAGAGCCATGACAATAACCCCAGTGGCCCTGGCCAGTTGAGCTAAAAAATAAAAATAAATCATCGCTGTTGGGCTAACAGGGGTAGAGCACAGAAGGCATAGTGTAGGTCTCGGGCTGTGTAAAAGTCTTTAATTTCTTTATCCCAACCAGAAGGCTGACAGCCTTTATATTTGTCATTGATCATCAGTTCATATTATACCTTTATGAAATAAAATAAATTAAGCAATTATTTTTGGACTACCAGGGGGAGAGCACTGGGGAAGGGGTAGATCTCTGATTAATTTAGAAATCTTTATAAGTTGGCAAAATAGTGAAACCATATTGCCAATTTCAACCCCATAAGGTAGGCAGAGTTTCATTTAAAGCTTAAATGATTGAATAATGTGAAAATCTTTCCCTGGGCTTGCCTAGATAGATCAAAGTTAAAGAGCTATTTTCTCAGGTGAGCCCAGACCCTCTTGTTCTTCTTTTTCTTTAGGTAGGACTTTGTAATTATATCAGTTTTAATTGACTTATATGTCTTTTAAACTTTCCCATTTTCCAAATTTGAGATTGACTTCTTAGATACAAATTGCAAACAGAAATGAAAAATGGCTGCACTACTGTACAGAAATGGGGTTACACTGGTACTAAGAATATATGAATCTAATTTTTCAGAAGAGAAAAACTGAAGTTAATTATTCCATGGAAGACAATTATGGATTTGACAGAAATGATGTAAGTTTAAAACTATCCTTACATACTTTAGTGTATATCAATGGCTCAGGATAAAACAGTTATAACTGCCTATATGTTTTTGGGTATTTACAACTGTTTTGCTTTGAGTCATTATGTGACTTGTCATTCAAAAAAGGGCCATCCAGTTGGCAGAAAAGTACATGAATCCTTGTCAAACTGTATGTGTTCATTACTTAATTCATTTAAGAGGAAATTTCCTTGCTTTCTGACTTAAAACCCTAAGTTAAGGTTTTAAGTTCAACTGTTACATATATGACCCTTAGATGAGAAGGGGACTCTCTTGGTTGTACCACGAGTGCCAATTGACCCTAGTCAGACTGTGTGGTCTGTGCAGGCTGACCAGGTCAAAACTTTTAGCAGTTGGCTGATTTTCTGAATCTAGAATGATCAATCTACTATCCTATGAAAGAATTTTAAAATGTCCTGTTTTTATCAAATATTTGTTTTACTTTGTTCCAAGATGGTGCTTATTCACCTGACAGTAACATATCTGTAAAACCTATAAACTGTAAAAAAAAAAAATCTTTTTTAGTAGATTTTCCACCTTGTTAGGGCTTGCCATAAATTCATTACTTTCACTCGTGAATATTCACCCAAATGTCATAAGTAAGGAGGGTTGATCAATAATTAGAGAGCTACAGATAGAAGGGATATTTTGGATTTCAAATTAAAATATTTCTATTATACTTACATAAATCCTTTTTAGCTCACCTGAGCACGATGTGCTCAAGGTGAGCTATTGTGATCACTCATGTCCGTTGTCCATCCATTGTCCAACCGTCCGTCTGTCCGTCGGTCTGTCAACAACTTCTTGGCAGGGATGTTCCTTGGGTGAAGTTCTTCAAAAGTTGCTAAAAAAGAATTTAATTCCATAAAAAACTCTGGTTTCCATGGTAACAGAAAGGCAGAAAAATGTGAAAATCTTAGAAAAAATTCTTCTCCTCCTAAACCACTAGGCCAATCAAGCCTAAACTTAGCAGAGATGTTCCTTTGGTAGAGCCCTTCAAAAGTTGCTATTAGAATTTAATTTCATCAAAAACTCTGGTTTCCATGGTAACAGAAAGGTTGAAAATGGCCAAAAATTGCTGAAAATCTTAGAAAGAATTCTTCTCATCATTTACCACTGGACCAATCAAGCTGAAACTTGGCAGAGATGTTTCTTGGGTGTAGCTCTTCAAAAGTTCTTAACAGAATTCAATTTCATTAAAAACTCTGGTTTCTATGGAATCGGATTGGTTAAAAAATGGCTGAAAATCTTGGAAAAAATTCTTCTCCTCCTAAACCACTAGGCCAGTCAAGCTGAAACTTGGCAGGGATGTTCCTTGGGTGAAGTTCTTCAAAAGTTGTTGAAATTTAATTTCATCAAAAACTCTGGTTTGCATGGTAACAGAAAGGCTGAAAAATGGCCCAAATTGCTGAAAATCTTAGAAAAACTTCTTCTCTTCCTAAACAACTGGGCTAATTAAGCTGAAACTTGGTAGGGATGTTCTTTGGGTGAAGCTCTACCAAAATTGTAAAAATAATTTTATTCAATCAAATTCTCTGGTTTCCATGGTATTGGAAATGTCAAAATATTGCCAACGGTTTAGGTCTACTAAACTTGTTAAAGAATTCAATACCATCAATAACTTTGTTTGCAATTAAGAAGAAAATCAAATTGCAGTTGGAGGAAATTAAAGTCTGTTTCTTTTAGATCTACCCTAAATGTACATCAAGCAATCTCTGGTATTTATAACAAGTTGACAAGTTATGAGTTTACTTGACCAGCCCGATTAGCTCAGTTGGTAGAGCACCGGACTTCAAAACCATTGGAGTTCGGCGGCGTGGGTTCGATTCCCGGGCTGGTATACTAATAAAAACTAATTGTCTTTCGGATGAGACGTTAAACCGAGGCCCTGTGAGACGGTGCTTTACACCGAGCACGTTAAAGAACCAAGGCGGGTCTCAGCAGTAGTTTCGTCATGTATCCTTGCACTATCCCCCGTAACAACTAACCGTCTTCTGGGGGCGTCGCTCATATGGGCATGTGCTACGGTAGCGACGATAAATAAACGGAAATACACACACATGAGTTTACTTACTCAGATGAGCGATATAGGACCATCATGGTCCTCTTATTTGTGGGTACCCATTTGAATCCTCTTTAGATAAGACGATTCAAATGAGTACCAAAATCATAGGATTTCAACAAGAAATAAAGATTTTAGACTAGATTTACCCCCTCTTAAATGTACCTCTGTAAATACATGGACAAGTTGAATATTTCTGTGAATCAATACTGCTTTTTTTTAGCTCCACTGGCTGAAAGCCACTGGGGCTATTGTCATGGCGTTGTGTCCGTCGTGCGTCCGTCCGTGCGTCAGTGCGTCCGTGCGTAAACTTTTTCTTTAAAAATCTTCTCCTCAGAAACTACTGGATGGATTTCAACCAAACTTCACAGGAATGATCCTTGGGTGACCCTCTTTCAAAGTTGTTCAAGAAATTTTGATCCATTGAAAAACATGGATTTAATGGGCTAATTTCCAAATATGGTAAAAAGTGAGTTTTCTCAGATTCTAATCAATGGATAACAATGAAATTTTACATGAATGATCCTTGGGTGACCCTTTATTGGTCTACCAAAAATTAATATGATCAGATGGAAAATATGTATTTTATGGGCGGAGGTCATTTCTCTATATGTTATATAGAGAAAATTTGAAAATTAATTTCTCGGAATGTAATTGATTGATATCAACCAAATTTCACTGGAATGATCCTTGAGGGACCCTTTGTCAGTCTACCAAAAATTATTGTGATCAGATGAAAAATGTGCATTTAATGGGCGGAGGTCATTTCTCTATATGTCATATAGTGGAAACTTTAAAAATCATTTTCTCAGAATGTAATTGACAGATATCATCCAAATTTCACTTGAGTTATCCTTCAGTGACCCTTTATCAGTCTACCACAAATTATTGTGATTGGATGATAAATATGTATTTTATGTGCGGAGGTCATTTCTCTATATGTCATATAGTGGAAACTTTGAAAATCATTTTCTCAGAATCTAATTGACAGATATCATCCAAATTTCACTTGAGTGATCCTTGAGTGGCCCTTTATCAGTCTACCAAAAATTATTGTGATTGGATGATAAATATGTATTTTATGTGCGGAGGTCATTTCTCTATATGTCATATAGTTGAAACTTTGAAAATCATTTTCTCAGAATCTAATTGACAGATATCATCCAAATTTCACTTGAGTGATCCTTGAGTGGCCCTTTATCAGTCTACCACAAATTATTGTGATTGGATGAAAAATATGTATCTTATGGGCTGAGGTCATTTTTCAAAAAGTGATACAGTGGAAACTTTGAAAATCATTTTCTCAGATTGAAACTGATGGATATCAATCAAACATTTTTGGTATGATCTTTTGGTGACCCATTAACATGCTTATTCTACTTAAGCCAAAAATTATTTTGATTGGATGAAAAATATGTCTTTTATGGGCGGAGGTCATTTCTCTATATATGTTAAATAGTTGAAACTTTGAAAATCATTTTCAACATAAATAGAATCCAAAATATCTAAAATTCTAGTCAAAACTTTGATTTGCTTTAATTTACAAGAATATCAAGCCTGTGGAGCGACTCAAGCCATTCATGGCTTTCTAGTTTTAAACTTCAACAAAAGAAACCACACTATATAGGCAATTATTTAAGAAAATAATTACAACTTTCATGCGTAAATGAAGAAGATAGAATAACCATAGTAACAAAAGGTTGACAGGACCGCCACACCTGAAAATCTTCAAGTATATTGAAAGGTTAAAACAAAGCTGATTTCCTTAGTTTTCCGATATCTTTACAAAGAATATCATGAAATAAGTAATCTTTCATTACCTCAAATATCATGTAAACATGTGAATATGTGTTTCCTGATTGATTTTAGAATCAAAAGGAATAAAGTGGTCAACTCAATTTTATGTCAATTTTGTTGCGCAAACATGTTTTTATATCAATCAATGTGTTTTCAACCTTCTCGTTTTTCAAAAGCTAAAACCAAGACAATAAAATACCTATTTTGATAAGATAGATGTTTTAGGTCTAGGTCCTTCCAAAGAATTGGATTAATAAATATTGAGAAAGTGACATAATGCATTATTGCAAGCAAATAGTTGCCAAATTAGCGTCCTACGAGGAAACAAAATTTGTATGTTATAACAACATTGTGACATAGTTTTAAATTTTGAATAAGTGAAACACTGTATTCCCTTCAATAAGTGTTGCCGCCGTCATAGCACAGTTGGTAGCGCATTGGACTGTCAATCTAGAGGTCCTGGGTTTGATCCTGGAAGTCAGCCCTCATTCTTTCTGACTATTTGTCTCTCAATTATGGGTTGTTAATCGTAGACCTATGTGAGATATCAGCCGGAGGCTAGGAAAGGATGTAATGGTTGTACTGGTGAGAGAAATACCAGGAATCTATTGTGAGGTGCTCCAGCCACCACGATATAAATTAAAAAAATGTTGAAAGCAGTGTAAAACTCCATTCAATCAATCAATTCAACAAGTGTTTGTAGAATGGTCAATTTCCAATATTTTTGAACGAAACTTTGAGCATTATTTGTGAAGAAGTGATACAATATACATATAAAAAAATCTGCCAAATGCTCTAGACATATAAATATGGGGTGTCTTCATATTTTTTATCAACCCTTGTATTTACATCTTGTTTCACAATAAAATCTTTCCAAAATAGAATTTATATATAAAAGATCAAGAGAGTATGAGGTATGAAACTAAAAACCTAATCACACTGTTTGCATAAGCAAATCTCTCAAATACTTGAATTGTTTATGGGACTACTTTTCACGGAAGCTTACAAAAAAACTGCGTAATCAATTTTTTTTCATTGAGAAATAAAATCAATTATTTACTTATCAGAATACACGAATCTTAGTAAACAGAACTAGAATAAAATTATAGTCATGGCATTTAAAGATTAGTTTAGAACATTTGAATCTGGTAAAGGGTGTTTTTGAAAAAGTAAAATTGGCAAGAACTAGAACAATAATTTCCCTTATCTAGTTGTCTCATTATACATCCTCTTGATAATTGTAGAGAATGGAGGCCTCACAAAGAAACAGATTACTGCAAGGTACAGAAGCTTTAAACAGGACCTCAGACAGTATAGCAAGGTCCCATCAAATAGCTGCAGAAACAGACCAAGTTGGTACGGAAATACTCGGGGAGTTGGGCAGACAGAGAGAGGTGTTAGACAGGACAAGAACTAGGGTAGGTCATAATATCCTTGATTCACTTCGGGGCTCATGATAGATCTGTGAGCCAAGGTTTCAACTAAGGTCAAAATTAATGTAAGAATATTGCTGCTAAATGTAGTCAAATTTTATAAAAAATGGCTCATTGGATCTCCTTCATATCGAAGACTCAGTGCAAAACAGTTGTACTGCCTATAAACTAAGGTCAAATGTAAGAATATTGCTCCTAAATGTAGTCAAATTTTATAAAAAATGGCTCAATGGATCTCCTTCATATCAAAGACTCGGTGCAAAACAATTGTACTGCCTATAAACATATAGGCAGTTACAACTGTTTTGCGCTGAGCCATCGATATGCATATTTTTCACATAAAAGGCTTCTTTTGGATACCACCTAAATGAGTGTGATAAATGAATATATACTGCGCAAAAATAAAAAGTATCTACCCAATATTACTTCGGATTTCAGTAAAAGTACACACAGATCGATGAAATATTTTGCGGATCATGCCATGACCATTTGGAATTAAATTTGAAAAGTTTGATGTGATTTGAAGAAGACTGTTGTGGGGTTAACATAGGCAGGAGGTCGTGTTCAAAAATGGTAGACTCTCAATTTTATATTTGATTGATTTTTCAAACAGTTTCAAACAATGCTTGCCAAGTGCAATATTAGGGCGTAAGGCATCCTCGATAGGAGAGAAAGCTTAATACCTTTTGCTGCTTCCTGCCAATACTACATCAAATGAACTCAAACAATCATAAAACATATTACACAGTTTGAAAGCTCAAATTTAAAAAATTCTGTCTGCATGTTCCTTTTCAAAAAAAAATCAAAAATCTCTATTTCAGTTTTTGGCGAACAACAAAACAGCATTTGTTTTGCTATGTTACGCTAACATTTCCTCATGCTAATTGGAGAGGCTGGTTTGATCACAATGAAAATTGCTAGCCATTAACCTGCTAAGATTTAAATGGCAAGTGGCTTGGTTTTAAAATTTGACGTATTTAAAGGATGAAATATTTATTTTGCTTCTGTTCAAAATAGTGGATAGGAAGCAAGGAAGCAAACACGTCAATGTGTATAAGCCAATTTGTCGTGATGTCTTTCCACTGGCCAAAAAGGTCATCAAATATCATTTTTATTCTTCTCTTTCAGCTAAAGCACAACATTTGACAAATTTTTCATAATGTGTTCAAGTTTTTCTTAGTCTTGTTTCAATACTGTGTAGTACAGAACACAACCATTTTTTTGATTTACTTTACCATACTGCTTTACTTTACCATACTGCTTTACTTTACCATACTGCTTTACTTAACCATACTGCTTTACTTTACCATACTGCTTTACTTTACCATACTGCTTTAGAGGTTACATTCATTTGAGAAGAAACTCAAGATCGAACATGTGATGTACAAAGATTTCGACATTTCTTGAAAAACACCTAAATGACTTTAATAAAAAAATTATGTGAGCATGAGAAAACAAAGCACTGCAAACACATTGGTACCTAAATTGATAATTTGATCATATAGATGTAAAAGATATTGGCAAATGAAAAGTGGATACTTTCTTTTTTGGTTAAGTATATTTTTACTTTATTTATACACATGGTTTTCAAATAATTTTGCAATTTTGCACTAAATAAGGGAAGGACAAAATGGGCACTAAAATGGGAGAGTTCCTAGTTCAACAAGGTAACTTGTTTTAAACTTCCGCTTGGAAATATCATATGTCTGGTTAAAAAGGCAGAGTTAAATATCTGAATTTTAAGTCCAATCTAAGATTGATGGATTATTGTGGGCTTATTGGGCATCAAGCTTATTTGATTATTTTTTGCAGTTACATGATACAGATTCCAGTCTTGGAAAAAGTCGGAAGATATTAAAAAGCATGGCAATAAGGTTTGTACTCTTGATTTGATAATAATTTGATTTTAGTTGTGTTTACCAAAATTTGTGCAATCTGATGGACTGAAAAATTGGTTTCATTACTCAATTAAAACAATTTTGATTACACACAGCTTTTTTGTAAGCTTCCACGGAAAGTAGTCCCATAAACAATCCATGAATTTGAGGGTAAATATTTACATTTGCTCAAAGAAATTTAATCTCCAAATCTGTTTCTTAACCCTTTCCTGTTTAATCCCTGCTTTCTACGTGCCTGTGATTTTATAATTCAGAAAACATTATGAAAAAAGAAGAAATTGCTTCTGACAAGCAATTTCTTCTATTTCCACACTATTTTCTACCCTACTGAATGGTTATTTTTCAAATTAAATCCACTTTAAATTTTCGTCTGCAAAACATTTGAATTCGGAAAGGTCCAAAATTTTGTAAAACAGGAAAGGGTTAATTATGTCCTCCTGTCTTGCTCAAATTATTCCCTCAGTAATTAAAGAAGCAGGCAATAAAGGATAAGGTCAGACTGCAAATTGTGCAAAATAGATGCCAAGGATTTTGCTGTAGCAAGAATATGTTGTGAAAGCAAGGGCGTAACTACCATTACGCTAATTAAGCTAGTGGGTTATAGGAAAAATCCTCCTAAGATAAATATTGTTGATAAATTATCATAATATTGAAACAATAGCTCTTTCAAGTTGTTGTCACAATGTTTTGATTATTCACCAACGCTCAAATGATTAAAAAAGGGGAGCCTTCTGAGTGCGTAAAAATTTCAAAGTCCTTGGTAAGGGTATGAGAAGGGTTAAGATTAGTCCAAAATTTGAGAATCGGCTGACAACAAATGTAAGTGAGTGTTATCTGAAAAACAAATGAAGAAAGCGTTGTTGGAAAATAAGAAATGTTGGTAAATGAAACGGTTGCAGAAAGCTCCTGTACTTGCATTGTACTGAAATGTGTTACAGTGTATCTCTACCCCATCTAGTTGTGCATTTTCGAAATTCAAACCACTGCATTGATTTGAATTATTTGCCCTAAAATGTCCTTTTTCTAGTGTGTCCACCTCCTCCTACAATTTCAATCAGAAATGTTTTGTCTAGGTGATAATATCTTTAACATCTTAAGCTATCATTCAAGCTTAGGTTACTGAGTAGCCAAGGTTATTGACAAGCTCCTGTCCATGTGTTAGCAAATATTAGAAATTATCATTGTGTCAATATGAAACAGTTTAAAAGTATATATACATTTTGTATATTGCAGGGCAGTGACCAACAAAATGATTCTGATTGTTATAATTCTACTACAACTTGGAATCCTGGGTGGTGTTGTATATTGGAAATTCTTCTCATAGTGTACAGAGATAAAAAAGTCATTCATCAAGACTGATAGACTCATTACTAGACCACAAAATCTGATGCTGGTGTAACAGTGTAACAGGTTACCCCAGGTGGGACAGGTTACCCCAGGGAATATTAGAAATAATCATTGTGTCATTGTATATTTTGTAAATTACAGGGCAGTGACCAACAAATTATATTGATTGTTATAATTCAGTTACAACTTGGAATCCTGGGTGGTGTTGTATATTGGAAATTCTTCTCATAGTGCACAGAGACAAAAATGTCAATCATCAAGACTGATAGACTCATTACAAGGGCAAAAAATCTGATGTTGGTCCAATCATTAACAAGGGCGTAACTACCGTTACGAAAGTGCGTAATAGAAATAAATCTTCTTTTGAAAAATGTTGTTGATGAATTATCATAACATCAAAACTACAGCTTATTCAAGCTGTAGTTATGATGTTTTGATTATTCACCAACACTCAAATTATAGAAAAGGGGAGCCGGTAGAGGATATTCATCTTTTGTCACAGTTCACATATTGCCTTTATCCTATATATTATGTGTTGGTTGCCTTCAGAGAGTGTATAGATTTTAATGTCCTAGATACATGAATCCTAGATACGTCTATGATTAAGAATGTTGATAATTAAAATCTGGTGTTATTTGAAGTTCTATACTGTTGTGGCATATTAAGAAATAAGATTTTTTCCTTCTTTTGCAGCATTGTTGCCTAACCAAATTTCATTTTGTGAAGACCAATTATTGCACAAGATAATCACATTCTACATTATCCCACTTTTTATGTCCCTAAAGAGAAAGTTTTATCAAATATTTGGGAAAATAAAGAAATTGCATGATACAAGAAATTTCTTCATTGTGCAAAATATTTTATTCCCCAAAAGACAATTATTTTTTGAAAATTGTTGTCTGCAATGGCCAATGTGAAAAAAAACATGTGCCCTTTTTTGTTTTAAGTTTTTGCAATCCAATCATTTACATAACGATTTCCCAAGTTTTTGAGAATTTTTTATTGTTCCAACCTGCAAGAGATTACAGATAAAAATGAATGGAAATTTGGTGCAATTTGAAATGAATCTATCCAAGGTAGTAAATAGAGAAATTACTTGTTATGATTCATTTCTTACTGCAACAATAATTTCTGAAGAAACTTCTTAACAACTTTGAAATAGTGTTGATGATGAAGAGCTCTTAGGAATAAAGAAATTTAGTGCTAGATTGATTTTTGTATGCTAGTATAGTTAGACTTTATAAGAGGATTTAAAATGGACAAATGGAGTTTCAGCAAATGAAGTTGTCCAAATTAATTTTCATTATTTTCTCAACAAAAAGGTCCTACATTTTGTTCCCCACTTCACTAGAAATACTATTCATATAGAAATTCAATGACTTAGCAAGAAACAGTTGTAACTCCCTATATGTTTATAAGGAGTTACAACTGTTTTGCACTGAGCCATCAAATTGTACTGAAATTTGAATTCCAAATGGAGTGTGGATACTTTCTGCAAGTTAGCTTATGAGGCACAGAAAAACATACAAGTAAATAGAGACTATGTAGAAAAGAATAATAATAATGAAGCATTTAACATTATTGCTCCCCGCTTATGTGCAGGGTCCATGCTTAGATTAGTCACTTTACAGCTAGAGGAACAGATAAGAGGGGGTATTTCTAATCTAAAATTCTCATTTTTCATTAAAACCCTATGTTGTAGGCACTCATATGAATTGCCTCGGAGAGAGGATTCCGAGAGTATACACATGATATAGGAGTTGTGCAAGTATTGCTGAAATGATTTAATTTGAAATAGAAAATACTCCCTCTATCTGTAGCTCTGTTTAACCCTTTGCTGTTTAATCCCTGCTTTTTACGTGCCTGTGAGTTTATGATTGAGAAAACATTGTGAAAAAAGAAGAAATTGCTTCTGACAAGCAATTTCTTCTTTTTCCACACTATTTTCTACCCTACTGAATGGTTATTTTTCAAATTAAATCCACTTTAAATTTTCGTCTGCAAAACCTTTGAATTTGGACAGGTCTAAAATTTTGTAAAACGGGAAAGGGTGAAAGCCGTTATTCAACGTACACCTTCAAAATTTTCCACATCTATCACACAGATGTTGTATTAACCCTTGTCATGCTGAATATAAAATCTTGGCAAAATTACAACCAAATCAAAGTGCTCAAAGCACTGGATGCACTAAATTTGAGTCAAACCTCATTTTGGAAATTGAATTTTTAAGCTTGCCTTTCCTGATTTCAAAGAGGAAATACAGGTGCTATAGACAAAGATCAGCATGCACATATGTGCAGGCTGATCTTTGTCTATAGCTCCTGCCAAGGCAGGAATATTCCAGGTTCAGCATGACAAGGATTAAATGAATGTATAATTTTCATTTTGATAATCAACTTTTCTCATGTTTTAAAATCCTATTTTACAAATTCCGGGATTAACCCTTCTATCTCTTCACAACACTTGTTGATTTCATAATTATTCATTATCAATCTGTCTGCAACAATTCAAGCAATGGTAGACAACTATGTAATTATGAAAATTGCACTGGGCAGCTTATTGGGTGTGTGTGATGGAAGGATAAATTTCTATGCTTTAAGTAATGAGTTCAGTCAATTTTGTATTTATGAATACACATACATGTACAATCTTGAAATTGACAAGATGAATGATTTTTGAATGATTTTTGAATGAAACTGAATGTGTGTGGTGCAAATTTTGAGTGAGTCTAATGGGGGGGGGGGGGGGGTAATCCAAAATCGCTAATTTTGTTTGGGATGAACAAAATTAATTAGGGATATTTATTACCTCCCTTTAATAAAGTTTGCATTGAAAGTTCTATAAATAGCTTCCTATTTCTAAATTAGAATTATATCAGTGAAATTATGATTTTTTCTATAGGTTTATTCATCTGGAATGATGTTGTTGATTCTATATTTTTCAGTGAGTTTTGGGTGTTTTTTGAATTGTTTGAGTGAGTGTTTTGAATGAATGATTGGAGTGCTAAGCTAGTGATTTGGAATGGTTTTGATCCAGATGAATGTCAATTTCATGATGTTGTTAATTGTACAAATTTGATACTGTTTATTTGGTACAACCTAGATTATCGTGTATAAGTCATCAAATTTGAGGTGTGGGTATATGTCATTGTCTGGAGTTAAATTTGATTGACTATAACATTGATGAAATACTTTTAATGATTTGAACCTGTGCATGATATTTCCAACAATTTGAAATGTTGGTGAGGCTCAAACATTGAGTTTCATAGAGAGCCATAAAATCTAAAAAAAAGTAACCCAATGGTCTACAGATACTTTGATTCCTTAAATATCTACTGAAAGCATAGTGAAGGCTCTGGTCAGACTGTGCGGATGCACAGGCTGGTCAGAGTCTTTGCTTTGCGAATATTTGAAATTGTAGAAAATCTCAGGCACTGACTCATTTGATTTATTCCCAACCTGTAACTGTTGTAAACAAAATGTAAAATGTTTCTTTACAAGCACAATGGCATAAATGTCATATATACTTATGTAATACCACCAGTGTAATTCAAACTATTCAATTTATTTCATTTACACATTACCATAGACCTTATTTTAAACCATCATCACAACTTAACTAAGAATTATTAGAAAAACTCAAGTGTATAATATTGAGTGTAAGTCTATAACTATTATAAGTGCCTATTTAAACATAGGTACTTACTTGTGGAATAAAGATACAGTGGTCTTGTGATAGCTCGAACACACATGGGACCAATCAATTTGCTCCAGTCATCGCATGATTCAAGTTAATGCCAGGAAGCAAAATTGTCCTTTATGAATATGATTCACTGCATTTTAAACTTACCTTTGCATATTTTGCCTTCAAAATATGTTGTACCTATGTAAGATACTACTCAAGAAATATTTTTTATGAAATATCAAACTCTGTTTTAAAACGATCAGACTATTTAATTTGGTCAAATTGTCAGCGTTGAAAAGAGAAAAAATCCACAAAAGTCAATGAAGGCATCGGCTTCTAGTTTTAGATTTTAGAAGTTTAGATTTTGGGATTTAAATGAGAGGCACTATAACAAGCATATATTTTCTTTCTTGCTATATTTTTTGCAGCTATTGTTGCTTCATGGCAAAATTTTAAAGGTTTCATCAGTCAGAAGATAGGCGAGCTTCCAAGCAATTCCTTCTTTTCTTAGGAGCTAACTTCCTGGGTACTTCAAATAATAAAATTGTAACGGAGTTCCCTTAAATGGCAACAATAAACGAAGAAAGAAGTTAACAAACTTTTAATGAGTTTTTATTCTGGAATTTTAAGAAAAAATGTTCAGCAGATAACAAAATTAAAGGCGAAGCAGGATTCAAGACATTTTAAAAACAATGAATTTTTTGTTTACCTCGTTTTTTTCTGTGCAATGTTGATGGGCCACTGAAACATTGAAACTACAGCTGCAAAAGTGTAGTTATGATGTTTCAGTAGGTAATTGTCAATATCTTGCGGTATTAAGGTGAATAATTTGCTGAGTTACTCACGAGAATTACTTTTGAACAACTTTCAAAATGATAATCAGCATTAATTCGACAAAAGTGTTCATTTGTTTGATGATTGTTTCAAAGTGTCAAACTTTTCTCTGGTCGTTAATTTCCTGTCATTAACACCCAAAACTTATATAAGTGTGGCATACAAAAAGCTGTGAAAACAAATTGTCTGACTCGTTGTAACCCTGTAAAGAAGGCCTAAAGGTATTCTTTACAAATGGACAAAATAACAAATACTCACTGTAAGTTAATTTTGATGCAAAACAATAGATGTCAGAAAGGTACGAATCCCTTTGCTCGAGGGAATGCAGTAAGCTTTGACCACGGGACGAGGATTGCTGCTCGAGCGATCAAGCAAGGGTGTGTTCACGTTAGTGCAGTAATCACCAACAAGAAAATAGAGAAAGACGGGTCATGACCGGAAGGAGATCTGGTTTTGCATAAATTTGAGTTTTCACCTGCTCGAGGTAATGCGAGTCCACTGTATATCTTTATACGAATTGTTGTTATTTGTATATTTTATTGATGTAAATTACTTGTGTATAAGAATGTAAATAAAACTATTAAATTTTATCTTTGATTTGTTTATCATAATTATAACCAATAATTACACACTTGCCTTAACAACATCTGGGTCAAGGATTATAAAACTTAGATTTGTTCTCACTTTTCCCAAAATTTAGAATTTTCAATGATGTATGAACATGAAAAAATAATATTTGTAACAACTTTTTTAAGTTATCTTTAATGTGCATTTAATGTACAATTATTATAGCACTACATCAGAAACAAAGCTGTTAACCCTTGTCATGCTGAATAAAAAACCTTGGCAAAATAATATAAATCAAAGTGCTGAAAGCTCTGTATTTCCTAATTGTCAGTCTGCCTTTGATTTTGAAATGTAATTTCTGAAACTTTCCGAGTTTAAAAAGGAAAATCAGCCTGTATGGACTAGGATCAGACTGCACATATGTGAAGCCTGATGTTTGTACATAGCAGGAATATTCTAGGATCAGCATGACAAGGGTTAGTTTGCAAGGTGTAATTTGAGAAAATTAAAAGTTGAGCATGAGAAAATTTTTATAATCTCTAGCCCAAACAACAAAATTCAATCCTAATTTGAAGATGCTGCAGACACAAATTCAAGTTAACTGTAGGTACTGGATAGTGAAAAAAATATCAAGTTGAAGGGATAAATATATAATACATACTTAGTGTATTATATGAAAAAAAAAATCTAATGAGGTTGGGAGAATTGAAAATTGTCGAGGCTCTGTCGAGACAATTATCAATTCTAACAACTGCGTTAGATATTTTTTCATACAATACACTTAGTACGTATTATATTTATCTTATAACATCTATTTGTCTTGTTTTCGACGATGTTTCTAACTGAAATGCAAGTTTCTAAAAATAACCGCTTTATATCTTTGTTCTAAAAATAACTGTGTTATCATAAAAAATATCATACGGGAGGTTATCATACAGATATTGGTATAGTTATAAGATAAAATTCTCATTGTATTCCCCATCTTGGGAAGCCTGGGGTTCTAACTCAGCACTATGCTCCTTTAGTGGAGTTAAAACTCCTGGCTTTTGAGAATGGGAAACCTCTTGTGAAAGTGAGCATACATACTAATTTTCAAGAAAATGTCGATGGCTCAATGCAAAACAGTTGTAACTGCCTATAAACATCTAGGCAGTTACAACTGTTTCGCACTGAGCCATTGATATGCTTCATAATAGCAGAAATATGACCAAGTTTTAAGTTGGTCATGCTGCATACACCACATCGTAATGATTTTTGTTCCAAAATAGCCAAGCTGGAAACAAAATTTTGTGAAGAAGAATTGTTTCCATTTTGTCTGTTTTATTTAATCAGGAAGATTTGTTTGTTTAACTTCAATGCCCCTGAAACAGTGTTGATTTTTAGCTCCACTAACCAAAGGCCAGCGAGCTAGTGTTATGGCGCTATGTCCATCGCGAGTCTGTGTGTTAACTTTTCTTTCAACATCACCTCCCAAACCAATGAGCCAGTTTAAATCAAACTTGGCAGAAATGATCCTTAAGTGACCCTCTTCTTAAGATGTTCATTAAATTTCAATTGACCCCAAAATATGGGTGTGGCAGGGTGGGCTTTTTTTTTTGCTCACCTGAGCACAACATGCTCAAGGTGAGCTTTTGTGACCATTGAATGTCCGCCGTCCCGACAACAACAATTTAAGTGTTTACACTCTAGAGGCAACAAAAATGGCCCAATCATCATGAAACTTGGTCAAAATGTTGGCCAGGTCACAAGAATGAATCCTATCGAAAATAGGAAGGATCCATGCCATATCACAGGAAAAGGGGCCTTAAAGACAAATTTCTTGTTTACACTCCAGAGGCCACAAATATGACCCAATCTTCATGAAACTTGGTCAGAATATTTACCAGGTCACAAGGATGAATCCTATTGAAAATGGGAAGGATCCATACCATATCATGGGAAAAGGGGCCTTAAAGACAATTTTCTTGTTTACACTCTGGAGGCCACAAATATTGTCCTATCTTCATGAAACTTGGTCAGAATGTTGGCTAAGTCACAAGGACCTATTGAAATGGGAAGTCTCCATGCCATATCATGGGAAAAGGGGCCTTAATGACAATTTTCTTGTTTACACTCTAGAAGTCACAAATAGGGTACAATTTGAATGAAACTTGGTCAGAATGTTGGCCAGGCCACAAGGTAGTACCCTATTGAAAATGGGAAGGATTCTTGCCATATCATAGGAAAAGGGGATGACAATTTTCTTGTTTTCACTCTGGAGCCCACAAATAAAGTCCTATCTTCATGAAACTTGGTCAGAATGTTGACCAGGAAACAAAGATGTACTTTATTGAAAATGGGAAGGATCCATGCAATATCACGGGAAAAGAGGCCGTAATGACAATTTTCTTGTTTAAACTCTAGAAGCCAAAAATATGGCCCAATATTCATGAAACTTGGCCAGAATGTTGGCTGGGTCTCAAGGATGAACACTATTGAAAATGGGAAGGATCCATGCCATATCCAGGGAAAGGGACTTGAATGACAATTTATTTGTTAATACTCTAGAGGCCACAAATATGGCCCAACCTTCATTTAAATTGGTCAGTATGTTGGGCAGGTTTCAGGGATGAATCCAATCAAAAATCGTAAGTCCATGCCATATCATGCATTGATCTCATGAAAAACATGGATTTAATTGGATGAAAAGTAAGTATTTTATGGATGGAGGTCATTTCTCTATGTGTTATATAGTGGAAACTTTGAAAATCATTTTCTCAGAATGTAATCAATTGATATCAATTAAGCTTCATTGGTATAACCATTGGATGACTCCTTATCATGGGGCCAAAATTATTGTGATTGGATGATGTCTTTATGGGCAGTGGTCATTTCTCTATATGTTATATTGTGGAAACTTTAAAAATCATTTATAACATCAGCAGAACCAAAAATATTTAAAAATCTTGTCAAAACTTAGATTTGCTATCACAAGAACTTCAAGCCTGTGGAGTGACTCGAGCCATTCATGGCTTTCTAGTTGAAGAGAGTCACCCAAAGAACATTCTGGTAAAGTTTCATTGAAATCGGCCCAGTGGTTCTAGAGGAGATATCGTTCAAAGATTTCGGGCTCAATATAAGCCACGTCTTGCCACAGTCATATTTATGGTCCAATCAAAATTACATGAACAATTTTTGATAAGTGTCACCCAAGGAACATTCTGGTAAAGTTTCATTGAAATCGGCCCAGTAGTTCCGAAGGAGACATTCTGGTAAAGTTTCATTGAAATCAGCCCAGTAGGTCAGAAGGAGATGAGGTTCAAAGATATCGGGTTATTATATAATACATACTTGGTGTATTATACGAAAAAAAAATATCTAATGAGGTTGGGAGAATTGAAAATTGTCAAGGCTCTGCTGAGACAACTATCAATTCTCACAACTGAGTTTGATATTTTTTTCATACAATACACTAAGTATGTGTTATATTTATCTTATAACCTCTATTTGTCTTGTATTTGTCCATGTTCCTAACTGAAATGCAAGTTTCTAAAAATAACCGCTTTATATCTTTGTTCAAAAAATAACTATGTGATATCATAAAAAATATCATACGGGATGTAATCACACGGATATTTGTACAGTTAAAAGATAAAAAATAATCCATGCCATGCCACGCCCACATTTATGGGCAAATCAAAATTTCGCGAAAACAATTTTTAGCTCCACTGGCTGAAAGCCACTGGGGCTATTGTCATGGCCTTGTGTCCGTCGTGCGTCCGTGCGAACAGTTGTAAACTTTTTCTTTAAAAATCTTCTCTTCAGAAACTACTGGATGAATTTCAACCAAACTTCACAGGAATGATCCTTGTGTGACCTTCTTTTAAAGTTTTTCAAGAAATTTTGATCAAATGAAAAACGTGGATTTAATGGGTGTGGCTAATTTCCAAATATGGTAAAAAGTGACTTTTCTCAGGTTCTAATCAATAAATACCAATTAAATTTTACACGAATGATCCTTGGGTGACCCTTTATCAGTCTACAAACAATCATTGTGATTGGATGAAAAATATGCATTTTATTGGCAGAGGTCATTTCTCTAAATGTTATATTGTGGAAACTTTGAAAATCATTTTCTCAGAATGTAACAGATGGATATCAACCAAATTTCACTGGAATGATCCTTCAGTGACCCTTTATCAGTCTACACAAAATCATCATGATCAGATGGAAATTATGCATTTTATGGGCAGAGGTCATTTCTCTATGTGTTATATAGTGGAAACTTTGAAAATCATTTTCTCAGAATTTATGTTTTGGATATCAACCAAATTTCACTGGAATGATTCTTGGGTGACCATTTATTAGTCTACCAAAAATTATTGTGATTGGATGAAAAATATGCATTTTATGGGTGGAGGTTATTTCTCTATATTTTATATAGTGGAAACTTTGAAAATCATTTTCAACATCAGTAGAACCCAAAATATGTAAAAATCTAGACAAAACTTTGATTGCTTTTACAAGAATTTCAAGCCTGTGGAGCAACTCAAGCCATTCATGGCTGATTCTAGTTGGAAATGATCACCCAAGGAACATTCTGGTAAAGTTTCATCGAAATGGACGAGATAAGATGTCATTCAAAAAGTACAGGCTCAAAAAAAGCCAATCAGCCTAGTGGTTTAGGAGATGTCATTCAAAGATTTGGGGCTCAAAAAAAGCCACTCCTATATTTATGGGCGAATCAAATTTTCAGAAACAATTTTTGGAAAGGGACACCCAAAAATCATTATGTTAAAGTTTCATTATATCAGCCCAGTGCTTCAGGAGGAGATAATTCAAAGATTTCGGGCTCAAAATAAGCCCCACCCTGCCACGCCCATATTTACGATGGATTCAGGGTGATCCTATATGCTCCCCTTGAGTACGGCCAATATATCCATGTTTTTCATTGGATCAATATTTCTTGAACAACTTTGAATGAGGGTCATGCAAGGATCATTCCTGTGAAGAAATTGGTTGAAATTCATCCAGTTGTTTCTGAGGAGAAGTTTTTAAAGAAAAAGTCTAACACCTGACATACGATGGATACAGCGCCATGACAATGGCCCCAATGCCCTTTGGCCAGTGGAGCTAAAACTGCTTCTCCCAAACTATTGGGTCAATTTCAATAAAACTTGGTATGAACGTTCCTTGGTTGACTAAGTACTGAAGATGTTTGAATTTGTATTTTGCAGATCTGGAGATGTTAAAGCCAAAAAAGCTATTATTCTATTAATATGTAAAACTGAGATTTCTTTCTCAAACTTCATGATTCTATATTCACTTGTCAGAGTAAACCTATGCTGGCCTTCAACTATATCTTAAATCACTACACTGTAACCCTATCTAAGTAGAAACTGACAAACCATGCTGATGAAATAGTTAAATTAATATGTGAGCAGTTCAGCGAAAAAGAACTGTGTTTGGAGGGTGAAATGTATGAACTTGGGGACAGACTACACTATTGGTAGGCTGGACAGGTTCAAAACTGTTTAGGTTTATATATTTTCTGAATCCAGAATGAATATTTCTTAACCAACAACAATATTTTCTGTGTTGAACCTATGGGTGACCTCTGCTAAATGATCCGATCTCTTTTTAGCTCACCTGAGCACGAAGAGCTCAAGGTGAGCAATTGTGATCATACAATGTCCGTCATCCATCATCAGTCCATCATCAGTCATCCGTCATGCGACGTTCATCGTTTGTCGTCCATAATTTCTTTAAAAACATCTTCTCCTCCTAAACCAGAGGGCCTATCTTGATGAAACTTGGCAGGGATGTTCCTTGGGTCAAGCTCTACCAAAATTGTTCAAATAAATGAAATCCACCCTTAACTTTCCCTTTACCCTTAACAAAAAGGATGAAAATAGGAAAATCTTCAAAAATCTTCTTCTCTGAAACCAGAAGGCAGACAGCTTTCATATTTGGAATGTAGCATCATCTAGTGGACCTCTACCAAGTTTGTTCATATCAAGACCCTTGGGTCATATTTGGGCTTTGCCCAGGCGCAACCCTTTTTACATAGAATCAAAGAGCCAAAAATCTTCAAAAATCTTCTTCTCCACATCAGAAAGCAGACAGCTTTCATATTTGGTATGTAGCATCATCTAGTGGACCTCTACCAATTTTGTTCATATCAAGACCCTGGGGACACATTCGGGCTCCACCCAGGTGCATCCTTTTTCATATAGAATCAAAGAGCAAAGGGGCATATTTTTCTTGCTCGTGGTATTGATTTTATCTGCCTTTTTAATTAATGTGATGTCCCAGGGGTCAAAGAGACTCAGGTGAGCGATCTAGGACCATCATTGTCCTTTTGTATCAATAATCACGATGGTAACGTTTCATGTTGGGGATGGCATATGAATTACTTACAGTTAGATTAGCTTCTTTGAGCCTTTGCATAAAAATTTATATATCTCTAATTATTTAATGAAAATGATATATTAGTTTGAATGGAGTATTTGGCGACTGTAAACACTATTTTAGTAATAATGAAGTGACTGCATCATATAAGAATAAATTCTTGGTATTTCTTCCACCAGTATTTTCACAGTTATATACAGTGTATGCTTAGATCAGAATGCACATATGTTCAGGCTCATCATACTTTCAACTAAAGCCTTGTGTAGGCCTACAGCAGGAAATACTTTGATCAGCATGGAGAGGGTTAATAATTACTCAAAATAGCTGTTTACAGTTGTCATGAAACTTAAAGATTTTATTTTCAAAGTTCATCTTCTTGCAAACTTCCTGCTAAGTGCATGATCTTACTAATAAAACAAGATGTGTTTGTGAAACACGAATGCCCCCGGAACAGCCTTTTTTTTTTAAAGTTTGACCTTGACAGATGACCTTGATCTTGTCACATGACTTTGACCTTGTCACATGACCTTGACTTTGGTGTACAGCTTTGTATGTCAAATACTTTTGGAGAAAAGGCAAAGGTTAAGTTTCCGGGTTAAGTTTTCGGACAGACGGACGGACAGACAGACAGACAAACAGACAGACAGACGGACATGAGTAAAACAATATGCCCTTGATCTAAGGATACGGGGGCATAAAAATGTGTTCTCACAAACTTACTGCAAACTTCCTGTTTGCAAATAGTCTGCAGGAACACAGTTTTTGAATTCAAGCAGGTTTTGCCGCAAACACATGTTATGTTGCTGCTAACTGTTCTTGCAAACAGATTAGTTTGTGTCTCAAAGTCCAAACTCTGATGCCCTCTACATGACCAAAGTATTCTAAAACAAGGATGTAAGAGCTTCATCAGATCATAAAGACTAAGATCTGCCTCCACAGATGTGCAGTCTGATCCTAGCCTACACAACCTGTTTTCTTCTAAAATATTTTTTGGAAGATGGGGGGGGGGGGGGGGAAGGGGGTTTATATGGCAAAATTTCCAACATGAAAGTCTTGATTGAAAGAGAAGATTGTTAGTGCTTCCTTTATTTTTGTGTAATACAGGATCCTACAACACAGGGCTTATTTTCAAGTTCGCACAATCGTTTACCAAATATGTATCATGTTGCCTGATGGAGGTCAAAGGCGTAACTACGCACTCAGAAGGTGACAAACAAAAGTGTATATAGGAAAAGGTGATATGTGGAATGTGACAAAATGAATGCCCTCTGTCCGCTCCCTTTTCATGATTTGAGCAATGGTGAATAATCAAAACATCGTAACTACAGCTTGAATAAGCTGTAGTTTCGATGTTATGATCATTCATCAATGATATTTTTCAACAGATTAAACACACTTTCGTAAATTGCGAAATGGGAGTTACGCCCTTGGAGGTGGCCAATAAGGGCAGGGTAAGCTGTAAGCTTATTCTTTCTCGCATAAAACCAACAAAACAACTTAAATGTACACATGATGCATTTAATATTGGTACTCGGTATGATTAATACATATATGATGCTTAACAAATATGAATAGGTAAATATACATAGTTTAACAAATATGAATAGGTAAATATATATAGCTTAACAAATATGAATAGGTAAATACATGTATATATAGCTTAACAGATATGAATACGGAACGAGAGCACCGCCTGCAAGTGCCTTTTTTCAGCTGTTTGGTGCTGGATAGTGGATGAAAAATCCAAGTTGTAAAATAAAAATTTATAGTTTATGTTCCTCTTTTGATAGTGAACATGTGTGCCAAGTTTCAAGTGAATGCCTTCAAAAGGACCAGAGGTATCAAAAATGTCCAAGTTTTTGCACACAGACAACACCAAGGCTTTAGCCATACCTTGGGTTTTCTCCGAAAATAACTGAGCTAAAATTACATCAAATATGAATACATAAATTATATGATCTAGCCAACCTTATCAAATTATTATATATATGTGATCCAAATGGCGAAAAGGGACCATCCAGGAAGTGCAAAAAGTGTTGAAACTTGTCAGATTCTGCAGACTTAAGACTGTATTGTGTTGCAACTTTTCACACTGCTGATTTTCTGAATCCAGGAATAATCACTTTACCTTCCAATATAATGTTTTTGAAATTTCAGCCTCTGGTTGACCTATGCTAGAACCAGTCTCTTTTCAATTGTTTAATTTACTGTCCCTTTTAGGCCTGATGGGTCACTGATAGATGGCTCAGTGCAAAACAGTTGTAACACCTATAAGCATATAGGCAGTTACAACTTTATCACACTGAGCCATCAAAATGCTGGCCTCCTTCCACCCCTTCAGCCAACCTTTACCACCTTCAGATTAGTTGTTAAAGTGGAGGTCCCATTTATGCCTGATGGGTCACTAATAGATGGCTCAGTGTAAAACAGTTGTAACACCTATAAACATATAGGCAGTACCAACTGTATCACACTAAGCCATCAAAATGCTGGCCTCCTTCCACCCCTTCAGCCATCCCCGTACCACCTTCATATTGTTGTTTATGATGAATACTTTGTTTTTTAAACACAAATATTTTCAAATCATGAAATATATCTGACCTGTCAGGCAAAATGGGACAATCTAGGAAGTGAGAAAAGTGTTGACCCTTGTCAGATTCTACAAACTGTGCAGACTGAATTGTGTCAAAACTTTTCACACTTTGCTTATTTTCTGATTCCAGAATAATCACTTTAACTTCAATTATATTTGTTTGTGAAATTGCAGGCTCTGGTTGACCTATGCTAGAACCAATTTCTGGTTGACCTATGCTAGAACCAATTTCTGGTTGACCTATGCTAGAACTAATTTCTGGTTGACCTATGCTACAATCAATCTCTTTAATCGTTTAATTTACTGATGGTCCCCTTTAAGCCCAATAGGTCACTGATAGATGGCCCAGCATAAAACAATTGTAACTTCATATAAACATACAGGCAGTTATGACTGTATCACAATGAGCCATCGAAATGCTGGCCTCCTTCCACCCCTACAGCCAACCCTTACCACCTTCAGATTAGTATTTATAATGAATTTATTAACACACAAGTTATTTACACACAATCTTAATAATTTGTAAAATATATGTGACCTGTCAAGCAAAAAGGTACCATCTTGGAAGTGCAAAAAGTGTTGACCCTTGTCAGATTCTGCAGACTGCAGACTGAATTGTGTCGCAACTTTTTACACTTTGCTGATTTTCTTAATCCAGAATAATCACTAAACCTTCCCATGAAATTGTGAAATTTCAGCCTCTAGTTGACCTATGCTTGAACCAATCCTTTTTAATTGTTTAATTTACTGATGGTCCCTTTTAATAGATGGCCCAGCATAAAACAGTTGTAACTTCATATAAACATATAGGCAGTTACAACTGTATCACACTTAGCCATCAAAATGCTGGCCTCCTTCCACCCCTACAGCCAACCCTTACCACCTTCAGATTAGTATTTATAATGAATTTATTAACACACAAGTTATTTACACACAAACTTATGAAATTATCAAATATATGTGACCCTTCAGGAAAAAAAGGACAATCTAAGAAGTGGGAAAAGTGATGAAACTTGTCAGATTCTGCAGACTTAAGACTGTATTGTGTTGCAACTTTTCACACTGCTGATTTTCTGAATCCAGGAATAATCACTTTACCTTCCAATATAATGTTTTTGAAATTTCAGCCTCTGGTTGACCTATGCTAGAACCAGTCCCTTTTCAATTGTTCAATTCACTGTCCCTTTTAGGCCTGATGGGTCACTGATAGATGGCTCAGTGCAAAACAGTTGTAACACCAATAAACATATAGGCAGTAACAACTGTATCACACTAAGCCATCAAAATGCTGGCCTCCTTCCACCCCTTCAGCCAACCCTTACCACCTTCAGATTATTGTTTATGATGAAAACTTAGATTTTTAAAAACAAATATTTTCAAATTATGAAATATATCTGACCTGTCAGGCAAAATGGGACAATCTAGGAAGTGAGAAAAGTGTTGACCCTTGTCAGATTCTACAAACTGTGCAGACTGAATTGTGTCAAAACTTTTCACACTTTGCTTATTTTCTGATTCCAGAATAATCACTTTAACTTCCATTATATTTGTTTGTGAAATTGCAGGCTCTGGTTGACCTATGCTAGAACCAATTTCTGGTTGACCTATGCTAGAACCAATCTCTGGTTGACCTATGCTAGAACCAATCTCTGGTTAACCTATGCTAGAACCAATCTCTTTCGATTGATTAATTTACTGATGGCCTTTGAGCCCTAGGGGTTACTGATATATGGCTCAGCATAAAACAGTTGTAACTTCATATAATCTTATAGGCAATAACAACTGTATCACACTGAGCCATCAAAATGCTGGCCTCCATCCACCCCTTGAGCCAACCCTTACCACCTTCAGATTAGTATTTTAAATGAATTTATTAACACACAAGTTATTTACACATAGTGTTGGTCCCTTTTATGCCCGATACAACCAACATAGATGACTCAGTGCAAAACAGTTGTTACTGCCTATAAACAGTAATAACTGTTTCACACAGAGCCATTGATATGTTATGCATTGATTTTTTTTGTTTGTTTGAATGGGTTTAACGCCGCTTTCAACAATCTTGCAGTTATATCGCGGCGGCCGGAGCACCTAACAATGGATTCCCGGTATTTCTTTCACCTGTACTACCATTAAACCCTTTCCTAGCCTCCGACTGCTATCTCACAGGTTTACGATTATCTACCCATTGGTTAGAGACAAACGTCAGAAAGGATATTTGCCGCCACCGGGGATCGAACCCATGCTTCCAGATTGGAAGTCTAATGCCTAACCAACTGCGCTATGTTATGCATTGATACAATAACATTTATTCACATGTTTGCCATTATTAACTGAAACTTAATAAAGTTACAGAAAAGTAAACCTGCCGCATTACGCCATAGCTAAGCCATGTTCTGCCAGGTAAAAATTTACTTTCCATAAATATACTTAGTGAACCTCAACTTGGCATTCTCCATCACTCTTTACCTAGCAGGTCATGGCTTATATTCACTGAATTTTACCCTGTTTAATCCCTGCTTTTTATGTGCCTGTGATTTTATGATTGAGAAAACATTGTGAAAAAAAGAAGAAATTGCTTCTGACAAGCAATTTCTTCTTTTTCCACACTTTTTACTACCCTACTGAATGGTTATTTTTCAAATTAAATCAACTTTACATTTTCGTCTGCAAAACCTTTGAATTTGGACAGGTTCAAAATTTTGTAAAACAGGAAAGGGTTAATTAAAAGTTTGTTGGCAATAATTGTTAACACTAGTATATTTGACAGTATCCTGAAACATGTTTCTACTTTGCGAAAGTGAACAAATTTATTGGGTTAACAAAACCTCGTTACTCTGGCTGTTCAAGCTAAAGTTATGAGGTATTGGTAACCCAACAAAGAGTTAACATAATCAGATTATTTGAATTTCAAATTATATCTAAAAAAGCCTTGTTACCTCAACCTTAACTGTCCTGACCTGTTATCTAAGCTTTAGCCCTACCAGCTCAAAAATCATTGATTATACTTCAAAAGTGTCATTTTAAAATTGCTTGACTAAAATTGTAGGCATTTACCGAGCAAGTGTGATTTTAAAAAAAAAAAAAAGAAAATGGCCTCCTACCACCCCTTCAGCCAAACCTTACACCACCTTAAGATTGGAGTTTACGGACAAAATCTCATGGACATAATCCCTCCCAGATAAAATCCTCCTGGACAAAATCCCTCTGGATATAATTCCTTCCCAAAATTAGCCCAGTCAGACAAAATGGTCTAGGTCCAAGGATGCTGCTTATGACAAATTTCAATTAATGAAACTTTAAAAATCTGTGTCTTCATGAAAAGAAAACATTTTGGACAATGAATGAACTGCTAGTAACAAGCAATTTCTTGAATTCTTCAATGTTTTTGTGAGCTTTTCTTTTCTTCAGGGACATCAAAAAGATGAATTGTTTTTGAAAATGGGTTAACAATAGATCTTCATTTGTGTATAACATTGTGTAAATATTTGTGGAATCTCTGTATATCCAATATTTTGAGGCCGATATGGAATATTGGGAAACCAAATATGCAGCCTCTTGAAATAAAGTTGTTATTATTATTATTATTATACTATGCATTTTTTTTGTTTCTTTTTATTTTATATTAATATCTTTATATCAAACAAAATTGTTTAGATATTTATCATTTAAGTGTATTTATATTGATGTTGAAGATGTTTTTTTTTATCTAAAGTCAAGGGTAATGATCACCTGCTCAACATCTGTACTTATCAATGGTCTACAGAAGATCATTTGATGGATCAGCGCAAAACAGTTGCAACTACATAAAAACACAGGCAATTACAATTGTTTCACACTGATCCAATTATAAAGCCTTCAATTGAATTGAGAATATATGCCAGCATAAATACAATAAAAAGAATGATAATTCTCAAATGTAGTTGAATGAAACAAAAATGTGTCATAAAGGGAAGAATTGATTGAAAACTGATTGACAATTTTAGAAATGTCTTTTCATACAATGATTTGATGCCGAGTTGAGTATTGTTGAATTGATATTATTTACAAATGATTTAAACAGAGATATGGAAAAAAATTATTGATGTCAAGTAAATTAAAACTAGGATGAAATACTGTTCTTTGGGAATAAATTAAGCATGAAAAAATTTTGTATTTGTGGGTGCTCATTAATTTTTCTTACATTGTTTGTATAATATATAGGGGAGGGACTTTGTCCAAAAGGGCCTTTTCTGGGGGGGATTATGTCCATGAGAGATTTTGTCCCAAACTCCTTCAGATTTATGTGAAATAAATACTTTAACTTTTCAGAGTAAGTATTGGTTATTAAATGAGCCTGTGCATGACATTTCCAACAATTTCACACATGCATAGTGGACAGACAATGAGCAGCCTGGACAATCACATAAAGATTAATCTTGAACAATCACACAGTCCATAAAACTACATCTTCGGTTGTGAACATATTGATGGCTCAGCGCGACACAGTTGTAACTGCCTATATGTTTATAGGCAGTTACAACTGTTTCGCGCTGAGCCATCAAAATTTAATTTATTACTATACTATAGGTTTGAAGCCATCTATTGAGTGCATAGTGAAGACTGATCTGAATGTGTTACTGCACAGGCTGATCTGAGTCTTTATGTTGCACACATGTGAAATTGTTGGAAATGTTACACACAGGCTCATATGTTATGAAAAAATATTTCATAAAATTTCTCCAGTAAAATCTTTTGATGATATAAACAGAGGTACAGATAAGTGCAAAATCTCTATTTCTCAATGAAACCCTATGTTGTGGGTACTCATTTGTACCAATAACTACCAAAAACATAAGGTTTGAGCTATCAATATTTAAATGCCTTGATCCAAAATACCACCCTATCTGTAGCCCTTTATACATAATCCTCTAATTTCTAATCCAAACACTTTGTTTTGGGTTCTCTATGGAACAGTCTTTATGATTTATGAGGAGGTTTTCACTAATTCTTTATCCTAATTGCGTCCTTCCAACTTTGAATTAAAAATTACAACATCACATCATAAAAAGCACACTAGCACACACTCAAAGAAGAAGAAAAGAGAGGCAGTAGAATCCCCAAAAGATCAAATCTTGTGAGGATATTCACCCACTGCTACCCAATTACAGCTGGGTGGACTGAGGCTGTGGCTATAAAATGTCTTGCCCAAGGACCCAACCCGCTGCCAGTAGGGCTCAAACCTCCAACCTTCCGATTGGGGGCGTAAGACTCTACCACTTGAGCCGGCCAGCATACTTATATATATTCATCTGTTTTTGCTAATTGATTGCTAACTTATTTCTAATCCATAAAATATGTTGTGGGTACACTTTTTCATGATAAAAGTCAAAATAATCCATTGTTTTTTCCTGTTGTTCTTATTTGATCAAGTGAGTTAGTAGTTTTGCACTGTCTTGGTTGGTCTGTAATAGATACTCTATCATCCCCCACAGCATCCAGATCTAAATATTTCTTCAATATTAGGGCTCTTCTCTGGTACATCACCAATGGGTCCTGAAGGTAAAATAGAATTTGTTTTGAGTTTTCAGTCAAATAAATGCGGCTGGAGTACCTAACAATGGATTGCTTGTACTTCTCCCACCAATACTATTGTTAAATTTTTTGAAAAAGATTACTCCAAGACTTATCATATAAGGTCTAAGTTAAGGAGCAAGTTGCCCAAGGAGCTGGGTTAACCTGTCCCTAAGGATCAATAACCCAAACCTGGGTAGCATGACCATTCCCCTAAAATCTTTGACAACAAAAAATGTTCTTGTCTTTACTCTTAATTTCAAAATGGACGATAAGAGATTTTTGCTCCATTTTTTATGTAAGTGCGTCCATGTAGTATATGTGACGAGCTTACCAACCTGTTGTTGATTGTTGTCTTGGTGACTTCACCCCATGTTTTTCGGTCAATCTAGGCCTTCACGTAAATGAATGTATCATACATCATCTGGGATTGCCGTAGTTTGTTGTGTTGTTAACCCAAGCCTGGTCATACATCGTAGATAGTCTAGAATTTCGGTAGTTTGTTGTGTTGGTGACTTCAGCCTGGGATTCATCATAGATCATCTAGCATGTCCACAGTTTCGTTATCAGGAATTTACGGTTATAAGCTCCAGCCAAAACCATACAAGTGATTTACACAGTACAAACAAATGACCTTGCTCTTCCTAACAATTCTTACTTTTCATCAGATTAAAATCAACCAAAACAATTTCTAGAAACATATTGGTACCTACACATTTCTGAAATTGTTTTTGTTTGATACTTTAAAATAGTGATCTTCTGCATAACTCCCCCACCCCTCCAGCTGACGAACTGAAACTATAAATTGGAAAGCTGTTAATATAAATGAGCAAACAATATGCATTGTCAACCCCATACAAGTGAATTACTGTTATAAGTACTTTGGAACTTAAGACGGCAGTTAAAACTCAGCTTTGGAGTAAATTACAAACAAACGACCTTGATCTTGCTAGCAATTCTTAATTTCCATCAGATTTATAACCAACCAAAACAATTTTAGAAACATATTGGTACCTACACATTTCTGAACTTGTTCTTTTTGAAGCTTTAAGTATAAGAAGGGCCCAATTCTCATACTGAAAGCTTCCCTAATTGTAAGACCTATTTATGAAAACTATAATTTTGAAAGAAAAAAAAAATGTTTTAATGCCAAAAGATAAGACACTTACATCTTAATAACTTACAAAATACACTAAATTTTAATAGTAATTGAAACAAATTTGAATGAAAATAATACTTATCTTTTATCTCCATCACGCCCCCACCCCCCCTCCGCCGACGAACTGAAACTATAAATTGGAAAACTGTTAGTATGAATGAACAATATGCATTGTCAAACCCATACAAGTGAATTACTGTTAAAAGTGGAGTTATGCTCCTTTCAAACCAATATTGCAAGTCTCAAACACTTTGGAACTTAAGATGGCAGTTAAAACTTAGCTTTGGAGTAAATTACAAACAAACGAACTTGATCTTGCTAGCAATTCTTAAGTTCCATCAGATTTATAACCAGCCAAAACAATTTTAGAAAAATATTGGTACCTATACATTTCTGAACTTGTTCTTTTTGAAGCTTTAAGTATAAGAAGGGCCCAATTCTCATACTGAAAGCTTCCCTAATTGTTAGACCTATTTATGAAAACTATAATTTTGAAAGAAAAAAAAAAATGTTTTAATGCCAAAAGATAAGACACTAACATCTTAATAACTTACAAAATAGACTAAATTTTAATAGTAATTGAAAACAAATTTGAATGAAAATAATACTTATCTTTTTTCTCCATCACGCCCCCACCCCCCCTCCGCCGACGAACTGAAACTATAAATTGGAAAACTGTTAGTATGAATGAACAATATGCATTGTCAACCCCATACAAGTGAATTACTGTTAAAAGTGGAGTTATGCTCCTTTCAAACCATTATTGCAAGTCTCAAACACTTACTTTGGAACTTAAGACGGCAGTTAAAACTTAGCTTTGGAGTAAATTACAAACAAACGACCTTGATCTTGCTAGCAATTCTTAATTTCAATCAGATTTATAACCAGCTAAAACAATTTAAGAAACATATTGGTACCTATACATTTCTGAACTTGTTCTTTTTGAAGCTTTAAGTATAAGAAGGGCCCAATTCTCATACTGAAAGCTTCCCTAATTGTTAGACCTATTTATGAAAAGTATAATTTGGAAAGAAAAAAAAAATGTTTTAATGCCAAAAGATAAGACACTTACATCTTAATAACTTACAAAATACACTAAATTTTAATAGTAATTGAAACAAATTTGAATGAAAATAATACTTATCTTTTTTCTCCATCACGCCCCCACCCCCCTCCGCCGACGAACTGAAACTATAAATTGGAAAACTGTTAGTATGAATGAACAATTTGCATTGTCAACCCCATACAAGTGAATTACTGTTAAAAGTGGAGTTATGCTCCTTTCAAACCATTATTGCAAGTCTCAAACACTTACTTTGGAACTTAAGACGGCAGTTAAAACTTAGCTTTGGAGTAAATTACAAACAAACGACCTTGATCTTGCTAGCAATTCTTAATTTCCATCAGATTTATAACCAACCAAAACAATTTAAGAAACATATTGGTACCTATACATTTCTGAACTTGTTCTTTTTGAAGCTTTAAGTATAAGAAGGGCCCAATTCTCATACTGAAAGCTTCCCTAATTGTTAGACCTATTAATGAAAAGTATAATTTGGAAAGAAAAAAAAAATGTTTTAATGCCAAAAGATAAGACACCTACATCTTAATAACTTACAAAATACACTAAATTTTAATAGTAATTGAAACAAATTTGAATGAAAATAATACTTATCTTTTTTCTCCATCACGCCCCCACCCCCCCTCCGCCGACGAACTGAAACTACAAATTGGAAAACTGTTAGTATGAATGAACAATATGCATTGTCAACCCAATACAAGTGAATTACTGTTAAAAGTGGAGTTATGCTCCTTTCAAACCATTATTGCAAGTCTCAAACACTTACTTTGGAACTTAAGACGGCAGTTAAAACTTAGCTTTGGAGTAAATTACAAACAAACGAACTTGATCTTGCTAGCAATTCTTAATTTCCATCAGATTTATAACCAGCCAAAACAATTTTAGAAAAATATTGGTACCTATACATTTCTGAACTTGTTCTTTTTGAAGCTTTGAGTATAAGAAGGGCCCAGTTCTCATACTGAAAGCTTCCCTAATTGTTAGACCTATTTATGAAAAGTATAATTTGGAAAGGAAAAAAAATGTTTTAATGCCAAAAGATAAGACACTTACATCTTAATAACTTACAAAATACACTAAATTTTAATAGTAATTGAAAACAAATTTGAATGAAAATAATACTTATCTTTTTTCTCCATCACGCCCCCACCCCCCCTCCGCCGACGAACTGAAACTATAAATTGGAAAACTGTTAGTATGAATGAACAATATGCATTGTCAACCCCATACAAGTGAATTACTGTTAAAAGTGGAGTTATGCTCCTTTCAAACCATTATTGCAAGTCTCAAACACTTACTTTGGAACTTAAGACGGCAGTTAAAACTTAGCTTTGGAGTAAATTACAAACAAACGACCTTGATCTTGCTAGCAATTCTTAATTTCCATCAGATTTATAACCAGCCAAAACAATTTTAGAAACATATTGGTACCTATACATTTCTGAACTTGTTCTTTTTGAAGCTTTAAGTATAAGAAGGGCCCAATTCTCATACTGAAAGCTTCCCTAATTGTTAGACCTATTTATGAAAAGTATAATTTGGAAAGAAAAAAAAATGTTTTAATGCCAAAAGATAAGACACTTACATCTTAATAACTTACAAAATACACTAAATTTTAATAGTAATTGAAACAAATTTGAATGAAAATAATACTTATCTTTTTTCTCCATCACGCCCCCACCCCCCCCTCCGCCGACGAACTGAAACTATAAATTGGAAAACTGTTAGTATGAATGAACAATATGCATTGTCAACCCCATACAAGTGAATTACTGTTAAAAGTGGAGTTATGCTCCTTTCAAACCATTATTGCAAGTCTCAAACACTTACTTTGGAACTTAAGACGGCAGTTAAAACTTAGCTTTGGAGTAAATTACAAACAAACGACCTTGATCTTGCTAGCAATTCTTAATTTCCATCAGATTTATAACCAACCAAAACAATTTTAGAAACATATTGGTACCTATACATTTCTGAACTTGTTCTTTTTGAAGCTTTAAGTATAAGAAGGGCCAAATTCTCATACTGAAAGCTTCCCTAATTGTTAGACCTATTAATGAAAAGTATAATTTGGAAAGAAAAAAAAATGTTTTAATGCCAAAAGATAAGACACTTACATCTTAATAACTTACAAAATACACTAAGTTTTAATAGTAATTGAAACAAATTTGAATGAAAATAATACTTATCTTTTTTCTCCATCACGCCCCCACCCCCCTCCGCCGACGAACTGAAACTATAAATTGGAAAACTGTTAGTATGAATGAACAATATGCATTGTCTACCCAATACAAGTGAATTACTGTTAAAAGTGGAGTTATGCTCCTTTCAAACCATTATTGCAAGTCTCAAACACTTACTTTGGAACTTAAGACGGCAGTTAAAACTTAGCTTTGGAGTAAATTACAAACAAACGACCTTGATCTTGCTAGCAATTCTTTATTTCCATCAGATTTATAACCAACCAAAACAATTTTAGAAACATATTGGTACCTATACATTTCTGAACTTGTTCTTTTTGAAGCTTTAAGTATAAGAAGGGCCCAGTTCTCATACTGAAAGCTTCCCTAATTGTAAGACCTATATATGAAAAGTATAATTTGGAAAGAAAAAAAAATGTTTTAATGCCAAAAGATAAGACACTTACAACTTAATAACTTACAAAATACAATAATTTTAATAGTAATTGAAACAAATTTGAATGAAAATAATACTTATCTTTTATCTCCATCACGCCCCCACCCCCCCTCCGCCGACGAACTGAAACTATAAATTGGAAAACTGTTAGTATGAATGAACAATATGCATTGTCAACCCCATACAAGTGAATTACTGTTAAAAGTGGAGTTATGCTCCTTTCAAACCATTATTGCAAGTCTCAAACACTTACTTTGGAACTTAAGACGGCAGTTAAAACTTAGCTTTGGAGTAAATTACAAACAAACGACCTTGATCTTGCTAGCAATTCTTAATTTCCATCAGATTTATAACCAGCCAAAACAATTTTAGAAACATATTGGTACCTATACATTTCTGAACTTGTTCTTTTTGAAGCTTTAAGTATAAGAAGGGCCCAATTCTCATACTGAAAGCTTCCCTAATTGTTAGACCTATTTATGAAAAGTATAATTTGGAAAGAAAAAAAAATGTTTTCATGCCAAAAGATAAGACACTTACAACTTAATAACTTACAAAATACACTTAATTTTGAAATTAAATGAAACAAATTTGAATTAATAAAAATAATACTTATCTTTTTTCTCCATCACGCCCCCACCCCCCTCCGCCGACGAACTGAAACTATAAATGGGAAAACTGTTAGTATGAATGAACAATATGCATTGTCTACCCAATACAAGTGAATTACTGTTAAAAGTGGAGTTATGCTCCTTTCAAACCATTATTGCAAGTCTCAAACACTTACTTTGGAACTTAAGACGGCAGTTAAAACTTAGCTTTGGAGTAAATTACAAACAAACGACCTTGATCTTGCTAGCAATTCTTAATTTTCATCAGATTTATAACCAACCAAAACAATTTTAGAAAAATATTGGTACCTATACATTTCTGAACTTGTTCTTTTTGAAGCTTTAAGTATAAGAAGGGCCCAATTCTCATACTGAAAGCTTCCCTAATTGTTAGACCTATTTATGAAAAGTATAATTTGGAAAGAAAAAAAATGTTTTAATGCCAAAAGATAAGACACTTACATCTTAATAACTTACAAAATAAACTTAAATTTAAAAAAAAAAATGTACAATTTTTATAAATAAAAATGGTACTTATCTTTTTTCTCGATCCTATCTTCTGATGTCCGCCACCAGATCAGCCATCCTCTGCCATCCTCCACACTCACTCCGACAACAAACTGAAACTATTGAATACAAGGTGTAATTTTTCTTACGCAAAATGCGCGCGTTAGCAATAACTGCATCTTAAAAAATTGATGATCAACGATCAATATTACTATAGCTTATTTAAACCATTTATTTTTCTCGCAACTTCAACAATTAATAATGTTCGCGCAAATGCATTATTCTATCTCTCATTAGAAATAACAGTACAGTTATATTCCAAAGTTTTTTTTTTTTTTCTTTGTGATCAAATTGCCGCGATATCGGGATTTTTTAAGTAATTTGTCACAAAGTTTTGCTAGTCATTCGGGAATCCCGACGATTCTACGGTTTACGGAAATGTCCGAGTGATATTGCGATGGTAAGATCGACTCTCCACGAGGAAAGCTGAGCTTGGTCAATGAGCGTATGATATCACCAACACGGTCATACAAAACTTCCATATTTTGACGCCCCTGAAAAAACTATACTTGAAAATACAGTGAAAACGATTTCTTTAACGTTCACGATGTTTTCTTCACAAACAAGAAGCGGATGCATACATGAGTGTGATAAGGTTTGTTTTTTTTAGTTCACATATCTCCATGAAATTAAGAAAAATAAATACTCTCTTAATATCTTATAACTTAATATCAGAAAGTGTCAATAATACCCGAAAGGGAGGTTAGGCAGTAAAGATAGATATCATAAAGCAAAAATAGAAATACATCTCCATAGTAAGACATAAGGCCTATTTCTTGCGGGACTAGGCTACTTGGCACGCAAGCTAAGAAAATAGTTGAAACCAATAATATTGTTTTTTTCTATAATATGCGCGAACATTCAGGGATTTGATGGATAAACCGTCACAATTCACGGTGACTGAAATTTGTCAAAATCTTATTTTCACCAAATATTACTCGTCGGGAATTTATTTATAATTTGGGACAATTCTATAATTAGCCATAGCCTGAGAGACGTTCTCCTTGTCTATAAAATTTCACGCAAAGTATGGGAATTTCTAAAATTACGGATATTTCACAAAACCGTACCTTATATAGACATTGCACAAAGGCATACCTAGGATTTTGAAATCTATACGCACTCAGAAGGCAAATAGGATAAAGGCGATATGTGGACTTTGACAAAATATAAATACTCTCCACCCACTCCAAATCCTTCTAATAATTTGAGCGCTGGTGAATAATCATAACATCGTATCTACAGCTTGGATAAATTATATTTACGATGTTTTGATCATCCATCAACGATGTTGTTCAGAAAAGCATTTATTTGTACTACGCACTTGCGTATCGGTAGTTACGCCCATACATTGAACCCGATATCATAGATCGTTTCTTAGGTTACGTGCACTCTTACTCACTATTTCCGTCTACTGTAAGGAAAATTATCAAAATCCAAGGGCGTAGCTCCCATTACACACATTACGCAGTTGCGTAATACAAATTAACCCCCCTTCGAAAATCTCGTTGATGAATGATCATAACATCGAAACTACAGTTTCTTCAAGCTGTAGTTACGATGTTTGATTATTCACCAACGCTCAAACCATATAAACGGGGAGAGGGTGGAGGGCATTAGTCGTTAGCCACACTCCACATATCGCCTTTAACATATATATTCTTTAGTGGTATCCTTCGAAATGCGTAAAAATTCAAAATCCTAGCTACGCCTATGAAAATCCATGACAAGAATTTAGAATTGTAGAGACTTAAATTAGCCTACACTTTAGGAAAGCAATAGTGAGCAATCTTATCATTTTTATCTTTAAATTTATTTAAGAGATGAAGAGAGTATTTTTTGATTTCATTGAGGTATGAAACTTTAAACCTTATTACACTTTATGATAATTTGATGTTGGATGTGATTTGATTTTAAGTTTCATACCTCCATGAAATCAACCAATACTTTCTACACGCCTCATAATTTAGATTCATGAAGCCAAACTATAATGTGCAAAAATAAAGAGATTTCTTATTGAACTTATTTCTGAGGAGGCTTCACAATTAGCTGCGCACTCAAAATTGTTTTAATTGAGGAATGAAACCAATTTTTTAGCCTATTAGAAAGCACGAATCCTGGTTGCTAAATGGACTCGGCTCAAAATTATGCCATATAAATCCTTTTGAAATTGATGAGAACAAAGTTTACCAGGTTTAGAAAGCTGGGTTCGTTTTGCCTAGACAGCGATTCGCATTAAAAAAGAAAATGGAAAAAAAGTCTTAATGATAAAATAAATAACTGATAATCAATCACTTACTAGAAAAAATCGTTTTAGTCCACGTCAAAATTGAAATTGATTGCTTTAACCTGCGAATCCCATTTATATACCCATCTTGTGCGAACAGCTCACATAATCCCATGTTCATCGCCCAAAGCGGATATTATCCTTTATCATTCCCCCTTTAATCAACCCTTTTTTCTGAAACCTACAAAGTCATATTGTGTATTGTGGGGTTAACGCCATTTTAAACAGTATTTCAGTTATTTCGGGGCGGCTCGTGGACCATTTACTAATTTAGTACCCAATAATAATCATTCCGTAATAAAAAAAATGATATTAATTGCTCGTGATATTTATCACCCATTTTAACTTAAAAAACTTAAAACTAATTTTAAAAAATTAAAACTAAACGTTTATTGTCGTTCACTTAGAGTTACTGATATATGACAAGGAAAGTTCTTTAAATGAAACATTACGGTAGAATGACTAACTAACCACAGTACCACCAAATACACAACAACACCAAACATTTCTGATATTTTAACTCACGCAGTAGCCATGTGGTCAAAAGCGTTTGCGAACAGTGTAGTAATTATACCCAGCTGTACACGTGAATACACGTGCAAAGCCGGGTACACGTTTTTTTCTGATTCGTTGGACTGGTGGTCAGCGTGCGCGGGTCATGATCCGATGTTGGGAGGTGGGGTGTGGGGTGTAATACTTGGGCAGAAAACTTGGGCTGTAAAAGCGGGCAGATGTTGTTAAAACCGATTGCTCTCTCTCTCTCTCTCTCTCTCTCTCTCTCTCTCTCTCTCTCTCTCTCTCTCTCTCTCTCTCTCTCTCTCTCTCTCTCTCCCCTTCTCCCTCTGATCCATCATGTAACTAATACGAGCGAGCGAGAGAAGGAGAAGAGAGAGAGAGAGAGAGAGAGAGAGAGAGAGAGAGAGAGAGAGAGAGAGAGAGAGAGAGAGAGAGAGAGAGAGAGAGAGAGAGAGAGAGAGAGAGAGAGAGAGATTATGAAGTATGAATATTGTTTTTCAAGAGCGACATGGTGAAAATAGGGTTATAAATGTATCTTAAAATGAAACCTATATAAATAAAGGTATAATTATTATTATTTTCATTATCTCATTTTTCACGTCTCCTAGTGTGCAAAGTGGGGTGCAATTTCTTAATGATCGCAAACGATTTTTTACCCTGATACGTACAGGACTGGTCAGCGCCGGCTAACGTGGATCGATATTCATCATATTGATTACTCTGTATGACGTTACGGGCCATTCATGTTAATTTGTGTAATTTAACGTGTGGTGTGCAACCAAAACTTCGAAACTGCACCTTATTCCAGCTGCATCTGCGACGTTTTAAATAGTACCCAAACGACGAAATAAAAAAGCTAAGCAAAATATATAATCAAGCTGTAATTTTGAAGTTATCATGATTGCCGAGCTACCTTATACATAGTACAAAAAATGATGTCTTTAAGCTGTTGTTTTGCATGCAGTCTTGGATTTAAGTGACTCCAGGTCAGAAATCTTCTGGAGAAAGTAACTGTTAATGAATTTTCTATGGTCTATTAGATAAACAAACTGACCCTCAAATCATCCCCAGGAGACCTGTTATTTCTTCATGGTATGTTTACTGATAAGCCCAATGTGTAATTGAGACACCCACATAATGTGGCATTTTTCTAGTGAATCAACTTGGAACTTTTTATCAGATGAACTACTTGTTTTATAATTTGGTTATTTTGCAATATACACACAAATATATGCAAATCTGTATTAAACCGTTTCCGTTCAAAACTTGGTTTGCAAATCCATTTCTAGTTATCATAAAAATATCTTTAAACATAGAGATTTTTTGGCTCACCTGAGCACATCGTGCTCAAGGTGAGCTTTTGTGATCATTGAATGTCCGTCGTCCGACATATGCGTCAAGAATTTAAGTGTTTACACTCTAGAGGCCACAAATATGATCTAATCTTCATGAAACTTGGTCAGATTGTTGATCAGGTCACAAGGATGAACCCTATTGAAAATGAGAAGGATCCGTGCCATATCACAGGAAAAGGGGCCTTATTGACAATTTTCTTGTTTACACTCTTGTGGCCACAAATATGGCCCAATCTTCATGAAACTTGGTCAGAATGTTTGTTAGGTCACAAGGATGAACCCTATTGAAATTGGAGGATTTAAAGGATCTGTGCCATATCACAGGAAAAAGGGCCCTAATGACAATTTTTTTGTTTACACTCTGAAAGCCACAAATATGGTCCAATTTTCATGAAACTTGGTCAGAATGTTGGTCAGGTCACAAGGATGAAGCCTATTGTAAATTGGAAGGATCTTTGCCATATCACGGGAAAAGGGGCCTTAATGACATTTTTTTTGTTTACACTCTAGAAGCCACAAATATGGTCCAATCATTATGAAGCTTGGTCAGAATATTGTTAGGTCATGAGGATGAACTTTTTTGAACATGGGTTGGATCCAGGCCATATCACAGGAAAAGGGGGCTTAATGACAATTTTCTTTTTGGAGCTCTAGACACCACAAAAATGGTCATTTCTTCATGAAACTTGTTCAAAATGTTTGCCAGGTCAAAAGAATGAATTCTGTTGAAAATGGGAAGGATTCATGCTATATCACAGGAAAAGGAGTCTTAATGATAATTTACTTGAATTAACTCTAATGGACACAAATATGGCCCAAACTTTGTGACACTTGGTTTTAATGTAGAAACTATCTTCTTTAAGACATCTGCCTTTTTTACTTGATGTGATGTCCTAGAGATCAAAGAGACTCAGGCGAGCGATCTAGGACCATCATGGTCCTCTTGTTTTATTTATTCATTAATTTTTTATTATTTTTTTTTGGGGGGGGGGTTGCGTAAACAATTATTCCTGTTAAAAAAGAAAAAGTCTAGTAAATAGATGTTGTAGATTTGTAGATTTCAATAGAACATTAAAAGACGCCACTTGGTACTTTCAGCTGTCTTAACCCAGATTACACAAAATGCACAATTCTTCAATCATCCGAATTCAATGATTTTCAAGAGTAAATTCAGTTTGTGTTCAAATTGAAAAAAAAAAAAAGCAAAATGTTGCAGAAAACAGAGAAAGAGAGAAATTGATTGAGACAATAATTTCTGTTTTTTCCTTAATGTTTTCCTACTTTATTACCTTCAGTGCTGTGTTTACAATTTAGATACAGAAAAAGGTACACAGCGTTTAATACTTTTGAGAAATATGATATTTTTTCTTGTTTTATAAATAAGAAATATATCATTTTTTTAGAAATGTAAATTAAGTCTATTGTCAATTTAATGATCAATAAGGCAGGTTTTCCTTGATAATGGGCAGTATGCCTTATATTATGTGTTACATAAATAATGTAATTATGATAAACTAAAAATCTAAAGATTAAGGCATAAGCTCCATTTAACTCTTGTTTTTGTTTTTCACAAAATTGTTTTAAAAGACGAAGATTTTTTTATTCATGAATATGTATGAAACTGAAACGTAATAACACTGAAGTTTGAATTCATTGAAAATCAAACCCAACCCGTATTCATATAGTGTGATTAGGTTTAGAGTTTCATACCTCTATAAATTGGAAATAATATGTGTTCGTATAACACTTATTCCTACGAAATGACTTCTGTAGAAGATTGAGCTTGATAATTGACCTTGGCATTGATGGATGACCTTGACCTCGAGACTGATATATATTAGATTATTGACCTTTACAAAAATTATTGACCTTGAACTAAGATCTTTGGTCAAGTGCTGTTTGTGACAAGCAGCTACGTTGTCCACTGACAACTCTTGTTATAGTTTCCACTTATGATATATAAATATATGACCTCCACCCAATAAGGGCGTGATATTTTAACAGCCTGATAAAGGATCACCTAAGGATCGTACTTAAAAAATTAAGGTTGACATTCATCAATTAGTTTCTGATAAAATAGTTTTCAAAGGTTTCAAAGCCCTAATACTCGTCTAATTAAGATTCATTGAAGTAATCAGACAGAGGGAAATCCAAGGATTGATTTACATTCCTGTAAATTTTGATGAAATCCATTAAGTAGCATGTGAAATTTTCTTATAGTATTATTTCACTGATTTTGAAAGATCCCAAATAAATGATAAGTAAACTCGGGAAATTACAATGTATATCATGGCTAAGCCCCTCCAAGCCTTGTGATCAATAACGCAGAATACCTTTGTAAAATCAATGAAAATAAAAGATTTGAAATTCTAGCATGTATGATTGACTCAACTTTTAAACTAGAGCTGCTCGAACACCTGAACTGCTCCACAGGCCGGATCTTCTGATATGATTAGATGAGAATTTAATTGCTTGAATGAATGAATGTTTATTTAAGTATTTAAGTAAATAAGTGTTTTTGAGAGTCACATGCTGAGATATTCTCGCAAAGAAAGCTCGATGAATAACATATTTTTTATCAAATCACAATACATTTTTCTCGGAATATTCCAAAGAAATTTGGTTGATATCAATCAATTAGGTTCTGAGAAAATGATTTTCAAAGTGTCCATTATGTAACATATTGAGAAATGACCTCAGCTCATAAAAAGACATATTTTCATATGACACAAATATTTTTTGTAGACTGATAAACTCTTGCCAAAGGATCATTCCAGTGTAATTTTGTTGATATCTTTTTCTTAGATTTTGAGAAATACCACATATTTCCATAAATGGAAATTAGCCATGTCCATAAAGCCTTTACTTGTTTTTCATTGGATAGAAAAATTATAGACCAACTTTGAAAGAGGGCCACAATAGGATCAATCCTGTGAAGTTTGGTTAAAATTCATTCAATAGTTTTGTGAGAAGATTTCTAAGGAAAAAGTTTCGACTGGATGCACAAGAGACACAGTGACATGACAATAGCTCTGGCCATTGGAGCTAAAAACTACTGCTAACTCCTTAAAAGAAGATGATTAGCAATCATATGTATTTATATGCAACAGTACAAACCTCTTTACTGCCGCCACCATAGCGCAGTTGGTTAGGCATTAGACTTCCAATCTGGAAGTCTTGGGTTCGATCCCCGGTGGTGGCAAATATCCTTTCCGACGTTTGTCTCTCACCAATGGGTAGATAATCGTAAACCTATGTGAGATAGCAGTCGGAGGCTAGGAGAGGCTGTAATGGTAGTACAGGTGAAAGAAATACCAGGAATCCATTGTTAGGTGCTCCGGCCGTCGCGATATAACTGTGAAATTGTTGAAAGCCACGCAAAACCCATTCAAACAAAATCAAACAAACCTCTTTACTCAAAGTAAAGAGAATGGTCTAGGGTAATGCCAATTGAAAATGAACTCTTTTTTTCTTCAATTTTTACCTATGTTGTTGAAACCCATTTAAGTGGTCCTAATCAGACAATTTTAATAAATATACATAATACACATCTTTATTGCACTATAATCAGAATATTTAAATTTGAAAATTTATCTGTGGCTCTAATTGTTGCAAACATAAAATCAGTAGAATTTTAACACTGATAAGAACACATGGATGACTTCCTGTTATCAGTTTTACAGATCTAAAGTAGCCAGAATGTTTATACTGCCCTCCTGCTGTTAAACTCTCCAAGAATGCCATAATGACCGTTACGGTGATTAGGAGAACAGATTTTATCTCGGTGCTGCAAAAGCACCATTCTGACCACTTAAATGTATGACTGCATGGGCGTTTAGTTTAGTTTATACTAATTTATTTTAGTTCGATTGCGACGAAAGCTTAAGCTTATAGAATCGCTCTCGAACATTCAATCGTGACGTTTTCACGTCCCTGAGAGAGAGGCAGTGGTTTAAACCCACTGCTACCCATTTTTACAGCTGGGTGAACTGGGGCTGGCTATTAAGTGTTTTGCCCATAAACACACCCTGTCGACAGTGGGGCTCGAACCACGGACCTTCAGGTCACGGGTCGAGTACATTTACCACTAGGCCACCGAGGCAGTCAAACCAACGACAAACGACGAAATAAAAAAGCTAAGCAAAATATATAATCAAGCTGTAATTTTGAAGTTATCATGATTGCCGAGCTACCTTATACATATTACAAAAAATGATGTCTTTAAGCTGTTGTTTTGCATGGGCGTTTCTAGGACTTCGAAATATATACGCACCCAGAAGGCGACAACTAAAGTATATATATATATAGGATAAATGCGAATGAGAACTTTGACAAAAGATGAATGCTCTCCGTCCGCTCCCTTTTCATGATTTGAGCGTTTGTGAATAATCAAAACATCGTAACTACAGCTTGAATAAGCTGTAGTTTCGATGCTATGATCATTCATCAATGATATTATTCAACGGAGGATTATTTCTTTTACGCACTTGCGTAAATGGCGTAATGGGGGCTACCCTCTTGTTTTGAAGATATGATCGACAAACGTATTTATTAAGATTACAAGTGATGATTCAATCTGTTACAAAACGGTCACAAAACTAAGTTATAAAGACTGACTACAAGTGATCATTTATTCAAGCTATAGTTACGAAGGTTCTGGTGTAAATACCGTGGTCATTATTTCTATTATACCGATCTTGACCCGTTTGAAACACCATACACGAATGACAGTTGAGCGGTTTTCACCTCGGAAACTAAGGTTTCAACAAACCTTTGTTATGATATTAACAACAAAACCGATAATTACATTCCCTAAATCTTAATCCTACCCCAAAATTATAGTCCTTAACTCACAATTCCCCTAGAACTTAAAATACGATCTACTTTCTTAAAAAAATCAGTTAACCAAAACATCAGATAAGTTTTCATTCTGAAGCCCCAAATTTCTATTCGTTCTCGTTTAACTTTTATTCGCCAATAAAAAGAACAACGTCGGAGTTAACCATATTTTTGTCAAGGTTTTCGTATTTTAAAGAATCGGCATTTTCAACAATCTGGTACACATATACATGTATTTGTGACTCGTCACGCGAAAAGGTACCATCTGGGAACTCTGTAAAACAAATGATTGAAAAAGAGATTGGGACCAGCATAGGTCAACCAGAGGTCGCAATTCAAAAATTCTTTCACAGAAAGTAGATTGATCATTCTTACTTCAGTAAATAAGCGAAGTGCGAGGAGTTTGGACCCTAGTCAGTCTGCGCTCACCGCTCAGTCTGACAAAGGTCGACACTTTACGCACTATCCAGATGGTCCCTTTTCGCGTGACGGGTCACCTTAGTTTTGTGACGAGGGGAAGGGTGGGGGCTATTCCTGTCATTCGGACGTAATGCTTTGGTTAAAGATTTACACGCAACTTTTCCTTATTTCTGTTCCTACTCAAGCTATTGCTCTGCAAGTTTGCACATATTTCTGTGACCATAATAACAACCATCATCTTCCATAGAATGTTGCATAATAACAACAGTGGCAGATTCAGAGGGGGTTCTGGGGGTTCAAACCAAATTATTTCATTTTCATGCAGAATTTCAATTTGCCTTTCCGCGGGTCACAACCTGTTGTGAACAAAATTTTGTCAAACAGTAAAGACTGAGATCAACCCTTACAGTTGAACAGCCTGATCTAAGCATTCACTACACGCCTTCTTCTTGATATTTGCGGATAAATCATGAGGCCGACTCGTTGATTTATCCCGAAGGAAAGAAATTTGTTTATGCAAAATTTTAATTCAACGGGAAAAGGGTTGACATTGTTATATACTTGGAAAACGAACCCTCTACATGTATTTGTATAATTGGAGCACCGTTAACAGAAATTCTGGATCCGCTCCTGAACAATCCGCTCTCAAAAAAGGATTTTACCTTATTTTTCAATTTGTGGAATTACGGCTCTCTGAGCAGCAAAGCATCACTTTATACACTCCCCCAATGTTCTAACTACACCGACCGTAAATTTCTATAAAACTTATTTAGAAATGGGACCTGAATGTAGAAATTGTTTGGAATACGAGTATTTAGGATAACCACTTTTTCAAGATGACGTTTACTGAATTTTCAAAAGCTCACAGATTCGTCTCAGTTTAAAGCACTTTAATTACCGAGGGGTCGAAAGACAAATTAACAAACCCACAGTGTCATGTCCGAACTTCATGTAGCCTATTCAATTTAAATTTTGACAACACTGTGTCCGAAAGAGTGTAAAGTGATGAAGCAGCCTCTGATTGGTCGAATTTGACCCTTTTCCTGATAACCAAAAGTTTTTCATGACTCCCCTTTTGAATATTTCAGTTACCCCACCCACCCACATTTGCCAAAGTGCTTTTCAAACTATTGCTTTTAAAGGGTTAAGTAGTATATTTACTGTATACAACTATATTGCAGGCGTGATGAGCACCTAATTACGAGTTTCTGACATTCCTTACCCTAGTACAACAATACACTATCCGATCCTCAAGCGTCTTGAACAACCTAGACCACTGTTTACCTATTAACGAGAGGCAAATGAACGTCAGCATGAAACCGTCGACTCGGTCTAGTCAAGCCTCTGACACCGTGATTCACGGGCTAACGCTCTACCGATGGCTGTACGTCAGTTGTCTGCATAGGATTTCAAGAGAGTCAATATCTTGGAATTGTGTTCAGGCTTGGCCAAAACTATCGTCATGAGATTGTGAGCAGAAGTTTCGTCGACATGCACTTTGTGTGCGTTGCTAAATAACCTTGATAGATCCTTTTCGACTAGCGACCGAAAGCAAGTTGAGCAACCTCAGACTAGATCGATAGCCTTTCCTCTGTCTTCTATTGATATCTCAAGAAAATTTGTTTGTTTTTTTGGGGGACTCTTAATCGACAGGCTACACATTACTTATCTAACTTTACTATTGAAAAAAAAAAAAAATAACAACAACTCAGGATGCACGTGCGCCATTGCTGTTTTCAAGCTCCTCAGTGTAAACAAGCAACAAAAACAAGTTGACAAGCTACAATTAGCAATAATCAAAAGTCCTTTAAGTGGGAGGGCCTTAGCAAAAGTTTCAATGGAATCGGGTTATGTAAGTGAGAATACTCCGGATCTATCAACGGTGTAGTTAGAACATTGGCCAAGTCTAGGTGTATTTTCAAAACTGAAGTCGGGAATCTATAAATGAATCACTGCACAAAATCTCCATTTGTCATGGATGCCGATTTTCATGAAATTAAAATAAAAGTGTTTTTTTTTTTTTTCACGAAAACACACGTGCGCTAGATTTTAGCTACATTTTCAAATGAAAATCAACTTATTCCATTAATGTTTGTCTTAAAAGAATGTTAACTGAAAATTCGCTACGATGCATTGCTCATATGGTCTTTGAGAAAGACGCAGTAGTCATGAAATTTTTAGTGTTGGAATAGTATAGAAGCAGTTTGAATCTCATTATGGTGGTTGTCCTGTGATTTGGCATTTGAAAAAAAAAAAAAAAAAAAAAAAATCAGCGGGTTGAGGTACTGACTGAAAATCTATTTTAAACCAGGGCTGCTTGAGCAGCTGATTCGCTCCACAGGCCTGAATCAACTGGGCCCGAGGTTGTAAAACTTTTCTCAGGCCCAGGCTCAATTTTCTCAAATTTTGAATTAAAATAAACGTATGAAAAATAAATGATAATATTAATAAGTTGTTATTTATAACAACTTATTAATATCATCTTTTATGTTAATACATAAAAATGAGTAATTAAACAGAATCACGGCTTTAATCTCAAATTGAAATTTGAGAAAAGTTTGAATTGAGCCTGAGAAAAGTTTAATAATCTCGGGAACAAATTTGAAGGGAAGAGACTGTAAGCTGAAATATTTCTGCAAAGAAATTTATTATCAGTGAAAAACATAAAGGAAATTGACCTATGCAAGTTTAATGCATATTATTCATCCATCACAATAACTGTGTACCTGATTAAGGGTTACCAAAGGAACATTCCAGTGAAATTTGGTTGATATCCATCTGTTAGGTTCTGAGAAAATGATTTTCAAAGTTTCCACCATATAACATATAGAGAAATAACCGTCACCCCCCCCCCACACACACACACACAAAAAAAAAACCCCTCATTTTTCATCTTATCACAATCCTTTTTTAATGTTAAAGGGCCACCCACGGATCATTTAGGTGAAATTGAGTTTATATTTATGGGTTAGGTTCTGAGAAAATGATTTTCAAAGTTTCCAGTATATAACATATAGAGAAATAACTGTCACCCACAAAAGACACATTTTTCATCTTATCACAATAATTTTACGTAGTCTGATTAAGGGTCACCCACGGATCATTTAAGTGAAATTACGTTAATATCTATGGGTTAGAAGCTGAGAAAACGACTTTCAAAGTTTCCAGGATATAACATTTAGACAAACGCCCTCTGCCGGTTACTATAGGAAAATTCTAGTGGAAATTGTATTTTCTATTTATACTTATTTATTTTAGTTCGAAAGCTGAAGCTTATAGAATCTCGAACACTTAATCCTGCTGTTTTCAAGTCTCCCAGAGAGTGGAATTTGGTTAATATCTATTGGTTAGCTTCTGAGAAATATTTTCAAAGTTTTCACTATATATGCGTACATGTATAAAGAAATGGCCTCCGCTCATATAAGGCATACTTTCAATATCATCAAAAATCTTTTTTGTAGACAGATAGAGGGTGACTAAAGGATCATTCTGGTGAAATCTGGTCATCCAAGGACATAAAGAGTAATGACCTCTGCTCATAAAAGACACATTTTTCATATCATCACAATATTTTTTATAGATTTATAAGGCTCGCTCAAGGATTATTCCAGTGAAATTTGGTTGATGGCCATCAGTTATATTCTGAGAAAAGTCACATATTACCATATATTGGAACTAGCGACGCCAGTTAAAGACACGTTTTTCGTTGGATCAAAAATCCTTGAACATCTTTGAGAGAGGGTCACCATAGGATCAATCGTGTGAAATTTGGTTGAAATTCATCAAGTAGTTCTGAGAATATTTTTAAAGAAAAAGGTTCGGGACTCTCAAAAAATATCTAAAATGAAAAATGAATGTGGATATCGGTTTATGATAAGATGTGATAGTATTGACGCAAGGACGCACGCCCGGGCGGACTTACGACGAACACAGCGCCATGACAATAGTCCAAGTGGCCTTCGGCCAGTCGAGCTAAAATAGTTGATTTCGTAATCGTCGAGTGGAGATCCTAGCTTGACTTTTAATAACATTCAGTCAAGCGTTAAATTGTACGGAATAGTGTATCAAAATTGTAAATTATGGCCCAATTTCAAGACGTTCCTCCAGCTTTCCTCGACTCGAACTGCTTGGTGCGTGCATCCCGTTTCCTGAACGATTTCATGGCTAAGGACGGATTAGTATTCAGGGCGTAATGTAGGTTTTTCTTGCAGCAAAGTTTTCGTATATAATAAAGCCGACAACTCTTAAAAATTTCAAGGATTTTGCACGATTTAAGTAGAGATATTTTTCGGAATTTAGCGAATTTGAAATTATGTAGAGATTTGAAAATTTTGCTCGAAAAAATAAATTCGACAAAGTTAGAATTCGATATCTCTGTCATTCATTGACGTATTTGGCTGAAATCTTGTAAAAAAATAGTTTTTCATTTTTTGTTATGAAGTATAAACAAGAGTTTGAGTTATTCATAAATTTTCTGCGGTATCTATCTATTTTATCTTTACCGGCCGCCGTCATAGCGCAGTTGGTAGCGCGTCAGACTGTCAATCTAGAGTTCACGGGTTCGATCCCCGACGGCGGCACTCATTCTTTCCGACTATTTGTCTCTCACCAATGGGTTGATAATCGTAGACCTATATGAGATAGCGGCTGGAGGCTAGGAAAGAATGTGGTGGTTGTACTGGTGAGAGAAATACCAGGAATCCATTGTTAGGTGCTCCAGCCGTCGCGATATAACTGAAATAATGTTGAAAGCGGCGTCAAACTCCATACAATTATCTTTACCGCCTATTAAGGCGAACCCTTGATTTACAAGGTGGAACAACCTATCACCAAACCACCAAGGTCACGGTACATGCATAGTCCCACCACCATATATACATATGCAAACACATGACCTTTTTTTTAAACCAACCCAGAAATTACCCCGCGCCCGGGAGAGAGGCAATGGATTCTAACCACTGCTACCCATTTACAGCTGGGTGGACTGAGGCAAATTGTCTATTAAGTCTCTTGCCTAAGGAAACATCTCGCCTTCACCAGGACTCGAACCCACGACCACCGGGTCCAGGACTGAGTGCTCTACCACTTGAGCTATCGAGGCAGACATCTATCAATGAACTGGCAGGGCGGGACTTAGTCGTGACGTTTAAATATTTTGGGTTCATTGAAAGTCGGCAATGATCGTGAACGCGTGCAAATAACTATCTAAAACCAAAAGGCCCCACGTGCTAAGAGAAAGTGAACACATTTCATCGTTGGATTACCAAAGCCTCGTAACTTCAGTTTGTTACGAGGATTTGGTTACCAACCTACGTTTTACTGTCTCAATTATGTCGCGTACCTTTGGCCGAGTTTTTAGCCTTAGCAACACATACTTTTTTCCGAACGCAGTTGACTAATGGATCCAGATTATGTCGCAAAATAACATTGAAAAGTCTACAACTATACTGAATGACAAAAATAACGCATCACCTTTGAATCACAAATAATTCTGTCCTGAAAACCCCCGATTTGCTGATATGACATTACTTTATTTTATCAGGCCACTAATTGTGGTAAAATTTATTCCTGGGCCCATACTCACTTGAGCAGAGACTATTGAATATGATTAACATGCCTTCAGATTAAGCACAGTACGAAGTGAAAATTGGTCGAGTAATACAGCATATAAAGTTGGTAACGAAAAACCGTGTAAACATTTATCAGATCAAGCCAACTTTTCGAGTTTGCCAGTAGCAAAACATTGAGTTCCGGAATGTCATCGGGCAGTCATACTGATCTGATTGTAACGTGATTAAGGTAGTGGACCCGTAATAGTTCTGCAAAGCTTCGGAAGTCTTGAACTTTAACAGTGTTAGGAAACCTCGGTTAACATTGTGAAAGAATATGCATTCCGAAATGTTTTGGAACTATAACGGGTCCACTACCTTAAAATCAAGGACAGGGGCTATAACTCGACCATTGCTAGGTTAAAATGTCGATTTTAACATCTCTCGGTGCTGAATGGATTTTATTTTTCTTTCAGGCATAAATACTGACCAAGACCCAGATTATAAAACACTTCAAAACCAAAATGCCCGGTTTCTGACAGAATATCAGAGACTGATGGAGGAAAACAGACAACTTCAAGAAACAAGAGCACCGCCTACGCTCGGCTGTTGAGTGCTGGATCATGATGGTGGGAAAAAATCTAAGTCGAAAAAGGGGCATAATTTGCACAAAATGCATCTAGAGTTATCCCCCTTGATATTATAGGTTGCTCTTTTGATTGTGAACATGTGTGCCAATTTTCTAGTGAATCAGAGATATAACAAAATGTCAAAGTTTTCGCACAACAAAGACGACACGGAGGATATAGCAATACCTCGGATTTTCTCCGAAAACAGTCAAGCTAAATGGAAAGCAATCTTGACAATTCAAGTATGGCTACATTAACAGGTATTCGAACTGTTGGAGTTTGTATGTGGCTACTTAGTACTAAGAGTTGTGGGGCTATATTTCAAGCATATAGGAAACCTTAGTGCTGGTGACCAGTTGCTTCTTGTGTTAATGAAGATTAGACTTAATTTGACAAACAGAGATCTTGCTATGAGGTTTAGGATTTGTCCAACTCAAGTGACCAAAATATTGAAACATTGCCTCCCAACCATTTCCAATAGACTAAAGATTCTAATTAAATGGCTAGAAAAGAGTACAGTTTTGAAAAATCTTCCGAAGGTATTCAAAAAGGTCATACAGGAAGTGCAGGGTAATCATACACTGTTCAGAAATATCTATACATAGAGGATATTGAATGAGTGGTCAGGGAATACTGAATTTATTACACGAGTCACCTATAAACAGATAAAAAGGAGGCTGCGCCGAGTTCTTATCTGTTAAAGATGACGAGTTTAGTAAATTCTGTATTTTATAAGCACAAATTTTATTTTCAATTTATAACATAACCCATATTTAGTGATAAAACACGAAAATTACAATAGATCTATTTATCCATTTATGTATATAACGCCGTTTGTGAAATGACGTCAGCAGATCCATTATGACATCATTTTCCCAACAAAAAAATTAACGTTTTTCTTCGTTCTTTGCTCATTTGCATAGTTATTGCACTAGTGCAATAAACATTCGTTTAATATAAAAATTTTCAACGGGGTTATTTCACTCCCGCGATGTAGGTCATATTATAAAAAGACCATCCAATCTAGATGCCAGAGCTAAAACATACAGTAATTACAAGCATCACAACACTTTAAAATTTCTAGTTGGGATCACACCATATGGAACAGTGATTTTTTGGTGGACGTTAACATTCACCAGTGTTAATACCACGTTTGAACAATCCTGTCAGATGTTAATAGGTTTTCAAAACAGTAGTGCTCATTAAGATTCAATTATCTCTTTTTCAAGAATTGGATCTGTCTGACAACTATGCATTTTAAAAATGGAGTGAAACAGGGATTCTACATAACTTGTTGCCACCTCAAAGACATCTTTTAAGAGCGAAATCATATGCAATTCTGAGATCGGATGAACATTTTGCTTGCGTAGAACTACTTTTCTGGCAGAGTGAGTAATTTGCCCCTTGTTTCCCAATGTTTTATGGGAGGTCACTCATGAAAACTTGGTGAATGGAATTACTGGAGTGGTAACCTCTCCCGCCACCACTAATGTATATAAAACAATCACAAATCAATGGAAATACCAGAATACACATAAATACAGATAAAGCCCGAGCAGGTAAAGTAAAGTTGATTGATTGAATAGAGTTTAACGCCCCTTTCAACATTATTTCAGTTATATCGCTGCGGCTGGAGCACCTAACAATGGATTCCTGGTATTTCTCTCACCAGTACAACCATCACATTCTTTCCTAGCCTCCAGCTACTATCTCGTAGGTCTACGATTATCAACCCATTGGTGAGAGACAAATAGTCGGAAAGAATGAGTGCCGCCGTCGGGGATCGAACCTGGACCTCTAGATTGTAAGTCCGACGCGCTACTAACTGCGCTATGAAGGCGGCGGTAAAGTAAAGCATTCAGGTCATGCGATAAAGGTTAATGCAAGGGGGTTTACTTTACTTTTCAACCCACGATAGCAAATCTTGAGACAAGTGTCTGCCTTTTTTTACACGTTTATAGAAACACTTACCCTTTCTTTCTTTATTGGAGAATGAAAATTGCAGAACAATTAATTATTATCCTTTTATAGAATTTTTAACTCCACTGGCCTAATGTCACTAGAGCTATTATCATGGCATTGTGTCCGTCGTCCGTCTGTGTGTCCGGTCGCAAACCTTTTCTTTAAAAATCTTCTCCTCAGAAACTACTGGATGAATTTCAACAAAACTTCACAGGAATGATCCTTGGGTGACCCTCTTTCAAAGTTGTTCAAGAAATTTTGATCCAATGAAAAGCATGGATTTAATGGGAGTGGCTAATTTCCAAATATGGTTAAAACTGCGTTTTTTCAGATTCTAATTGATTGATACCAATTAAATTATGCAGAAATGATCCCTGGGTTACCCTTTATCAGCTGTGAAAAATTATTGTGATCGGTTGAAAATATGTATTTTATGGGCGGAGGTCATTTTTCTATATAAGTGGAAAACTTTGAAAATCATTTTCTCAGAATGTAATTGTTGGATAGCAATCAAACTACATTTGGATGATCCTTGGGCGACCCCTTTATCATGTAGCCAAAAATTATTGTCATTGGATGAAATATATGTTTTTTTATTGGCGGAGGTCGTTTCTCTATATGTTATATAGTGGAAACTTTGAAAATCATTTTCAACATCAGTAGAATCCAACATATCTAAAAATCTAGTCAAAACTTTGATTTGCTTTTACAAAAATTTCGAGTCTGTGGAGCGACTTAAGCCATTCATGGCTTTCTAGTTTAAGCAGATAAGACCATAATTTTAATTATGAGATTACGGAGAATCGATTAGCATTACAAAATAAGAATAATAACCTAGATCATCTAAGTGTCATTTCTTTCCTTTTATACCCAATGGATCAGACAATCACTGTTTAAACTACAGCGGGCATATTGCCGAAAGTTATCGAAACCTTTTAATTACAGGACTTTTGTTGACGATCAACGATATTTGTTGAGAAACGTATCTCTGAAGCAAGATGCGAACTTTAGTCAGGTCATTTTCCTTTTTTTCGATATTTTACATGTAAAATTTCTCTTTTCTCAACAAATGGAAGAATCACTCTAGTATACCAACAGAAACATCCACCATCAGTACTCTCAGTGCTTTGATTTATCAAAGTGTCGGGGTGGCAGAGTATCCTATAAGGAAATAACAAATGAGTCTGGATTTTATGACAAACTTGAGTATGGGGACTTAGTGTTGGCAGACTGTGGATTTTTAATCCAGGAGGAATTGGCCATATGTGGTGCCTCTTTGGCAATTCCCACATTTACAAGGGGTAAAAAGCAGCTTTCCCAGCTTGAGGTCAAAAATTCTAGGCAGCTATCTAGGGCACACATTCATGTAGAAAGGGCTATAGAGGGCATCAAAAACTTCCAGATTTTGAAGCATACAATGCCAATTACTCTTGTCAAGCATGCTGACGACATATTGACAATATGTGCTGCACTTACAAATAATGTACCAAGACTCTTAAAGTAAACGCAATCATTTCAAGCATAACAGCATTGTTATTCTAAAACCCCATAACCGCAGCTTGATGAAAGCTGTAGTTATGAGTTTTTAGAGAATAACAACGCAATAAGACTGTCATAAGTGCCATTAAGAATGTTTCAATGAAATTTACATTCAAATCTTACTTTAGAGATCAAATGGAATGTGTAGGCTAAGATCAGACTGTATGTATGTGCAGGCTGATCTTTTGACTAAACTTCCACCCAAATTAGGAATATTCAGTGTTCAGAATGACGATTGTTGATAGAAAAGACCAAGAATTTTTGTTAACCTTTTGACTGTGAGTGTGTTAAATAGTCCAACACATTTCTAGTCAACAAAAGTTAGAATTTAATATAGTCTATATTCATAGCTATATTCAAGATTTTTTCAACTGTTACAGTGCTTTCAAAATATTGTTTTTGTTTGTTTTTTTTCTTTCCCTAACATTAAGTAATTAGATAGAGAGTCTATATTTATAGTTTATTCATAATTTCATTGACATGTAATGCTATAGTGCTTTCGAAATATTGTGTTTTCTCTTTTCCTAACAGCAAGTAAAGAGTTTATATTTATTGTTTATTCACAAGTTAAATCTACATGTAATGCTACAGTGCTTTCAAATATTGTGTTCATTTTTTGCCAAACAATGCTTTCATAATGAAACTATTTATTAGAATTTGCTCCATATAAATTTTGATAGAAAGAGAATACAAGCAACAATGGAAAAGACAAAGCAAATTTAATTTGAAATCATCAGATATGGGAGAAAATATTGTGGGGAAAGAAAACAAGAGGGCAATAGTGGCCCTTCATCGCTCACCTCGACAAACAATAAAATAAATTACAAGATTTTACCCCATGACCCCGCTTGACCCAATTTTGAACATGTCTGAGATTTCATCAAGATAATCATTCTGACCAATTTTCAGGTTGATAGGGCTAAAAAATATGGCCTCTAGAGTGTCCACAAAGTTTTTTAAAGATTTGACCCTGTGATCTAGTTTTTGACCCCACCTGACCCGATTTCAAACTTGTCCAAGATTTCATCAAGATAATTATTCTGACCAATTTTTAGGTTGATGAGCTTAAAATATTAAAATATAACTTCCAGAGTGTCTACAAGGTTTTTCTAAATTTGACACTGTGACCTAGTTTTTGACCCAACTTGACATAATTTCAAACTTGTCTAATATTTATCAAGATAATCATTCTTACCCATTTTCAGGTTGATTGGGTTAAAATATGACCTCTAGAGTGTCCAAAAGGTTTTTCTTAAATATTACCCCGTGACCTAGTTTTTGGCTCCACTTGACACAATTTCAAACTTGTCCAAGATTTCATCAAAATACTCAATCTCACAAATTATCAGGTTAATTGGGCTATAAATATGGCCTCTAGAGTGTCCACATTTTTCTAAAATTTGATCCTGTGACCTAGTTTTTGACCCCACTTGACCTAATTTTGAACTTGTTTAAGATTTCATTGAGATTATCATTCTGACCTATTTTCAGGTTGATTAGGCTAAAAATATGGCTCTAGAGTGTCCACAGGGTAAATGTTGACGACGGACATTAATTAACCCTAAAAGCTCACATTTAGCACTTTGTGCTCAGGTGAGCTAAAAATTGCTTGTTACAAGAAATTTTGTCTTTTTTTATATTCTTTTCTCACACTTAAAATCCCAGAGACTAAGATTATTCACTTACAATATATACAAGTTAAATATTTTGTTTATATAGTGCTTTTAAAAAATAATGTGTTCTAAAAATGTGATCCATATTATGTTCATAAACATGTTGTACATACCTTTAACAAAAGGGCATTTCCCCATTAAATTATTGTTGTTGAATGTTTAGTTACATTCATTTGGAAAAGGATGAAGTTAAAGACAATTCAAATAGGCAATCATCCAATAGTTGAGATAATATTGTGGCAAAAGGAACTAGAGGCCATTGAGCACCTGATTCGCTCCTCAGGCCTAAATAACCTGATATTGATTATTAGAGGATGATAAGGCTGTTTAAATGAGAATTGAAGTGAATGAATGAGTTAATGTTTATTTCAAGTAAATAATATAGGGATGAATGTCTTTTTCACTGCGTTTATTAGGGTATAAAGTGCAATTGCCTTAGCACATGGCAAATAACGCCCGTAGGGCCTTATGTTTAAGCCATGTGCTAAGGCAATTGCACTTTATACCCCAATAAACGCAGTGAAAAAGACACTCATCCCTTATAATTGCAATCCTATAGATCGAAGAAACTATTAAAATACTCGGCCAAACATTAAAGCTTCAAGTCTACTTTCTGCGCGTAATAAATAACACAATCTATTTTTAGATCGTGTTTTGTTTATCTCGCTATCGAAGTGAAATGTCATAAAGTAAAACAAATGATACACAAATAAACGACAACATTATAATTCTTAGAGGTACTTATGACAAAAAAAGCTTGCTTCTGCCAAGTAAGTCTGTATTTTTAAAGGAAAACGGCGTGGTCAGTCTAAGTTGAGGGTTGCTTGAAGATCTTCGTCGACTTGCTGTTTCAGTCTAAGTTTGACTCAATAAATATTGAGAAAAACATTGTTTTTAATGAAGAAAATGCTGTTACTCGGCATTTTCTTCATTAAAGACAATGTTTTTTCCCCTTTGAAACAAACGATACGATGACTTTTCTCCTAGATCTTTTTAGAACTGCATCAATATTTGCTTTCTGGTATTTACTTGTCCATGGACAAGTGGCCTAGAAAAATGTACTTGCCGGCAAGCGGGAAAGCCTTTGTCGGGCATGGGAATTCACAACCCTTACATTAACATTTTTGTGCTGGAGACAAAAAGGTATAGAACAAGAGGCCCAAGAGGGCCTGTATCGCTCCACTGGCTTTCAAATCTTTAGATTTTCATTAAATAAAGCTTACTTTAAATGAATACATTAACACTCAGAAATCTCCTAAGACCTATTTAATAATGATTAATTGGTTCTGGTCCATATTGCACCAAAATAATCAATCACAATGAACCTGCAACCCTATACTCATCTTATCAAAACATAAGGTTCAGAAGGAGATTTCAGGCTCAAAATAGGCCCTGCCTGCCATGCCCATATTTATGGACCAATCAAAATTTCTTTAACAATTTTAAGTAAATAGTCATCCAAGAAACATTAAGGTAAAGCTTCATTGAAATTGGCTGAGTGGTTCCGGAGGAGATATCATTCAAAGATTTTGGCCTCAAAATAAGCCCCGCCCTGCCACACCCAAATCTAAGGGCCAATCAAAATTTAGCAAATAGAATATCCTGATAATGATTATTAGAGGATGATAAGGCTGTTAAAAATAAGGATCATTCCAGTGAAATTTGTTTGAAATCCAAAAATAAAAGTTTCAATACAAACAGAATGTTACTGCATAATATACTGGTATTTTGTCCACAAATTTTGATTGTAGATCTTTCCACTTTTCATTAAATACCACTATAAGGGTGTTACTTCACAATAATTGTTAGTCACCAAAACAAAATTCTATCTAATGATAATAAGAAGTAAAATATTAAATCCATTATTTTTATTCTGCCCAATGCCTTAGAGTGCAGTCAACTGAGCTTTTTTTTCCCCACTCTGAACCTCAGTAGGCCACTTAACACAACTTGACCTCTTTGAGCAGAGTCACCCTTCATTCAACTAAACTGACCAATTCTAAGGGGGTATCTCAGGCTCTCTATTTCACCTAATGTTTCTACACATTTGGATTCTAACAAAGCTTATGTTCCATCTAACCTTCAATCTTTACACCCATTAAATTTAATGAGTCTAAAAAAATTCATCATTTAGGTGATACCAAAAGGGTGGTCAAATATTCACTTTATATCTTGAAATGTCCTCTGCCAATATAGAGCATGCTGTTCATCTAATCAAATAATTTTTGAAGCCTGATACAACTTCACAGAAATAAAATTCCTATGATATTTGGTTGAAATCCATCTGTTTGAACTTTGAAAAAAGTTTGTTTTATCCCATATTGGGTATTACATAATATAACATATCAAAAGAAATGACCTCTGACAATAAAATACATATTTTGCATCTGATCACAATAATGCTTTGCAGACTGATAAAGTATCACTAAAGAATCATTCCAGTGAAATCGGTCGATATCCATCTGTTAGATTCTGAGAAAATGATTTTCAAAGTTTTCACTATATAACATATAGAGAAATAACCTCCGCCCATAAAACACTTATTTTTCATCTGATCACAATATATATTTACAGACTTGTAAAGGATCATAAAAGAATCATTCAAATGAAATTTGGTTGTTATCCATTTGTTAGGTTCTGAGAAAATGATTTTCAAAGTTTCCACTATATAACATATAGAGAAGTGACCTCCGCCCATAAAATACACATTTTTCATCTGATCACAATAATTTTTGGTAGACTGATAAAGGGTCACTCAAGGATCATTCCAGTGAAATTTCGTTGATATCCATCAATTACATTCTGAGAAATTAATTTTCAAACTTTCCACTATAAAACATAAGAGAAAAATGACCTCCGCCCATAAAACTAAAAAACCAGAAAAACGCACAATTATGGAAAATCAATGTCCAAAGCTATTTTATCGAATGTTTTAAAAGATTTGACACCAACTTTTGTTCTTATGCCAAGGAGAGGTCAATGTCTGTCTGAAAAAAATAATTATAAGTATTTATTCCTCTAAAACATGAAATAAATGGATTTTATAATGGTGTAAAATGTGTAAATTGGTGTGTCCAGCTTTAGGGTTGTAAGTTTTACCTGGTCCTCGATGAGGTTTCTTTTATTTTTTTTACGTTTTGACAAATTAATCAAATTTGCCTTAAAATGTTATATTTTAAGCTGCAACCCAATCAAGATGCCTATGTATATTAGTTATTTTTTGACAGCTTTTAAATCAATGTCACAAAAAGTACAGTGAATTACGTTACCGCTTTGAGGTTAACATAGAAATGATTCCAAACAATCTTAGGGAAGTAATAATATGTTAAAAAGCTTCACATATGATACAAATTTAGTTTAACAATCTTTATGGTTGCCCGAATCTCTTAAAGAACTCGCCTTTCACTCTCTAAATTAGACTTTCATTTTTTAAGAAATAGAAGTGAACTACGTTACCATACAGATCTGCTTTAAGAAGTAAATGAATTTCATTCTAACTTTTGTCAGTTAAGGCTTGAATTTTACCTTTCAATATTAGTTTGTAAAGTATCTAAAGCACACATAATTAAACACATAATTAAACTACAATAAATCAGTTTTAGTGAACTACGTGTTTGTGAACTTTGTTACTGTCATAAACTGTAAAATGCGCTTTGCATCGTATATTGCATAAAAATACTCTTGAAACTGTTTTAGCGATCAGTGTAATATACTGGGTATTCAACTAAACACGAATTACAATGAGATTATAAGGTTAGTACTTAGAATTTATCAAGAGATACAAGGTCGAATAAAGCTCGAATATTGGATATGATATGTTGTTGAAAACACGTGTATACTTTTCATGCTAGCTTGGATAACTCCAATAAACATTAGGTAGACCGTTATGGTGATTCTTTTAATTTAACATCCATGAAGCATAGTGTTATTTGGTAACGTAGATCACATGACTGGTAACGTAGTTCAAAAACAAGAAATTCGTTTAAAATGATGGAAAATTGATTTTGATCTTGTTAGTGGTAAGAAATTCAGTAGCCTAAATATTGAAAGACTACATACAGAAACAATTAAACCTTACAAAGGCCCGAAATACAAATGATTTTCATCTAAGTGAGGATAATAAGATAGGTATGTGGAAAAATATATAATTTGTTACACTATGGGGATTCAATCAAGAATTTATATATACATATATGTACTTTGTTAAATTTAATATTGTTGTAAAACTATTCAAATGATATTTTTTACATGATCAGAAACTTTTTTCTAAGTGTATGACAAAATTTAGTGGGTCAAAGACATTATTAAGCATGTAAATTTTGTTTTCAACTTGGCGTTTCCTTCCACTTTGCTTTTGCAAAATTGCAGTGTAAGCAAACAAAAAACAAGGGTAAATTTGACTGATTATCTAGCAGTGTGGGAAAAAAAGTTGGATTTAAGTCTGAAATCCCAATTTATGAGAAATAATAAAAACTGAGTTTAAATAATTTCTCAAGAAATTATTTCATAGTCTCAGTTAAAGGGAATACATTTACTTCAATTGTGTTAACAAAAAAGGTTTGAAAAGAGATTTGGAGCTTAAAATACATGTGAAGAATAGAATAATCATTAAAGTAATTCATTTGAATCGAAAAAATGAAGTAAAAATTCAATTGAATACATGTATTATTGCAAAAGCGGTGACCTACGTTACCGGACATTTTTTGTAAGAATTAGTGTATTTTTTATTAATACCCTCTTTCAAAATCACCAATTATCCCATCTTACATCCACAAAGTCTTGCAAAGTGTAATAACAACAGGAATTTTGAATTCTTATAAACAATGTGATCTTAATATATAATGTTCTGTTTAGTATTTTTTTACTGCAAAAAATCTTACAAATCTGCATCGACAATACTGTTTTGTATAACAATATCGCATATAAAGATAGTTAGTATGACAGTTGTTCAGTGTTGCATCTATAAGGAAAAAGTTTACTGAAAATAAATCAAGAGAAAGTTGTTCTAGCTACTTTTCTTCATTGAAAAATAGTCACTATAATGTACAACTTAGTTTTATCACGTAATTCACTGTTAAGATTTACCCCTGTGTTTCAAGCTCATATTTAGAAAATTTCTGATGGTCCAGAATTTTTTCAAAGACAAATTCTACAAATATATGTATAAGATTGAAAAGAGACCAAAATAATGAAAATCTAAAACAAAAAATCTCTCGGACAAATTTGACCGAAAATTGTGCGTTTTTCTGTTTTTTTAGTGATAAAATACATATTTTCCATCCAATCACAATAATTTTTGGTAGACTGATAAAGGGTCACTCAAGGATCATTCATGTAAAATTTGATTGGTATCCATCAGTTAGAATCTGAGAAAACTCACCTATTACCATATATGGAAATTAGCCATGCCCACTACAGCCATGATTTTCAACCGATTACAATTCTTTGAAGGAATCTGATAGAGGGTCACCCGAGGAACGTTCCTGCGAAATTTGATTGAAATCCATCCAGTACTGTAGGAGAAGAAGATTTTTAAAGTAAAAGTTTACGGACGGATGGACAAACGCACGCACGCACACATGGACGACGGACACCACGCCATGGCAATAGCCCGCTGATCTTTCGGGAAGGCCAGCGGGGCTAAAAAAGGAGAAATAAACTTTTGAAATGTATTAACTATGTTCTTTTATTTTTTCACAGTAAGATACATTCAAAATCATTTAAGTTCAAATTGGTTCTCATGGTCCCTGATAAATTACAACTCCGATGGGGCAAATTTGATCCTTTATCCAGGAAAACCTGCTAAAATGATGTAATTTCTGCTGTCATGCCAAGATGATACAACACAAGTTTAGACTTATCCAAATTCAAAGAAATGCAACAGTAAATTCAATGTATATTGAAATTGAAAAGGAACTGCAAAAAATTGTACAAAATATTTAGAAAAAAGAGGCATTGCTTGCAACAAACAATTTCTCTTTTTCTCAGTTTTATCTTTTTATTTCCTTCACTGCATAAATAATCTGGTTGGTAGGAAGATGGTAAAATTGATAGGTACAAATGGTTGAATTATTTATGAAATAACATATTTCTTCTTGATTTATTATAAGACATTTGCCATTATTTAAAGACCTACTTTAAGTCTTTTGATTAGGCAGGTTTTCCTGAATCACAGATCATTTTCATTTTGCCCTGTATGACTATTTTGACCATTGTAGTGGGTAAGCATTGAAACATCTGCAATGATTTACCACTACCTAGGAATGAATAAAAGCCTGAAAAATGCACCATCAAGTTTGATTTAAATTTACCAATGTTGCCGCATGATAATTTATCCAATCATCACTTTGAGCATTGAGTGCATGTCCATACGCCCCTTGCTTTCTCTGGGGTTTTATAGATGACAAATGATATCTTTTGATCTCACATTTAGATTTTGAACACTGTACTATTTTCCCAAAGGCAGGTCGCTTGCACAAACAAATATTTGTTTCTGAATCATTTTTTCTTAGTTTTTGGCACAGTATTTCAGGTACAACTTAGTTATACCAGGGCTCGTGTTTGACCATTAAACCAGGGGTTTGACTCCCAAAATCTGAAAATATCCTTTTTTGACCCTTAGAAATTTCTTCCAAGGGGGTCATTATGACCCCCTTGAGTGAAAATTCTAAGATTCTAAGGGTCAAAACTGGGTTTGATCACTCAAATTTTCAATGATGTATCTTGTATACTATTTCAGATTCTAATTATTATTTTTTCCCTTCATTTTATTACAAGAGAAGGTCAATTCATACTGAAAGCGGTAAAATTCTATTAACAATTTAACTTTTCTGTTGTTTTGATCCCTTTAGAATTAGTTTCGACCCCCAGAATTTTCATGGTTTAGGAGTCAATGACCCCTCGATTTCAAACACTAGCATGAGCCCTGTTATACCCAAATTAACTGCACTTTTTAATAAGTTCAACACAAATCCTGGATCATAATCCATTGTTTGAACTGGAATCCCCTTTAACCCTTTGCTGTTTAATCCCTCCTTTTACGTGTCTGTGATTTTATGATTGAGAAAACATTGTGAAACAGGAGGACCCTGAGGGCCCTAAATCGCTCACCTGATATTTCAAGTAAATTATCATTAAGACTCATTTTCCTATGCTATGGCATGAACCTTTATGATTGAGAAAACATTGTGAAAAAAGAAGAAATTACTTCTGACAAGCAATTTCTCCCTTTTCCACACTATTTCCTACCTTACTGAATGGTTATTTTTCAAATTAAATCCACTTCAAACTTTCGTCTGCAAAACCTTTGAATTTGGACAGGTCCAAAATTTTGTAAAACAGGAAAGTGTTAACATGTACAATACAAAATCACAAAAAAGTACCTGGCATGCATACATCTGAAATTGCACTTGGGTGTACACCTATATGATTGTTTTTACTTCAAATCTTTGTCAAGATAGAATGTAGGGTCCACCTGCACAATTTCACTGACATTAATTTCCTGTGTTTAAATGAACACTTGACCTCTAAAAGTCGATTACCATGACAATCACAGTTTCTTACCCCATCAGGTGAAGCTGCAAACAATGGACAGGCTCCATCAATTACTAAGCCGCTATTTCTAAACTGAAAGTTAGTGTGTTCTTGGTTCATTTTAGAACAGTATAACTTCTTGGCATTTCTCTCATTGTATAATCCAAAGCTTACAGCTTCAACCTTTGATAAGTCTGCCACATTGTATTTCATCACCTTTTTTAGAACTTGGTCTGACGAGACACTTTTCATTGACTTGACGTCATATGCCACAGTTGTGGTTATTCGACCTTCTCTGTGTCTGGGAATGGTCATGAGTTCTAAGTTGTGTACTTGTATCTCCGAAGGCTTAATGTCTCTTTAAAATGCTGAACATTTCTCTTTTAAGTCTGCTTCACTCAATGCTGTATATTCAACCTCGTGAAATTTGGTCAGTAACTGAAAAATGTAACAGAATTCTTAGATACTGTTCTAAAAGATAAACTTCAACTTGGTTTTAATAAATGTATAGGTTAGCTACTATATTGCAAAAATATTCATTGTATCTTGAATAGGCTTTTTAATGCTACTACATGGTCAAGATCTAGGTTATATCATTCAACAGTTGTCTGTCTGCCTTATAAATTTGTCAAATAACTCAATATTCAGTCCATCTTGCTTGAGCGACCACATCAATTAAGTGACGGTTTCAAAAATCACCTTTTTTTAATAAAAAAAAAATTGTAAAGATACCAGATTAATCTTTTGCTCAACCAGCCCCTTGACATCCTAAATTTCAGAAAGTCAAGATTTCTAAACCTCTTTAACTGCGAGCACCAGAATAAAATGTTATGGACAGAAAACAAAAAGCAAAATGTTGAGTAGCTTAAATGTCACAACTACTCTAGTTATTTTTCCCATCATATATGAACATTCATCTAAGCTTTAGTTGAGGTTTTTGTCGCTATACTGAAAAGGGGGGTAACTTGCATATCAAATTGTGTCCCGATGCTAGAAGGTTGTCTGAAGCTATATAGTGCAGATGCTAATGATTTAGCACTGGAATGTCTGTATGCTATTAACTCACCAATGGGTAGATAATCGTAGACCTATGTGAGATAGCAGTCGGAGGCTAGGAAAGGGTGTAATGGTAGTACAGGTGAAAGAAATACCAGGAATCCATTGTTAGGTGCTCCGACCGCCGCGATATAACTGTGAAATTGTTGAAAGCGGCGTAAAACCCATTCAAACAAACAAATGCTATTAACTCATTTTTGCTAAATGAATAATGTGTGTGATCATTAACAAAAGAAAACTTACAGAGGGTAGTTCATCATCTTCAGAAGCCGTGTCAGTGTCTGAGTCGTCTTTGGTTAGAATACCAGCGCCAGGAAAGGCTTGTTTCGGTTGCTGAAGGGCCAGTCCTTCATTAACCCTTTCCTGTCCAATCCCTGTTTTTTACATCCCTAAGATTTTGTAATTGAGAAAATATTGTAGAAAAAGAGGAAATTGTTTGTGACAAACAATTTCTTCTTTTTCTACAAAATTTTCTATCCTACTGAATGGTTATTTTTCAAATTAAGTCCACTTTAAATTTTCGTCTGCAAAACCTTTGAATTTGGACAGTTCCAAAATTTTGTAAAACAGGAAAGGGTTAACAGGATCAAGTTCTATACTGTCTGGGTGTTCTACAAGCCTCTTGGTACCACATCCTCTGACAGATCATTAAAAATTAATTTCACTCAATGGCTGTGGTGTTATGTCTTTTTTGTAGAATCTGTTCCAAACACAAGCAGCACTAGTTTTGGACAGTTGATGGTATCCCAGTTTAACCCTTTCCCGTTTTTCAAAATTTTGGACCTGTCCAAATTCAAAGGTTTTGCAGACTAAAATTTAAAGTGGATTTAATTTGAAAAATAACCATTCAGTAGAGTTGAAAAAATGTGGAAAAAGAAGAATTTGCTTGTCAGAAGCAATTTCTTCTTTTTTTCACAATGTTTTCTCAATCATAAAATCACAGGCACGTAAAAAGCAGGGATTAAACAGCAAAGGGTTAATACCAGCTTCTATTTTGAACAGCACTCCTGCTATGTGGCTGCAAGCCTCACCCAACCTGGAAATAGAAAAAAATACATATGACTTCTCATAAGTTCTCATTAACAGCTTGAACATGTTTTCAAAGATTATTTCTGTGGTTTATTTCTAAAGCATCATAACTACAGTTTGAACCAAGCTGTAGTTATAATGTTTTAGAATTAAAATGATGATTTACTCAGTTAAGTTCTTGAAATATTAGTTCAGCATACCTAAAAGAACAAGTATCTGGTGTTGTATGCAACACATAAAGTCCCCTACCGGCTTCACATTGACTCAATATGGTAATCAATAATAGATTAAGATGAACAAGTCATCAAAATAATTGTCAAACATATGAAATGTTATGCCCAAAATTTCGGAAATATAATTCAAATGACTTGAATAAAGTTACTAAAAGATCAATGATTTGTAATTGCTACCATAGCAAGTGTAATTTTATAAAATAAGAACAACGGTAATCTAAATGTTTAGTGATATTTTTTGCAAGCAAGTTTTCAGCGATCTTAATAAGTTATAAAGACCTTAACCCTTTCCCAAACGGCAAAAATTTAGGGTTGTCCCATTTGAAAGCTGCTGCAGACGACAAATTGGATGCTACTTAAGGTATTATTTGACAATATTATAGCTCAGAAAACATTGAGACACACGGAGAAAATGCTGTTTATCAGCATTTTCTTCTTTTGTCTCAATCTTTTCCCATGCCAATTCTATCAGGGACGTCAAAACCAGGTCTTGTTTTGGAAAGGCTTAAACAAGACTTACATGAGTTGTTGTCTCTGCTGTGCCCACTATACAATTCATGCAAGCAATAGACAGATGCAAGAAATAGTATCAATAACAGTTACCTTGTTTGATCCAAGATGTTTTTCTTCAGTCTTGTTGGTAAGAAATGAGAACTTTCACTGGAGGTGATTAATACTGCTGCATCACCACCCTGACTAACATGGCTTATAATTTTTTTTACATTTTAAAACAGGTTTCATCAAGTTAGCTTGCTTAGTTATTAAGTTATTGCAGGATCCATTTTTTGCCATATTTTCACTATTTCCGTTACCATAGCAACCACACTTTTTGTCAAAGAACAAAGATAAAATGATGTGCATAATCTACACATTGCCATCTAGTCATATACCAAGTCTCATCAAATTAGCTTGCTTACTTATTAACTTATCGCAGGATCCAATATTTTTTGCCATATTTTCACTATTTCCGTAACCATAGCAACAACAATTTTAGTCTAAAAACAAAAATAAAATGATGTGCATAATCTACACATTGCCATATAGTCATATACCAAGTCTCATCAAACTAGCTTGCTTAGTTATTATCTTATCGCAGGATCCCATTTTTGGCCATGTTTTCACTATTTCTGTAACCATAGCAACCTCAATTTAAGTCGAAAAACAAAAATAAAATGATGTGCATAATCTACACATTGCCATCTAGTCATATACCAACTTTCATCAAAAACGCTTGCTTAGTTATTAAGTTATCGCGGGATCCAGATTTGAGCGGACAGACGGACGGACAGACGGACGGACAGACGGAGGGCAAACCTATAGTCCCCTCCGGTGTGAACACCGGTACGGGACTAATCACTTAACTATCCCTACTGATGTATTTTATTCCAAATTTATGGCTGTAGGTACAATATTTTGATTATTTACCTACAATCAAATCATAAATCATAAGCCAGTGGGTGTAGGGCATTTATCTTATTTCACAATATCATCTATATATACTCTATATTCTTTGACGGTCACCTTTCTCTACATATAAATTTATAAAAATCCTACAGACACCCAAGCAATACCCAAGGAATCGACACTAATACCAATCATCAGCCTCAGGGGCCTGGGGCCCGTTTTACTAAACATCTTACGATCATTTTTTGCGTAAGTCAAAAATTAAATTTTCTTCCACAGTCGTAACTAAATATGAAATTCTGCAATGCAATATCTCATTGGAATCGTCTTCTAAAGACGATTTCAATGAGATATTGCAAGGCAGAATCTAACAATGAATGAAAACACCAGGTACGATTTGTGATTTTGACTTACGATCAATTTTGTCGTAAGAAGTTTAGTAAAACGGGCCCCTGTTGATTTCACTTAGGACTGGTAAAAGCTACCATGTTGCAGGTGACTAATACCTGAAGTTAATGACCATATCATTCCAAACCTGTCCAGTTTTGAAAAAATAATTGACTTTGCGATACCAACATTTTATTCATATCATATTGGAAACATTGCAGAAAAGAAGAAATTGTTTGTCACAAGCGATTTTTTCAATTCTCATATGTTTTTTTCTTACAATTGACCACCTTAAATTGCCTCCAAAAATATGGTTTTTACAGAGAACCTGTTCTCATCAGGGAGGACCAGTACGATTTCAAGTGTTCATTGCTGTTTTGTTGAATGAAGCACTGGATCTGTCAAAGCAGTATTACACTGACACTGTGTTGAGAAATTACTTACCAAGCTTTGCATGTACAGTGGACAGCTGCATTTCTGTCCACACATACCCACGCTTAAAGTGGCTCATCATTTAGGCGTTGGGAAGGCCTCACCTTTGCTTTCAGTAGCATCACTGAGCTCTCTGGTCCTAGCCCACAAATATACACCTCTTGGATGTGCCCTGAAACAAAATAGTCATAACCCTCCAGGGACTTATAGGCCTTAAGAGCTTACCTCGTGTAAACTCCAGGCGTATTTATGAAGTAGTTGTAAAGATCGAAGTAGTCAATCTTGGGCTTCTTTGTCATGTCCAAAGACCACTCACTATCCTCAATTCCATACGGATCTGGAACTGAAAATCTACCATCAAACAATCTAAGTTTCCTCTCGTACCGTTCCTTTAAAATTTGGTCCACTTCTAACACATATTTTGATGTAATAGTGTTTTCTTTGTCTTCACTTACATTTTCCGCCATTGTTTTTGACGTTCTTTTTGCCTACCAGCTTTGCGCATGCGCCTGAAGTTCTCAAAGTAAACAATAACAATCAACTCTCCTATAGTATGCTAAATTTATCCTTTCTTCATTTTTTACCTGCAATGATATCCTTAGTAATGTTTGTGACATCACATAAACCCATCAGCCATATGACGCACTTACATGTCTACACCCTCATTATTCCCGAGGTCTATTCCGTAGAATTGCTGAAGGTTCCCGAGTGGGGGTCTTCTAGACTGAAGTCAAGGGGTCGGACCAACGATCCATTGATTGTAGAAAAGTACTGTGGATTAGAGACCAACTGAGAATAAAACTTGTGACTAAAATAAATCTCTTTTTCACTAGGAACATTTTTACAAATTAAATCTTCCTACATGTATTAAATGTAAGCAAGGTATAATATATGCAGCAAGATTAACTATCACAGAATAGGAAGTTATCCCTACATAATTTACACCATAGCTGCATGAAACCTCCCTTTAAATAAACGAGAAGACTACAAACAAATTTATATCAGCCAGTGCCTGACATTTCCAAAAAATTTGCTTGTGTGCAAAGCAAAGCTTCTGGCCAACCTGTGCAGCCGCACAGTCTGACCAGTCTTCACTATGCACTATTCAGATAGATAATGTCTTAATCACTCCTCAGGCGGTCAGAATATACAGTGGTCTTGCATTATCTCGAGAGGGCGAAAACTCGAATTCATGCGAAAGCTTGAGTTGGCCTTCCGGTCAAGACACGTCTTTCTCTATTTTCTTGTTGGTTATTACTGCACTTATCGCTCGAGCAGCAATCTCAGTTCCGTTGTCAAATTTTACTGCATTCCCTCGAGCAAAGGGGTTTGCACCTTTCTGACATCTATTGTTTTGCATCAAAATTAACTTACAGGGCGTATTTGTTATTTTGTCCAATCGTAAAGAATACCTTAAGGCTTTTTTCACAGGATCTAGACGATTCAGACTTGTTTTCACACCTTTTTGTATGCCACACTTATTCAATTTAAAGGTGTAAATGACGGGAATTTAATGATCAGAAAATGATTTGAGACTTTGGAACAATCATAAAACAAATGAACATCTTTGTCGAGTTAATACTCATATTTTTTTTTGAAAGTCTTTTGAAAATCATCCTCGTGAGTAATTCAGCAAATTATTCATCTTTATAACGAAAGATATTGACGATTGCCCACCAAAACAATCATTACTACATTTTTTAAATCAGGCTGCGAAGCAGTCCGCATTTATTAATACCGTTTTTCAGAAATCCAGTCTGTTTGACCCACTTACCTTCTGAGCAATGTGTTCAAACCAAATTATGTGTTTTCAAACACCGAAGAAACGGCCTTTCACTCACAATCTAAAAACTTTTTTTATCTTATTTACTTTTTCGACAAATAAAGAAGAGGCTAATACAAAATTTGATGTAATTTTCCCTTTTAGTAATTACCAGTTAGTACTTTCAGTATTTATAACAAGACTTTCGGTTGAGTAAAGGAGTTGAAACGTACAATAGGTTAGCTGTATAATAAATTAGTAGCACTTACAATATTACTGCTCTGATTTTTTTCTCGAACGGTCATTTACCAGTTGTAGGGCTGACAACCAATCAAATTCTGTTATGATTATGACTCGGTCAAACCCACGCGTAAATTCAGACCACGTGGTAGATGCAAATGGACATCGTCTGCTCATAATGTGTCAATTAAGTTGTTTGTCATTCATTGGTCAATGGTCGTCTGCACTCGGACAGGGAGCGTGGGAAGTTTACTTTTTGTTCGCATAAGTACTGTTGACTATGTGTTAACAAATGGAAATAATTTTGTAATTTTGAAATATTTGATTTTAATGAGCACTCTGATCACGCTCCAATCCTATTTTCAATGAATTCAAATTTGAGTATGAAGAAAAATTATTCAACAACAAATAAACCGACAAAAACATACGATAAACTGATATAGGATAGCAGTAGGAAGCGATCTATTTTTAGAACAACTCATGAATAATCATAGAGTGCGGCTAGATTTAATCGTTTGGTCAATAACCAAATATATAAATAGCATAGTTGGCGATTTCACTTGTTTCTCGAGGGATAATGCATTTATAGTATTTGGGAAAACCCAATGCTTGAAACACAAACATGTTGGTAATCAAAATTGTAAATGGTTTAATGAAAAATGTTTTGTTGCTAAACAGGCTTTTAAACTCTATAGAGAGAGGAATAATATTATCAGACAAGCTTTTAGCCGGGCCCGTGCTCATTATAACAACGTCAAAATATCTGCTAAGAAATAATTTAGACTAGCAGAGGGCTATAGAATCAGCAAACTTTCAAAATCGGACCCACGAGGTTTTTGGTGTAAGATAAAAGGTACATATACAAACAATCCACCAGATTCTCTCTTCATAGAATAATTGTTTGATCATTTTAAAAATATAATTGATACACCAGACGAAAACACCCAAAAACGAACAATATCCACAAAGCAACATTGATATGCAAAACAGTGAAATTAATCCTGAATTGGACATGATCTTCTCAGAAGAAGAAATTAAGAAAGCTGTATTTATGTAAAATAAAGGTAGAAGCCTCGGTACCGATGAAATTCCTTGTGAAATTATTAAAGTGTCTTACGAAATTATTGCACCTTTCCTCTTTGCTTTGTATAATCGCATCTTTCAAACGGGCGACTACCCGGAGCAATGGGGAAGGGGGATAATCACTCCTATTTTAAAAAGGGTGATCCTAATATTTCGGAAAATTATAGAGGTATTACCTTAATAAACATATTTTCAAAAGTATATTCTCAAATTCTGCTAAATAGACTCACTAGGTGGACAGAAAAGAATAAAAAACTTAATGATAACCAATTTGGATTTCAGAAAGGAAAATCCATTTTAGACTGCATCTTCATTATGAACTCGGTTATATTAAAAGTGTTATCTTCTGGTGATAAACTTTATTGCGTGTTCATTGACTACGAAAAGTGTTTCGATAGTATTAATCAGGAAAACATAAGCACTCATTTTGTAAAACTTTTAAAATCTATTTACATGTCAGTAAAAGCTTGTGTTCGTTACGAGCATGAGTTCTCATGATGTTCGTCAATGACGTCATCGAACATATAAATTCCGATCTTGGACCATGTGAAATTATTCTTGATATTGTATGCAGATGACCAAGTGTTATTCGCGAAATCTCCAACTTCTTTACAATTCATGTTGAATGATTTACAAGCATATTGTACTTTATCTGGCAAAAAATTAACACATCTAAGACTAAAGCAATGATTTTTGAGAAGGGAAGACATACTAGTTATACATTCCACATTAATAATGTCGCCATTAAAACTGTCAAATATTTTAAATATTTAGGAATTAATCTTTAACGGATTATGGTCTCGTACACAAAAAGATATTGCCAAACAAGCATTATTTTCTCTTCATAACATCAGCAGAATTGCAGTTAATTTAGAATTACCCATGTCGCAACAATGTAAGCTATTTGATAGTCTGGTTGGTTCCATCCATCAATCCTTTAGTTCACCTTTGTGGGGTTATCACACTTCAAAACATATTAAATACATTCATACAATGTTTTTACGTCTCGCGCTTCATGTCAAAAAATCGACCCCCTTCACCACACTATATGTAGAAAGAGGTAGGACACCACAAAGCGTTTCAAATCAATTCAATATGATTAAATATTGGACGCACATAATCACCCAAAATGAAAACAGCATTCTCAAATCAACCTACAATATGTTAAAATCGGACTGTGAAAATGGAAATACATACAGGGGAAATAACTGGGCTTTCCAAGTTATAAGTATACTGCAGGATAATGGGTTATCTTTCTTATGAATTAATCAAAGAATGCCCCACATAAATCTCGCATCTATCTACCAACGACTATTTGATAATTATGTTAAGTTTAGGTCCTCAGAATTAATAATACATCTAAATTGGCCTGCTACAATCTATTTAAGGAATCCCTTTTACCTGAATAGTATCTAGATATTGAATATGACGTAAATATTAAGACAGCATTAACAAAATTTAGAACCTCATCACATGATCTTAACATCGAAAAAGGTAGATATACAAACATCCCTCGTGAAAATAGACTATGCTTAAACTGCAATATGAGTTGTATTGAAAACGAATATCACTTTCGATTGGTTTGCCCAAAATACTCAGAATTAAGGAAAAGGCACATGAAGTAATATTTTTACACTTGGCCATCTGATGTAATTTTCGTTTTTAATAATTACCAATAAGTATTTTCAGCGTTTTTTTACAAGCTTTTCGGTTAAGTAAAGGAATTGAAATTATCTTCGTGCTGTTCTAATTTATTGTTCTAAAACCTGTTTAATGTGATCAATGTCTATCCCTGCGGAGGGGATACATTGTGAAAAAGGGGAAACAACTTCTTATATTTCATAAAAGAACAACAACAACAATTCCTTACTCCTCCTTCCTCTCCGTTTTCCTTCGTCTCGAGTTCTTTCTTCATTTTGTCGTCTGTTGGAATCGTCTGCTTCTATAGTTGACATGGTTTAATCCTAGTCTATTTTTAGCACAGATTTCTTTGCCATTGCGTTGATTTTGATTGGTTTATTACGGTTTACACCGTTTTCGACTGATGTGGTCATATTGAGAGGCTGGGACCCTAACCATGGATTCCTATTGTTTCTTACACCAGTACTACCACAACACCCTTGCCAGCCTCCAGTTGCTCCATCACATAGGTTCGCGATATCAAACCATTGATGGACGACATTTTTGTCGGAAAGGGTATTTGCCGCGGCCGAGTATCGAACCCGGGACCTCTCGAACGAGAGGCAGGTGCGTTAAATACTGCGCTAAGGCCTAGGATTGCTGTTAAGTTTTAATAAACCGTCGGTGCTGATATAAAATGTCGTAACTACGGCTTTACTGAAGCCGTGGTTACGAGATTTATTACAGCACTCACGAAATATTATTTGTCCGATATTGTGTCTTTGTTAACTGGATAAAATCGTTCCCCATTGTGTTCTAACTTTTAACTCTCTGCGCGAAAAAGGCATTTTCCAGTCCACTGGACCAAGGCTAAATAACTTTATCGAAATTTCATGTGCAATTTTGGCATCCCTACCAAATCTGCCGTTATCTGCCTCTATATAAATGCTTCCCTCAGGCATCAAATTGATGCCGGTTGTACCTCCTTGACGTTTGACCGTAGAGCGCAGTTGGTAGCATGTTGGATAATCAATCTTAGATGAACTGGGTTCAGTTCCAGGTTGAATGGAAAATGTTTTGTGACATATCTCTCAAGTTGGGTGGATACAATTCTGCAAACTCAAGTTGGATGAGCTGGCGATGTCCTCGAAAAGATGGAGTGTTAAGACAAAAAACTCACAAATTGGGCAAATATTTTACCAACTTTTATTGTCCAAATTTGAGCCCTTTTGATTGGCAAACTATTGCACTATCCAAGCCTCTCAATGATGCCCGATTTACAGTGCTAACAGCACTTTGATTTCAGCTGTTGTTTCAATGTTTCGGTCGCCAATCGACAGTGTTGGGCTTGGAAACGTGGTTTAAGCAAAATGCGTCTACTTTAAATTGTCTTGAATCCCACTTCACCTTAAATTTTGTTATCTGCTGGAAAAAAACCTTTTTGAAGCATTACAGAAAAAAATCATTAAAAGTTTGTAAACTTCTTTCTTTGTTTATAGATGCCATTTAAGGAAACACCCTTACAATTAAAATTATTAGAGGTACCGATGAAATTAGCTCTAAGGAAAACATTGTGAGAAAAGAAGGAATTGCTTGCAACCTCGCCTATCTTCTGACTGACATAATATCTAAAATTTTGTCATTCAGCAACGATTATAAGGAAGAAATGATACGTCTGTCATAGTGCCTGTCATTAAAATTGCCAAATCTAACCTTTGGTCATTTCAATGACCTATGAACTGAGAACAGACACCACTTGACACCGACACCTTCATCGACTTTTGTGGATATTTCTCTTTTCAACCCTTGCGATTTGATCAAATTAAATCGCCCGATTTAACAAATTGTTTTAAATCAGTTATTTATTTCGTAAAACTATTTCTCGGGGAGTATTTCAACATAGGTACTGCATGTTTTGATGGCAAACTATGCAAACGTAGGTTTGGAAAGCAGTTTGCATAGAGGACAAATTGGCTTACTGGCATTAACTCGAATCATGCAATGACTGGAGAAAATCGGTCGGTCCCATGTTTGTTCGAGCTGTGGCGAGACCACTGTGTCGTTATCTAATTTGCTCAAAGTTTGTGCCTCACATACATGTGGATTTGTTAAAGAAGTCACAAACAGGCTCATGTAATGATCCGATTAATAACCGTCTGAATAAGACAACATTATAAAAATAATTTCTCTGTGCCTGAACAAACAAAACTTGCCTTTGTTTTCAAAATACGAGATACAAATCATATTTGATCATTGCCATACATGGTTTTGTAATTAAATTATTATTCAAAAAAAAGAATTCAAGGCTAACCCCGCAAAATTTATGAATGTGCCAAAACTTTGACATTTTGTGATATTTCTGGTTCTATTGAAGGTATTCACTAAAAACTTGGCACAAATGTTCCCCATCAAAAGAGCAACATATACTATCAAGGAGGATAACCTTGCATTTTGTGCAAAATATGCCCTTTTTTCTACTTGGATTTTTTTTACCATCCAGCACTCAACAGCCAGAGTATGCACCCTCAGGCAGTGCTCTTGTTTGTAATTGATTCCCGTTCCCCCCTTTTTTTCCTAATAGAAGTTACTTTATTGTTCAAATTGAAGGGTTTGTCCACACATGTACTTGCATAACTGAAGATAAAATATTAAGGGCCCGTTTTTACAGAACTTTTTACGTAAGAATTAATCAAAATCACAACTTGTACCTGGTGTTTTCATTCATTGTTAGATTCTACCTTGCAATATCTCATTACAATTGTCTTTAGAATACAATTCCAGTGAGATGATGCATGTCAGAATTCCATATTTAGTTACTACTTTATTTTTGACTTACACAAAAAATGGTCGCAAGATGTTTAGTATAATGGGCCCCAGTTTCCATTCCCACTATATGTTTGATATATACTATTTGCATAAAGTTAAACATATCATATTTGGAACTACCCATATAATTTGTGGGACTAAAAATTTGTTCCAATCTTATGTGACTAAACTTGATTAAATTGTAATTTATTTCAAAACCAGATAAGTAGTCATTTAACAAGTGATTTCATAGACATTTCAATAGACTCATGCACTGAGTATGCATATCTGAAAGTTTTCCTTTAATTGCGAAATACTTAGTAAATAATCTTAGGGGCTAAAAAGCATCAAATCTCTGAATATAACACAACGCCATTCATGAAATCTTTTTGATGTTACTTGATTTGGTTTACATTTTCAAAGCATCATGCGAAATTCAAACTTGCAGCCCTTGGCTACTTTCTGGTTAATACTGTATAATACAAACCTAAAGTATTATAAACGACAACTCACCACATTTTTGATGTCTTACATATGTGACGTCTGAATTATTCTTTCCTTACAGTTGAGGTTTACAAAGTTTTTTCCAAGATTTTCAACAACTTGTATAAACATATGCTTAACTTAGAGCAAATAGTATGACATAACTGCAAAAGTTGCAGGTCACATCAAAATAGGCCATACATAAACATTTGAAATACTTATATTCCCTACTAATATGCATTCCCACATATAAATTTAGTATCAAATTAAAGATCTTTGAAATTTGATTGTTCTTATTTGTCTGAAATTGATTTTATACCAAAGAAAGATTAAATAATAGCCAACAGAACCAAAAATATACACCATATTAAATGACGCTGTCAGATATAATAAGAAAACACTAGATTGTTTCACTAAATTTGTAATATCCAAAAGAATAATGACGCTGAGGAGCAAAAATTTGCCACATTGCGTGAATTACACCAAATAGAATAATATGTAAGTCTTACGCCTATTGGATGGTATATGCCTGATATACCTATGAAAAATGCTGACTTAGCATATACATAAGAGCTGAGTTTTGAAAAAAACAAGAGTGCCATAGTCACAAAATACGCCGCCACTTTGCTGCTGTTTCACAAAAATAATTGTAGACACTACTTATTTTGACAGAACCAAATTCAAAATGACTAAGTTTCATTTAAATCAAGACAAAAAGTTAGGAGGAGTTGCGTTCACAAGGCTGCAATTTCAATAAGCCCCAGACACTAAGTTTTAAGGGGGCATAATTCAGGGAAATAAATGAGCCATAAAATCCTTGATCCATGTACATCTACAAATTATGGTGATGACATTGACCAAATTTCATTTAAATAAAGACAAAAAGTAAGGAGGAGTTGCGTTCAAAAGGCTGCAATTTCAATAAGCCCTAGATACTAAGTTTTTAAGGGGCATAACTCAGGGTAAAATTAATGAACCATAAAATCCTTATTTCATGCTCATCTACCAATTTCGGTTATAACATCCACCAAGTTTCATTTAGATCCAGCCAGAAACTTAGGAAGAGTTGCATTCACAAGGCTGTAATTTCAATAAGCCCCAGAGACTAAGTTTTCAAGGGGCATAACTCAGGCAAAAATCAACGAACCATAAAATCCTTCCTTCATGCACATCTACCAATTGAGGTGATAACATTGACCAAGTTTCAAGAAGATCCAGCCAGAAACTTAGGAAGAGTTGCATTCACAAGAAAAATAGACATATTAGCCCCAGAGACTAAGTTTTTAAGGGGCATAACTCAGGCAAAAATCAACAAACCATAAAGTCCTTCCTTCATGCACATCTACTAATTGAGGTGATAACATTGACCAAGTTTCAAGAAGATCCAGCCAGAAACTTAGGAGGAGTTGCGTTGACAAGAAAAGTGGACCCAGAGACTAAGTTATCAGGGGGCATAACTCAGGCAAAAATCAACGAACCGTAAAATCCTTCCTTCATGCACATCTACCAATTGAGGTGATTACATTGACCAAGTTTCAAGAAGATCCAGCCAGAAACTTAGGAGAAGTTGCGTTGACAAGAAAAAGGGCCCAGAGACTAAGTTATCAAGGGGCATAACTCAGGCAAAAATCAACGAACCATAAAATCCTTCCTTCATGCACATCTACCAACTGAGGTGATAACATAGACCAAGTTTCAAGAAGATCCAGCCAGAAACTTAGGAGGAGTTGCGTTGACAAGAAAAGTGGACCCAGAGACTAAGTTATCAGGGGGCATAACTCATGCAAAAATCAACGAACCGTAAAATCCTTCCTTCATGCACATCTACCAATTGAGGTGATTACATTGACCAAGTATCAAGAAGATCCAGCAAGAAACTTAGGAGGAGTTGCGTTTACAAGAAAAAGGGCCAAGAGACTAAGTTATCAAGGGGCATAACTCATGCAAAAATCAACGAACCGTAAAATCCTTCCTTCATGCACATCTACCAATTGAGGTGATTACATTGACCAAGTTTCAAGAAGATCCAGCCAGAAACTTAGGAGGAGTTGTGTTGAAAAGAAAAGTGGACCCAGAGACTAAGTTATCATGGGGCATAACTCAGGCAAAAATCAACGAACCGTAAAATCCTTCCTTCATGCACATCTACCAATTGAGGTGATTACATTGACCAAGTTTCAAGAAGATCCAGCCAGAAACTTAGGTGGAGTTGCGTTGACAAGAAAAGTGGACGGACGTACGGAGGGATGGACGGACTGACAGAGGGAGAAGATGACGCCAATATACGTCCACCTCCGGCGGCGTATAAAAACCAAATGTATGAAATTCCAGGTTCAGTAAAGATTAGGTGTCCCGGGTTGTCTGTCTCATTACAATATCATCAAAATTAATGTAATACCAATTCAACAAGTTGGAATTCTCATTTTTATTTCAACAAATTCACATTCATATAATCAATTTCTTATTGCCTAATGATCTTATAGCCTACTTTTTTATATATGAAACGTCCCGGGGTGTCCTGTAGTGTCCCGGTGCGTCCCGTGTTATCAAGACCCTGCCTTGTCAGATATTTGGAACAATTTGAAAAAAAAAAGGTTTGTTTTTTATTTGAAAAAAAAAACAAAAAAAAAAAAAAACTTAACATTACAGCACTCTTCTATGATCCCTCGTCGATGAAATCCTAAGACCTTGTAACCACAGTTTGCTCAAAGCTGCAGTTATGATATTTTAGTTTCACCAATGAAATATTATTTAATGAGTGCATGCAGAGAAAGGGGTTGAAGGGGCAAACTTTTTCCAAATATTTTTGTTAACCGCGTGTTGTTGGTTTCTAGTGTAGGTCCCTAATCATGTCATGGAGATGATAAAAATGGGTACAATGAACCCAAAATAGAGACTTTCGTTGAAAGTGATTGTTTCAGAACGGTGAACCCACTTTATCTGTAATAATAATAATAATAATGATAATGTCTTTATTTAAAGAGGCTACACATTTGGTTTCCCAATCTTCCACATGGGCCTCGTAAAAAATAGTAAGTTACAAAGCAATGCATACACAATGAACATTTATATAAGGAACAAAAATTACAAAGGAACAAGCCAATAAACAATACAACAAACACAGCAAAAATATTCATATAAATTGAAATTACAACTTAAAGTAAACTTTAAGCAATAATAGTAACTAGAAAGCCATGAATGGCTTGAGTCGCTCCACAGGCTTGAAATTCTTGTAATAGCAAACCTAAGTTTTTACTCATTTTTTAGATATTTTGGGTTCTACTGATGTTGAAATGATTTTCAAAATTTCTATTATATAACATGTAGAGATAAAACCCCCACCCCATAAAATACATATTTTCATCCAATGCCAACAAATTTTGGCTGCATGATAATGGGTCACCTAAGGATCATACTTATGAATTTTGATTGAAATCCATCAATTACATTCTGAGAAAATGATTTTCAAAGTTTCCACTAAACAGCATATAGAGAAATGACCTCCGCCCGTAAAATACATATTTTTCATCTGATCACAATTATTTTTGGTAGACTGATAGAGGGTCATTCAAGGATCATTCCAGTGAAAATTGGTTGATATCCATCAATTTCATTCTGAGAAAATGATTTTCAAAATTTCCACTAAACAGCATATAGAGAAATGACCTCCGCCCGTAAAATACATATTTTTCATCTGATCACAATTATTTTTGGTAGACTGATAGAGGGTCATTCAAGGATCATTCCAGTGAAAATTGGTTGATATCCATCAATTACATTCTGAGAAAATGATTTACAAAGTTTCAACTATATATCATATAGAGAAATGACCTCAGCCCATAAAAAACATATTTTTCATCCGATCACAATAATTTTTGGTAAACTGATAAAGAGTCACTTAAGGATCATTCATATAAAATTTAATTGGTATCCATCAATTAGAACTTGAGAAAACTCACTTTGTACCATATATGGAAATTAGCCACGCCCATAAAATCCATGTTTTTCATTGGATCCAAATTTCTTGAACAACTCTGAAAGAGGGTCACCCAAGGATCATTCCTGTGAAGTTTGGTTGAAATTCATCCAGTAGTTTCTGAGGCGAAGATTTTTAAAGAAAAGGTTTATGACCAGACCCACATACGGACGCAAAGCCATGACAATAGCCCCAGTAGCTTTCAGCCAGTGGAGCTAAAAACTTTCTGATAAAACAATTTAGCCTTACTTGTGCATGAATGCCAGACATTTAGTCTAAATAGCCATCTATAGAGTGAATTTTATAGACTCTGGTTAGACTGTGCCAATCTGAGTCCTCAATTTGTGTGTAAGGGAAATTGTTTAAAAAATCAGGAACCATTCATTTAATGAAATTTAGACATTGTTCCTTCCAATCAGAAGAATTAAAAATATATTTACTTGAAGATCCCAGCTGAATAAGTAAATTGACACAATTAAAAAAGACATCTTCAGAATATTTGAGGTTCTGATTTGTAATTAACCCTTGTCATGCTGAATCCGGAATATTCCTGTTTCGGCAGGAGCTATAGACAAACATCAGCCTGCACATATGTTTGTTAACCCTTGTCATGCTGAACCCGAAATAATTCTACTTTGAAAGATGGTATTGATAAGATGGTAAGATTAATCTGCACATATGTGCAGTCTGGTCCAAGTTTATTTCCAACTCAAGTTTCCCTTTTTACAACCAGAAACAGTTGGATTTTTTTTTTCAAAATAGTTAACAACATCGTGAAATTGACAAGATGAATGATTTTGGAATGAAATTGAATGAGTGTGTAGAGGGAGCTTTGAGTGAATTAAATGAGATTAAATCACCATTTAACTGAAGCCTTGAAGAAGTAGGAAGCTTTTACAGAACATGAGTGAATGATAATTTATTAAAGGGAGGTAATATATGTCGCCAATTCTGTTCATCCTGAACAAAATTAGTGATATTGGAGTACCTCCCTTTAATTTCACTCAATTATCACTTCACACTCATAAAATTTCATTCCAAAGTCGTTCACCTCTTCAATTCCACGATGTTTTTAACTGTATTGATATGAGCTTTTTGTCATTGTCGTCGGTGTAGTCAGCAGTGGCGTAGTCCCGCATAAACTTTGACTTATCTTTTATTATCCCTGGTTTTGCGAGACTATGAATATCTCAATTAAACTAGCATCCTATTATTTACATGGGGTAACTGCAAATGTATTTATGTGCATATTATGTCCCTGTTTCAGACTTTTTTTTTTTGATTTCCAACACTTGACAGACGAGCATATGCACCATCTAGCCATACTCTTATTAGATCGCATGAGCACCAAGTACCAAATGCCTATTTTCTTATGTCTGACAACAATTTGTTTGAACGTTAATTTTGGGAATCCTTTACCAACGGCCATTCTTCATCCAACTATAAGTTGAAATTATGTTTAAAAACTACCAAAAACAAAATTGTTTTATGAATTGATTGAATGGAGTTTCACACCACTTTCAACATTTTTCCAGTTAAATTGCAAAGGCTGGAGCACCTAACAATGGTTTTCTGGTATTTCTCTCACCAGTTCAACCACCACATCCTTTCCTAGCCTCCAGCTGCTATCTCACATAGGTCTACAATTATCAAAATAAACTTGTCCCGTACTTTGAAGCACATACTATTTTATATAGTTAATACTATCGTTAAATTGACACTCATCTCTTTCAAAACCATTCAAAGTATTCATTCATCGCTCCAATCATTCATGCCTAGCACACTCTCCAATAACTAAAAAATGCTCCAATTTAAAACGAGAGCAACACTGGGCTTGGCATTATACGCCCGAAGCTCAAAAATACATGGGTGATGTTTTGAACTTTTGATTGATCCTTAGGATGTATTTTCTAGCAAACACTATAGTATATTGTATTTATTATGATGGTAGTGTTTGTTTTGTTTTGTTTTCCAAGGCAATTAAAGAACTGTGGATTACTGATGGATATCATCACTCTAATTCAAGTAATTGTATGTACCCGAGTACTACTAAAATATTCACAAATTCATTCAGCTTGAGATAATGTAATCAAACACCCTAGCTATGAGTTCTACATACAATGTGAAGTTTCAACATCGTAGTCCTTGTATTTTGAAAGTTATGGACAGGTCACGAATTTGCAAACTGAATCAAACAAAGAGCAAAAACTCAAAAGTTATAAATGGTAGAGTTAGGGTTATTGCACTCTGCACATCCTAGCTATGAGATCTATACACCTGTGAAGTTTCAAGACCATAGGCCTTATAGTTTCAAAGTTATGGACCAGACACAAATTTACTAACTGAATCAAACAAAGGGCAATAACTCAAAATTACAAATAAAAGAGTTGTGGTTCTTGCGCTCTGCACACCCTAGCTATCATGAGATCTATGCACCTGTGAAGTTTCAAGACCACAGGCCTTAAAGTTTCAAAGTTATGGAGCGGACAAGAATTTGCTAACTGAATCAAACAAAAGGCAATAACTCAAAAATTACAAATGGTTTGTGAGATCTATACACCTGTGAAGTTTCAAGACTGTAGGCCTTATAGTTTCAAAGTTATGGACCAGATTCAAATTTGCTAAGGGACAGACAGACAGATAATAACTTAATACGACCCTTTAGGCGTATAAAAATGAAACAAAAAGAAAAAAAAAAAAAAACTTCGAAATTGTTCAAAATGTGCAGCATTTAAATCAAATCGATCAAATTATTGTATGATTTTATAGGCTGGTGTTTATTTTTAAGTATTTGATTTCTTCGTGAAGACACATAATCAAAGTACTTGGTTTTTATTGAAGGGATGTAAACAAATATCGCTAATTTTGTCTAGTTTACCTCTCTTGAAAATCACTTAAAACTCGCTCAACAAAATCATTCATTTTCATTCGATAATCATTCCAAAATCAATCAACTTGTCAACTTCAAAATGTTTCTCACTTAACCCCGAATCAATAGATCGGTGGCTAATTGTTTTAACACTGTCGTCAGTTACTTCATTGCTTTTCAAGATGCACTGGTCATATTCGGCATGGTGAAAGATTGCAATTATACACATCTGCATACACCAATTTCAAGGTCATGCAACCAGTCAACATCTGAAAAATTTGCTGTTTAGGAATTCTTGTTCTTTGATATGTATATAGAATTAATATGTCATTTTTTATTTCAAAATTCTTCAAATCGTACATCAAGGGTAAAAACAATAACACAAACAACAAACAATCGACTTTTGTCTTGTGTAAAGTGCCGCCATCATAGCGCAGCTGGTAGCATCCGCCTCTCGATCAAAAGGTCACAGGCTCGATCCTTGACAGTGACACTCATCCTATCCTACAATTTGTCTTCTACAAATGACCTAAGTGAGATAGCAGCTGGAGGCTAGGAAAAGGTTGTCATGGTAGAACTGGTGTGAGAAATACCAGCAATCCATTGTTAGGTGCTCCAGCCACCGCCATATAACTGAAAGATTGTTGAAAGCGGCGTAAAACCCCATTCAAAACAAACGTAAAGCATGCTATATACGCAGAACTTACTTGAAAGTATCACCATAACACTCAAGGTCCCCAACATACATCTGTAATACATTCCTAGGGCTATGTACATGTAGACAGGTATAATGACAAGAGGGATAGCAACTAGTATAATAGCACAGCATTCTAAAGCTTGGACAAGTTCATGCAACCAGTCTGAAATTAAAACATAAACAGTAGAATATACATGTACATGTGTTAACTGGTAAAATGACGAATGGGATAGCAACTATTACTACATAACAATATTCTAGAGCTCGGACAACATGCGACCAGTCTGAAATTCAAAATCAGTAAAAATAAACATGCGAAACCAGTCTGAAATTTAAAACGTAATCAGTAGAATTTACACGTGTAAAAATGACCAACGGTAAAGCAAATTGGACTACAATACAATATTCTCGAGCTCATATAACATGTCACCAGTCTGAAATTTAAAACGTAATTAGTAGAATATACTCGTGTAAAAATGACCAACGGTAAAGAAACTTGGACTACAATACAATATTCTCGAGCTCATACAACATGTCACCAGTCTGAAATTTAAAATGTAATTAGTAGAATATACTCGTGTAAAAATGACCAACGGTAAAGAAACTTGGACTACAATACAATATTCTCAAGCTCAGAGCACATGCCACCAGTCTGAAATTTAAAACGTGATCGGTAGAATAAACATGTATAATCTATTAAAAGGCCAATGGGTTAGTAACTATGATGACAAAACAACATTCTAGAGCTTGGACAACGTGCAACCAGTTTGAAAATTTAAACTTAATCAGTTAAATATTCATATGTAATCTAGTAAAATTACCAATGATAAAGCAACTAGGATTACAGCACAACATTCAAGAGTATCAGACAATGTGCAATAAGTAAGTCTGAAATTTAAAAGTTATCAGATAAAATAAACATGGAAAACCAGTCTGAAATTTAAAACATTATCAGTAGAGTTTACACGTGTGAACTGGTAAAATGACCAATAGGATAGAACCTTGGACTATAGTAATATATTCTATAGCTCATACAACATGCAGCCAGTCTGAAATTTAAAACGTAATCAGTAGAGTTTACATGTGTAATCTAGTAAAATGACCAATGGGAAAGAAACCTTGGACTACATTATAATATTCTATAGCTCGGACAACATGCACCCAGTCTGAAAACTTAAAATCAATTAGTAGAATGAGCATGTAAACTGGTAAAAGGACCCTGGGAATGCACTGGGATAGGACTACAATACATCATTCCATGGCTAGTTAAACGTGTAACAAGTCTGAAAGTTAAACATGGTAAGTGGACTATACATGTATGAGATCAGACAACTTACAAACAATATGAAATGTGAAAGAACTTTATAGCTCTTATATAGAGGGTTCGGCGCAAGACTGTAATAAGTATCTATAATGTAAAGGCACTTAGTGCAGTCTTGTGCTGAACCCTTGACATATAGACTTATAAAATGATCAGAGATAGAAACATGGACTTCAGCATGTTATAAAGCACGGTCAACATATAACTAGTATCAAATGTGAAAAAACACTGGTATTATGATCAGGGATACAGTTAACAACATTGTGAAATAGACATTCATCTCTATCACAACCATTCCAATTAACTCGCTCAGCGCTCCATTTATTAATTCCAAACACTTACTCAAACCATTTTTAAACGCTCCAAACTCACTGAAAAAGACAGAATCAACAACATCATTCAGGATAAGTAAAGCTAAAAAAAAAGCCCAATTTCACAAAGATCGTAAAAAATTGTAAGTGTCAAGTAGGTAACAAGTAATGTTGTCTCTGTGAGAAGAGCAATTCCTGAAATAAGGGATAAGGAAGCCACTCCGAAACCTCCAGCTATATAAGATAAACAACAAAGATAGTCCAGTGTGGTAATGTATGAAATTAAGTAGGACGAGGACAGATGGGATTGATTGTGTACTGGTCGGTTAAAATGTAACAACCTGATAACACTTGATATCTACACCACAAGTTCACGATCAGCTCAATCTTCCTTTCAATCACTTTCTGACCCCTTCTCAATCAATTTTTGGACAAGATATACGCAAGTCTTTTTACATGCAAAATATCTTCATGAAGAAAGCCTGATCAATGACAGCCACACTTGCTCGCTCCAACCTCCGATATCACTCAGACCAACCAAGCTAAATCATTACTGGATAGCTTGATCAGGCTTATTTGAGATGATTTGATGAGCAGTCAGAATATAGTATAGGATCATTCCTCTGAATTTGGTTTTGAAATCTGATGGAGAGTTTGGGAGAAGATTTTTAAAATTGTGGATAGACGCTTGACATTGATCAGAATAGTTCAACTTTAGCACTTCATGCTAAGGTGATCTAAGAAAAAGGCCCTAAAGATAGATAGTGATGAATCGTTATGTGAAAAAAGTATACTCATATGAACGAGACACTTTATATGCTCAAACTTGCCAAAAACTGAAGTAGTTGAACAATGAATATTTATTTCACACGCAAAGAAAAAAACATGGGTATTAGGTAGTGGCACACAGTACATAATGTAAGAAATGTTGTCAGAAATTGAGACATTTTGTGCTGTGTAATTTAGCTATGTTACTGCTCTTTATTCATGGAGGAAGGAGTAAATGTGTGTTCCTGTAATTAAGCTGTGCTTTTATGGTTTGTATAAAAGTTAAATTGAATGGTACAAAATCTCAGAATAGTAAGCCTAAGTAAATATCTTCCAGAGACTCGGCAATTGAAGTCCCTATAGTTGCCTGGATAATTGTTTTTCTGTCCATTTTTCCTCTTATTTCCCGCAGCACTGAAGCGTCTACAATGATGAAAATAAAAAATTTGCAAGAATGAACCATTCCCTTTCAACCTGGCAAGCTTTGGATTTATGTCTTTTGCTATTTTTTCTAGATTTTGAAAAGAATAATTAAAGATAAAATTGCATGCATTCAGTTGACGTCATCTAGAACGTTCCAAGACATTACCCAGCCACATTTTAAATGAATCTTATCGATAAATTCTATGTTCAAACTACCTGAAATAAAGACAAGGCATACATTATACTTATTCCAGCAACTCAATCAATTTTCAAGTTTTTCAACAGTTAGAAGAGAAACAAGAGATGTTTGTGAAACATGAATGCCCTCGTAACGGCATTTTTTTTTCAAAGTTTGACCTTGACAGATGACCTTCACCTTGTCACATGACCTTGACTTTGGTACCAGCAGATGCAGATCATTGAGATCTATCATCATGCCAAATATTAGCTTTGTATCTTGAATAGGCTTGAAGATATTGGCAAGGTTAAGTTTTCAGACAGACAGACGGACAGACAGACATGAGTAAAACAATATGCCCCCGATCTATCGATGCGGGGGCATAAAAATATTTACAAAAGAAGACGAAATATATGAATTATTTTATCTGCTGAGCCGAGTACTCGTTACTATGGCATTTTATATGGCAAATACACACACGCGATGTTCCATAGCTATACAAATTTTACCTAATCAGCAGATGCATATCATTGAGATCCATCGTTATGCTAATATGAGCCCTGAATCTTGAATAGCCTTGAAGTAATTGGCAAAGTTATGTGTATTGGTTAAGTTTTGCATATAGACAGGCAATTAGACAGACAGACAACAGTAAAACAATATGCCCCCAATCTTTGGATGTAGGGGCAAAAACATTATTGTGATTGGATGAAAAATATGTCTTTTATGGACAGAGGTCATTTCTCTAAATAATAAAAAGTGGAAACTTTGACAATCATTTTCCCAGAATCCAAATGATTGATATTAACAAATTTTCACTGGAATTTGCATTTGATGACCCTTTATCAAACTGCACAAAGTTATTATATTTGGATGAAAAATAAGGATAGATACAGTTGAAGTCTATTTCCATATGTTATAGAATGGAAACTTTGATAATCATTTGCTCAGAACTTAACAGATAGATATCAACCAAATTTAAAACACTGATAAACAGTTAAAATTCAAATCATATCAGTAGATTCTGACCTGTGGAGCGAATCAGCCGCTCAAGTGGCTCTATTTCATTTCCTTTTTTTAATGTTCAAAGGGAAATAATGTAACTAGAGGCGCTTGAGCGCCTGATTCGCTCCACAGGCCTGAATATCCTGATAATGACTATTAGTGGATGATAAAGCTGTTTGAATGAGAATTGAAGTGAATGAATGAGTGAATGTTTATTTCAAGTAAATAAGGGTCATATGCTGAAATATTTCTGCATAAAAAACTCATGATCAGTGAATAACATTGAAAATTGACCTCTACCTCTTACACAAATATTTCTCATTTAATCGCAATATAATAGGTCACCCAAGGATCATTCTAGTGAAATTTTGTTAAAATCCAAATATAAGAATTTCAACACTAACAGAATGTTACTGCACAATATACTGGTGTTGGTCTGCAAAATTTTGATTGTAGATCTTTCCACTTTTAGTTAAACACTACTAAAAGATGTTACTTCACAATTGTTAGTCATCAAAACAAAATTCTAACTAATGATAGTAAGAAGGAAAATATTCAATCCAATATATTTGTTTTATTCTGCCCAATGCCTTAGAGCGCAGTCAACTCAACTCTTTCTACCCCACTCTGAATGACAGGTCAGACATCATTTTACACTCTAATTCACCCTTCGTTCATAAATATTTTTCATTTAATCACAATAATTTTGTGCAGTCTGATAATGGGTCACCCAAGGACCATTCTAGAGAAAATTTTGTTAACATCCAAATATAAAAATTTCAACACTAACAGAATGTTACTGCACAATATACTGGTGTTGGTGATGTTACTTCACAATTGTTTGTCATCAAAACAAAATTCTAACTAATGATAGTAAGAAGTAAAATATTCAATCCAATATATTTATTTTATTCTGCCCAATGCCTTAGAGTGCAGTCAACTCAACTCTTTCTACCCCACTCTGAATGTCATGAGGTCAGAACATCATTTTACACTCTGTGCAGATTCACCCTTCGTTCAACTAAACTCACGAATTCAGAGCGGGTATTCTCAGGCTACTTATTTCAACGATTCTAGGACAAAATCCCCTCCGGACAAAATCCCCTCAATGGTTTTTTGACATGGCGGACAGAATCCCCTCGGTCATTCTAACAATGCGGACATAATCCCCTCAATCCGTTTTTTGAGGCGGACAGAATCCCCTCCATTAATTTGTTTGGGCGGACATAAGCCCCTTGGTCTGATTACCGAGGCGGACAATATCCCCTTAATCAAATCTACAAGCCGGACACAATCCCCTCAATAGGCGGACACAATCCCCTTCAAATACAAGAAAAAACAGCAAAACTTTGGTTATAAATTAAATCATTGCAAAAAAAGTCTTACGTTCTTATTTGTATAGGCTTAAAAAATATCCATAACAAGGACGCGACCAAGCATACTTTAGTTCATCATTTACTAAGTCTTGTACGTTCAAAATCATTGATGATTTTTTGATGAATGACCGGAGTTGCACATTGTAATAAATATATAAGATTTGGTAATTGAAAGTTTGCATTATATACTCTTTGATTAAAGGCTTCCAATTAAAGCGGTCCTCACATTAAAAAATTAGACCATACCGATCAACAGTTTGGATACTTTTGATTGGTTTCATGTTTTAATTGTCAGGTAACACTTTTCTTTGTGGAAATGTAGACCGTATACGAGAATAGAAAATGCCGATTTACAGTTTGGATTTTCTTAATTAGTATCACGTTAATTAGTGGGCAACATGATTTTTCAGGAAATATAGTCGTTTAAAGAATATAGAATAATTGACTTGATTGAAATAATTTATTTCTAAACTTAAACAATAATCTAAACAATAGATCTATCTACTCGAACTACGAAGGGGATTCTGTCCGATTATTATGTTACGACGAGGGGATATTGTCCGCCCTGTAATTTGATTGAGGGGATAATGTCCTCCTTGTAATTCCGAACGAGGGGCTTATGTCCGCCCTAGCCAATTAATGAAGGGGATTCTGTCCGCCTAAAAAACGGATTGAGGGGATTCTGTCCGCGTTGTTAAAATGACCGAGGGGATTCTGTCCGCCATGTCAAAAAACCGTTGAGGGGATTTTGTCCGGAGGGGATTTTGTCCGGTTACCTATTTCAACTAATGTTTCTATACATTTGAATTTCAACAAAGGTTTTGTTCCTTCTAATCTATAATCATTACACCTATTAAATTTAACAAGTCTAGGAAAATTCATCATTGAGATGATACCAAAAGGGTGATCAAATATTCACTTTATATGTTATAATACCGTCTACCAATAAAAAAATATGCTGTTCATCTAATCAAAATATTTTTTTGCAGACTGATACATCTTCACAGAAATAAAATTTCCATGATATCTAATCCATCTGTCAGGATAGTTTGTTTTACCCTATATTGGATATTCCACCATATAACCTATCTGAAGAAATGACCTCTGCCCATAAAAGACATATTTTTGATCTGATCACAATATTTTTTTAATAGACTGATAAAGGATCACTAAAGAATCATTCTAGTAAAATTTGGTTGAAATCCATTGATAAGATTCTGAGAAAATGATTTTCAAAGTTTACACTATATAACATATAGGGAAATGACCTCCGCCCATAAAATATATGTTTTGCATCCGATAACAATAATTTTTGCTATACTGATAGAGGGTCACTCAAGTATCATTCATGTAAAATTTGGTTGATATCTATCAATTAGGTTCTGAGAAAATGATTTTCAAAGTTTTCACTATATAACATATAGAGAAATGACCTCCGCCCATAAAATACACATTTTTCATCTGATCACAATAATTTATGCTATATTGATAAAGGGTCACTCAAGTATCATTCATGTAAAATTTGGTTGATATCTATCAATTAGATTCTGAGAAAATGATTTTTAAAATTTTCACTATATAACACATAGAGAAATGACCTCCGCCCATAAAATACACATTTTTCATCTGATCAGAATATTTTTTAATAGACTTGTTGATGGTCATTCAAGAATCATTCCAGGGAAATTTTGTTGATATCCATTGGTTAGATTCTGAGAAAATGATTTTTAAAGTTTTCACTATATAACATATAGAGAAATGACCTCCGCCCATAAAATACATATTTTTCATCTGATCACAATGATTTTTTGTAGGCTGATAGAGGGCCCCTCAAGGATAATTCATGTTTGGTTTATATCCATCAATTAGTTTCTGAGAAAAGCCACCTATTACCATATATGGAAATTAGCCACCCCCACTACAGCCATGATTTTCAACCGATTAAAAATCTTTGAAGGAATCTGATAGAGGGTCACCCAAGGAACATTCCTGTGAAATTTGATTAGAATCCATCCAGTACTTTGTGAGGAGAAGATTTTTAAAGTAAAAGTTTACGGACGGACGGACGGACGCACGCACGCACGACGGACACCCCGCAATGACAATAGCCCGCTGGCCTTTCGGCCTGTGGAGCTAAAAATAATTAATTCTTGATTTTCATGCTTGTCTTGAGCCCTTTATCATAAAACTTTTAAATTGAATTATATCATATGTTGTTTGGATTCTTTTCTATACACAGATAACTTTAGATCTATTATCTGGTCTTTAGATCTACTGTTTTCTCCCAAGTTTGTTAAATTCATAAAACTGGAAATAAGCCTTATTTTGTTGGGCAACATTTAGAATATACAGTAAAATGTCTATTAACCCTTTCCTGTTTTTCAAAATTTTGGACCTGTCCAAATTCAAAGGTTTTGCAGACAAAAAATTAAAGTGGATTAAATTTGAAAAATAACCATTCTGTAGGGTAGAAAATAATGTGGAAAAAGAAGAAATTGCTTGTCAGAAGCAATTTCTTCTTTTTTACAATGTTTTCTCAATTATAAAAACACAGGCAAGTAAAAAGCAGGGATTAAACAGCAAAGGGTTAAGTGACCACTTATAGGACCATCAAGTAGAAAGCCATGAATGGCATGAGTCGCTCCACAGGCTTGAAATTCTTGTAATAGCAAATCAAAGTTTTGATTAGATTGTTAGATATTTTGGGTTCTACTGATGTTGAAAATGATTTTAAAAGTTTCCACTATATAACATATAGAGAAATGACTCCCCCCCCCCCTCTAAGAGACAACATTTATAGAATCATAGTTTAAAGCCGTTTTCTTTGACTTGGTACAACATGAATGGGATAATAACATAATATCTAGGTGTATCAAAGACTACCTCTTCCGTGTATTCTTTAGGTAATGGTACACCAGGCACAACTGTTGGGCCTCCACCATGCATCTTAACCCTTTCCTGTTTTACAAAATTTTGGACCTGTCCAAATTCAAAGGTTTTGCAGACGAAAATTTAAAGTGGATTTAATTTTAAGAATAACCATTCAGTAGGGTAGAAAATAGTGTGGAAAAGGAAGAAATTGCTTGTCAGAAGCAATTTTTTCTTTTTTCACAATGTTTTCTCAATCATAGAATCACAGACACGTAAAAAGCAGCAATTAAACAGCAAAGGGTTAAGGGCTCTTACAGTTACCACCAGGACTACAGCATTTGGGATCAAACCTGAGTATCTACACTTAATGTTGAAAAACTGTCTGCACCAAACCCTGCTTCTGTAATTGAAATAGGGGGACATAGAGATTAATATGTTATTGTCTTAAAAAATCAATGTTATCAGGTTATGATTGGGAGAATTTATCATGAGAAGGCTCTGCAAAGTCATGATAATTTCTCACAACCAATACCAGATAACATTGATATTTCATTACACTTATTTTCTATTTATCATGCAATCATTTTTTTCATGAATTAAAACAATGAATCTTTAAAATCAAGAAATGACTTTATCTTAAAAGTATACAAATATCGGTGTGATAACATCCTGTATGATTATTTTTTATGATATCACATAGTTATTTTTAGAACAATGATATAATGTGGTTATTTTTTAGAAACTTGCATTTCAGTTAGAAACAATGAAGACAAATAGAGGTTATAAGATAAATATAATACATACTTAGTGTATTGTATGAAAAATATCTAACTTGGTTGTTAGAATTGATAATTGTCTTCGGCAGAGCCTCGACAATTTTCAATTCTCCAAACCTCATTAGATTTTTTTTTTCATATAATACACTAAATATGTATTATATATGTCAGTGTGGTTCTGATCATAGATTTGCAAATTGTATCTAACAAGAGCTTCGCAGAGCGGCACATATACGCCCAAAGGGGCTTGTCAGTAACTTTGGCTTGTCAGTAGCGTGAGCTTGAATGATAGCTAAAAATATTGCAAACAGACAGACAGACAACTGGTGCCATAAAATTTAAATATGAAAATATATTTAGTCCTAAGCACAAAAAGATAACCTACAGAATCATTATGGCAAGTTTCCTTTCATTCCCATCCATAATGTAGGAGAAAATGAGCCGACAAGAAATTTTGTTTTTCATCAACTCAAGGGCAGATAATCCAAAATAACTCTAGAATAACTGGAGCATTTTGAATTGAAAAGTCTTACGCAAAACTAGACATCATAGAGAGTAATTGTGTCTAGTTTCAGCTCATTTCAATTGATAGTTAAGGAGGAGTTGCACCCAAAATACAGTGATTTTCGTTTAATTCAAGGTCAGATAATTCAAGATTTCTCAGGATTGACTGGAGCGATTTGAATTTCAAAGGTCTTATGCACAACTAGACATCATAGGGAGTAAATGTGTCTAGTTTCAGCTCATTCCCATTGATAGTTTAGGAGGAGTTGCACACACAAAAAACAGTGATTTTCGTTATATTAAAGGGCAGATAATTCAAGATTTCTCAGGATTGACTGGAGCGATTTGAATTTCAAAGGTCTTATGCACAACTAGACATCATAGGGAGTAATTGTGTCTAGTTTCAGCTCATTCCCATTGATAGTTTAGGAGGAGTTGCACACACAAAAAACAGTGATTTTCGTTATATTAAAGGGCAGATAATTCAAGATTTCTCAGATATGACTGGAGCGATTTGAATTTCAAAGGTCTTATGCACAACTACACATCATAGGGAGTAATTGTGTGTAGTTTCAGCCTATTCCCATTGATAGTTTAGGAGGAATCGCGCACACAAAAAATTGCTAACAGATGGACAGACAGACAGACGGACAAGCGACCGAGGCCATAACATAATACGACCCTTCAGGCGTATAAAAATATACTGCCTGAAATCGTTTTGTGTTATCAGGAAAGTGACATCAGGTCAGTGGAGGCATTATTGCATGATAATTTTTAACTTATCATGTACATTCCCTGGGTTTGATGACTAGCTCTTGATCCAGAGGTTTTATCAAAATCTTGGTAAAGAAACAGTAGCTTAAATTCAATGCTACCCAATCTTACAGATGGATAGACTGGGGCTAGTTTCAACACAATCATACCCCAGTGAAGGTAAGGCTGAATGATAATATAAAGCTTTGCAGATACTTGGATTCATTTCTTTGACGGGGGTTTTAACCTGCTTTTAACAATTTTATAGCCATATGATATTGTGTGGCTAGAGCACCACAATTTATTCCTGGTTCTTCTCACACCAGTACTACTGTTACATCTTTTTCTGGCCTCCAGCTGCTATCATACATAGGTGTAAGATTATAAACCTATTGGTAGGAGACAAAAAATCGGAGAGTACGATTACTGTTTCAAGTTTGTCGGATTGAACTGCAGATAGATGGATGGAAAGAAGGACAGGGTGATTGGGATAATGGTAAAACAATATGCCCCCAATCAACTGATATGGGGACATAGAAATGAACAAATCATTTCCACATACCTACGATACCATACTCTCCCACTAGTTTCAGAGCAATTTTATCTGCTTGAATGTAGGAGTTCCCATGAGCAAAGTTAGCAAATGGTCCTGCATGAACAAATACTGGGGTACCCTGTAAAATATACTACTCAAAGTTTGCTAAGTACCAAAACTTTTTTATACTATTTTCTGGAAAAAAAATGAAATTTGATTATAAGAATGTTGGAAAATGGTCAATTGTTATCAGTTCATCAAATTTTAAGAAGAAAATAAAGCTTTATAATGACAAGAAGACATTAAATGTAGACCAAACAGGGAGATTCTAGAAATTGGTCTGTTTTCTTGAAATTGAAAAAATCAAATTTGCCCAAAAAAGGTGTTCTTTCAATTGCACTTGGTTCAATAATGAGTATGAGAGCCAATAACAGCCTGACAGTGCCTCTGCATACTCCTGATTAAGTTCTGGATTACTCTTTGGGGAACAACAGACCATTCTTTTCTAAGGATCTGGCCGAGCTTCTGGAGTGTCCTTGGGTGGTTCTGGCGAGCCAAAACTCGGATCTGTGCCTCATTCCTCATATGCTCTATCGGATTTAAGTCAAGTGAGCAAGCCGGCCAGTCCAGACATGGAATGCCCTTTTCTTGGCGATACTCTTGGACTATACGGGCCATGTGTGGACAGGCATTATCATCCATTCAAATGAATCAATGCCCAATAGCACCAGCATAAAATCTTACATGGGTATTGAGGATTTCATCAATGTACCTACGAGCTGTCAGAGTACCTCTTTCTAAAATAACAAGATCAGTCCGCTCATCCCAGCTGATGCCACCCCAAACCTTGATGGACCCATCCCCATAACGATCATGCTTGACAATGTTTGCTGCATGAAACCATTCCCCAGGCCTTCTCCACACCCAGCCCGCCTATCAGTGTAGTCCGGGCAATACCTGGACTAATTTGTGAATAGCAAGGGGCGCCAGTGTCTTATGCGCCAGCCAACATGGTCCACTGTTAACCGACGCCAACAATGAACTCGGGAAAGTGGAATACGTGGTCTTCTTGACCTCAGGTTAGGCTCATGCAGCCGTGTTTGTATGGTTTGAGTTGAAATTCGCACTCCCAAGGCGTCTTGTAGATCAGAACATAGCTGCATTGACGAAGCAAACATGTTCCTTTGGGCTTGAGCACTTGATTTGCTCCACAGGCCTGAATATCCTGATAATGATAGTTAGAGGATGATAAGGCTGTTTAAACAAGAGGGCCAGCCCTAAACTGCTCACCTGAATTTTATTGGTCCAGTGGATCTCATCCCAGAAATTTTCAGAAAAAGTTTCATTCACATTTGGCTTACTGTTGAAGAGGAGATGTTGTTCCAAAATTTACAGTGATAAAAGTCCCTGCCCATACATTCATTACAGAGGAGACTCAAAATAAGCCCCCCTGCCACTACTATATTTATAGGCGTATAAAAATTTTGCGAACAATTTTTAAAAAGGGTCACACAAGGAACATTCTGGTAAGGTTTCATTGAAAACAGCCTAGTGGTTCAGGAGGATATGTTGTTCAAAGATTTTGGGCTCAAAATAAGCCCTGCCCTGCCAAGTCCATATTTAAAGGACAATCAGAATTTAGCGAACAATTTTTCAAGAAAGTCACTCAGGAAACATTCTTGCAAAAACTTAATTGAAATGGACGAGAAGAAGTTTTGAGAAAGTTGATGACGAACGATGGAGTCAGGGTGATCCTAAAAGCTCCCTTTGAGCATGTTGTGCTCAGGTGAGCTAAAAACAAGAAAGCAACTCACATGCAACACTCTTCAACATTGACAGACACCTTGCAATAACAATAGCCTGCTGGACTTTTGGACAATGAAGCTAATAAGAATTAGAAGTTTCTCATTTCCCCCAATATTTTCTTTAAATCATACAGCATTATGAATTGGACGTATTTTTGTTCAAAGTCTATTTCATTTATGGGTAGACAAGATAGTTTTGTCAGTTAAATGATGATAAATAGATGGTCAACTGAACAATCTTTTTTGGTGGAGAAGAACTCAGACACATTTTGTTTGTAGAATTTGTATTTATAGAAACTATTTATTCTAGAATGATAACATGTAATGTACATAAAAAACTTCTCAGATATGTCAAGGGTTTGGCTAAACACATAGGCATGGATCAAAGTCTTGTGCTGAATTTCTTGATATGGATTAGAAATCCTGTAAGAAGGAAAGCAAGTTATCTGCATTTTTACTTTGCAGATAGATTCTTTGCATCTTCATTTAACCAATGAAAATCTAAAATGAAATACCAAATAAAGTTTTATATAGTTAAATTAAATGACTTATCTTGATACACAAGGATTCCTTTGCAAAGACAAATAGGAAATTGTAAGTACAAAATGTCTGAATGTGAAATATACTGACTTGAGTTTTGATATTTCAGTTGCTCACTTTATTACCATTATACAGAAGATTATTGCTAACAAATACATGTAGTCATGTACAGTGGAGTATTGGGCAGAAGAATAAATCATTTTTTTAGACAGAATAATTCATCAAATTTGTAACGAATTTATAGTAAATAATGATACAACAGATGGGTCATCATATTCAAAGCTTTTCCATTAGTCTTTTTTACAGATAGCCAGCTTTTAATTAATTTTTTCCTGTTTTACAAAATTTTGGACCTGTCCAAATTCAAAGGTTTTGCAGACGAAAATTTAAAGTGGATTTAATTTGAAAAATAACCATTCAGAAGGGTAGAAAATAGCATGGAAAAGGAAGAAATTGCTTGCTTTTCTTCTTTTTTTCACAATGTTTTCTCAATCATAAAATCACAGACACATAAAAAGCAGGGATTTAACAGCAAAGGGTTAAATAGTAAGTTTAAAAGCCAAAGGATTACTTTTTTATGAAAAAATTTCCAAACTTTTATAGGTAGCTACGATTCTTTTTAATATGGCTAAGTTTTGATAATTCATACTCATACATAGATGAAATTCAATATCAAGATGCATTTTTCAAAAATTTCAAATTGAATTCCAAAAATTATTGACATAGGTAGGATCTTACTGATCTTACTGAAGCTATAGACAAACATCAGCCTGCACATATGTGCAGTCTGATCTTTGTCTATACCACCTGATTTCATTTTTAAACCAGAAAATTTTAATTTTCAAGATGATTACCCACTCAGTTTTACCAAGATTTTTTTTATTCGGCATGACAAGGGTTAACAAGGTTCCAAATTGTCATAAGATACGCCCTTCACACTGCTTAGTATAAACTGGGGGTTTAAATAGAACTGAGGTTATTTTGAATGAATGTTTTTTGCACACATGAAGTTTCATGATCCTAGCTGTTATACTTTTACAGATATACTCCGGAAAAGATTCAAGTCTGAAAAACAACAAAGGGCAATAACTCAAAAAATAGGTCAGGTAGAATTAGGGTTATTGTACACTGCACTCCCCCTTGGTGAGATCTATACACCCATGCAGTTTCATGATCCTAGCTATTATACTTTTAGAGATATACTCCGGAAAAGATTCAAGTCTGAAAAACAACAAAGGGCAATAACTCAAAAAATAGGCCAGGTAGAGTTATGGTTCTTGTGCACGGCACTCCCCCATGATGAGATCTATACACCCATGAAGTTTCATGATCCTAGCTATTATACTTTAAAAGATATACTCCGGACAAGATTCAAGTCAGAAAAACAACAAAGGGCAATAACTCAAAAAATAGGCCAGGTAGAGTTATGGTTCTTGTGCACTGCACTCCCCCTTGGTGACATCTATACACCCATGAAGTTTCATGATCCTAGCTATTATTCTTTAAGAGATATACTCTGGACAAGATTCAAGTCTGAAAAACAACAAAAGGCAATAACTCAAAAAATAGGTCAGGTAGAATTAGGGTTATTGTACACTACACTCCCGCTTGGTGAGATCTATACACCCATGCAGTTTCATGATCCTAGCTATTATACTTTTAGAGTTATACTTGGGACAAGATTCAAGTCTGAAAAACAACAAAGGGCAATAACTCACAAAATAGGCTAGGTAGAGTTATGGTTCTTGTGCACTGCACTCCCCCTTGGTGAGATCTATACACCCATGAAGTTTCATGATCCTAGCTATTATATTTTTAGAGATATACTCCGGACAAGATTCTAGTATGAAAAACAACAATGGGCAATAACTCAAAAAATAGGCCAGGTAGAGTTATGGTTGTTGCGCACTGCACTCTGTAATGATGAGAAGAACACAATAGCCAAGTTTGAAGTCGATCGGACTTCAAGTGACAGAGTTATGCTCCGGACAAAGAAGTGGACGCTGCCGGACGCCCGGATACCCGGCCACCCGGAAGCCACAGGTGATCCCATAATACGTCCCGTCTTCGACGGGCGTACAAAAAGAGCCCAACATGTAGGAACAAGAGCTGTCGGAGGACAGCGAAGCTCGACTATTCCTAGTGCTGGATAGTAACAGCAAATCAATATTGACTTGTGAATTCAATAAAATGAAAGCCAAGAGAAAAGAATATTTGTCTAGAGGCTGATATTATGGTCACAGGAGCATGTGCAAAGTTTCAAAGCAATACTTTTTAAGGCCGAAAAGGGTTAAAATTCCACTAAATTAAATATCAGAGTAATGAATCTTTTTCTGTGGGCTTATATTATGGTCAAAGAAGCATGTGTAAAGTTTCCAAGCAACAGCTTTAGTAGATACAGAAATATTACAGATGTACATCAGTTGAACATAAAAACTTAACTGAGATTTCTGAGTCCAAAAAGGATTAAAAATCCACTAAATTCAATACTAGAGAATTGTCAAGAGGCTATTATTATGATCACAGAAGCATTTGCAAAGTTTCCAAGCAATAGCTTTACTAGAATTAGAGATATAACTGATGTACAACATTTGCACGTAAAAACTTAAGCAAGAATTTCTGAGTCTGTAAAAGGTTAAAATTCGGTGAAATTCAATATCAGAGTAATAAATCTTTGTCTTGAAGCTGATTTCATAGTAACAGAAGCATGTGTAAAGTTTCCAAGCAAGAGCCTTGGTAGAAATAGAGCTATAACTGATATACAACATTTGCAAGTAAAAACTTAACCAGGAATTTCTAAGTCAGAAAAGGGTTAAAATTCCATTGAAATTCATTAACAGAGTATTGAATTGTTGTCAAGAGGCTGAAATTATGGTCACAGAAGCATGTGCAAACTTCCAAAGCTATAGCTTTAGTAGAAAATGAGATATTACAGATATACAACATTTGCACATAAAAACTTAACAAAGAATTTCTAAGTCCAAAAAAGGGTTAAAATTCAACTAAATTCAAAATCAGAGTAATGAATCTTTGTCAAGAGGCTGTATTATAGTCACAAAAGCATGTGCAAAGTTTCCATGCAACAGCTTTTATAGAAACAGAAATATTACAGATAAACAACATTTGCACGTAAATACTTAACCAAGATTTCTAAGTCCGAAAAGAGTTAAAATTCCACTAGATTCAATATCAGAGTATTGAATCTTTGTCTAGAGACTGATAGACTAGTAATCCAATCTCAAATTTTGAGACCAGGGAGGCCCGGTTTGTAACGGATGCAGACAATGATATTTTGTTTGCCCAACATCTGAGGAACAGCCCTAGGCTTGTCTGCAGACTCACAATCCCTTCTGTGGGTCATTACAGAGGTCAAAGGTCATGGAGTGCAAAACAGTAAAAATTCGTATAAATGCACCTATATTTTATGATATGATCAAAATAAAACCAGGCTTTTGGTATTTTCAAACTGTAAATATGCAAATAATATTCAAATGATTGTATACCTGAAAAATGGCAGCAAATAAGTCATCAATAAAAGATCAAAGTACTGAAAGTACTGAGTTACAAACGGAGAATATTTGGGTAAAAGCAACATATAATATAACTATAGAATACGGATAAATTCACGTGATACATCTTACATATTCAACACTCGAATATGAATTCATATAAGGCTGTCCATTTGGTCTATTGCTCGAACATAACTTTGAACTCTAGGCAGTTGGAAAACAAAATCAACATTTTTGCCAGGAATCAAGCAATAGAACAAACCAATTTTGGCGTACTTCAATCTGAAAAAAATGATTTATGTTTAGCACAGATATGAGAATCATTTGTCATTTGTAGATGGCTTCAATGCAACACAGGACAACATCTTAGAATGAGTGGTCGATTTCGTTAAAAGGTTCTGCAATTTGAGACCTATTGATTTACAGTTTTTTCCAGTCGGATCGGTGCGAATTCATACGCTTGTCGATATGCTACTAGGTTCATAAAAGTTTGTGACGTATCGTACATGTGATGAGGTGCACAGTATTTGAAGTTTTACCATTGTGTGAACGTCAAAGTGTAGTTACATTGCCAAGATGCGACATGAAAGTCTGCATGCCTTCCATGATAATGCACATTTGACACATTGGTGTTTTACAACATACAGAATTTCTGAGAGAGTCATTGGTAGAAGCAGTCCTTAATTTTGCTTTAACCACAATGTCTCGAAATGACTTAGAATCCGAAGGTTCCGGCTGCAAGGGATATTCCTAAAACAACATTTTCTACGAGATTGGATATTATTTTGAAATCAAATAATATAAGCCATTACGGATGAAATTACAGTATCGTTTGATACCTTTTTCAAGCATTGTTTAAAATTTTCTCTATGAACCGATGAGAAAACCTGCAAGCAGGCTTAGAAAAAAGGTATTTTCCCCAAATTAAGCGTAATTTTTTGTACTAAATTTTAAAGATAAATAAAAAAAATGTTCTAAAATTTTCTTATAGATTTTCACACACTTTTTAGTGCATTCAAATCAAATCTAGTTCGTTTGAAAAAAAGTATGCGCCATTATGCTTACTTAATAGCATTTCCCCTATTTTTAGGCAACTGTAGGGAACAAAAAAAATTAGGACAACTGACAATATCGTTTCGTGTTTATTCGCATCAATAACACTTCGCGCTTAAATATTTCACGTCGGTCACACTTTTTGCAGCTTTGTATCGCCGTAATAAAATGACCTTTACAGACCTTAGTAGTTTATTTAAGCAAGGTAAATTTGTTCTTTTACTTTTTAGAAACATTTTAATTTTTTGAAATCCAAACATTCAAAATAAGTTTGTGATACTTTCAATATTTTGAGTCACAACCAGGCAAGAGGGTTTGACTAGAATTAAAAAAAAAGAAAAAGAAGAATGGGTTCTTTCATGATTTTCAGAAAATCAGTAAAGCATGGGATTATTTATGTCAGTTATAGAATACATATGTGTATATAAGATCAATTTTGTGAGAAGCACGTAACAATTCTAATTCAAATTATAAGAACAGGAGCACCTTGAACGATAGATAATACAAATAATTAAACAAGAGCTGTCACTGTAAGATGACAATGCCCCCGACACCGCTTTGATTTAGAAGTTATGGAAAATGTTAAAGTTTTTGGACGGACAGACGGACGGACGGACAGACGGACGGACGGACAGACGGACGGACGGACAAGTCAAATTTATGATGCCTCCCTATCGGGGGCATAAAAAGGCGAATGAAGATCTGGATTTAGCAAGCAAAACAGGGAAACATGGATTATTTTGTCACAGGACAACCAGAACATTGGAAATACAGCTTTGGCTGTATTAAAAGTGTTTGACATCAGAAGACGATAAAACAAAATAATTCTTTGTGGTAAGTAAGCCTTTAATATTGCCGACATGAGGAAAACTGTAATTGTATGTAGTTCACACATTTTTTCTTAGTTGATGGTTTCGAAAAATTAAAATGGTAATAAAATGATGAAATTAAATGAATAAATCAATAAAGTTTGATCTGTATACGCTCTTTTGAAGGTGATTAAGTTGAATATGAACCTTCTATTTAGCCTTACGTAGTCTGTAAGGCTTATCGTGAAATTGACATAAGGAATGATATATAATTGAAATGAATTGAATGAGCAACTTTTAAATGAAATCAACGTTTTTGGTTGAAACTGATATATCCTATCTAATGATGTAATCTTACATAAATATATCTGTGTGGTTTCATATACCAATCAGACTTTTCAAAATTCACGCTGATCAATGAAATCATTGAATGAATTGAGTGCTTAGAATTTCGAATTGATTGCGAGCAATTCCGGAACGTTGGGAATGATTTCCAAGTGTTTTTATTGAGATGGTTTGGAACACCAAGAACGAAGCGCTGAGAAAGTGATTCAGAATGAATTTGAGTGGGGTCAATTTCACCCATGTCCTTAATGACAGTACGATGCCATGCGGTCATCGCGTGGTTTTACGGGAACCGCAAACATAACGATTCATTTTATATAAGATTTTCAAATATATATGTACGCATCAAACCTGTTATGCTTTAGATTGGCTTGCTTTTCTTCATATTCAATTAGCATTAACCGTTTACTTATTGATTGATTGATTAAAAGTCTATTTCAAGAAAGAATCAGCATGGAGGCCTCATTCCAGCAGCATTTACTTCTAAAAGACTCTGCCATATTATTAAACTCTACCTTAAGCTGTAAAAGTGTGCCTTTTGCCAAGCAGCGTTGCGATGTTGTGTAGCAACTGAATATATAATGACGTCAAGCTGGCGGGAAATTATCAGTAAAGTTTCACAATAATTTCAGTCAATTTTAGAACAATCTGAGTTATGTTCCTTGATTTGAAATAATTGCAATCCAACACAATCAAGAATTTGATTGGTTTAAATCGCATCACTTTGTGAATTCCGATGCACTTTTTTTCTGTATAAATTGCAATAGCTATTTCGGGAAAACCCTGACCATCGATCTGCAAGTCCAGTGTTGAAGGAACTCGAAAATCCCTCGTTCCCCTTTCATAAGACCTCATCGCTATTTTTATCAGTTTAGAATTCAAATATTTGAAAAATAATCTTTCACTTCTGATTTACAGCGAGTCGACGAAGATCATCAGGCAACGTTTTCAACCTCACTCGGCTGAGCTGATTTCATTTTAAAATGAAGCAGTAATAGGCAGAAAAAAATCTGATAATAGATACCTTTAGAAACATAAAAATTGTCATCTTTTGGGTCAAATTTTTAAAGCTAGCTTTATGATAGCAATAAACGTTTTATATACGACTTAAAAATAGATTTTGCGATATATATACGCACAGAAAGTAGATTTTCGAACCTTTTATTATTTGGCCGAGTATTTTGATTGTTTCTTACATGTAGATCTAATGGATTGCAATTATAAGGGCCTTGTGTACTTTTCACTGCTTTTATTGGAGTATAAAGTTCAATTACCTTAGCACATGGCTAAAACATAACGCCTTATGGGCGTTATTTACCATGTGCTAGGGCAATTGCACTTTATACTCCAATAAATGCAGTGAAAAATAAACTCATCCTTATAATTTATCGCTATGTTGTGAATCCCTTAAGTGCGTTTGCCTTTAAGGATAATAGTTACAAAATGAGGCTTTTTGGATGAAGAAATATTAAGTTCCGAAAGTGCTCAGGTCATTTATGCTTCAAACAATAATCTAAACTACTCACTGTTTGCGTACAATTGATGTTTATATATAATGTGTCGGAATGAAAAAAAAAAAGAAAAAAAGAACAGATAATGATGTGTGACCCTTCATGCGTAAAGGATCCATCTAGGAAGTGTGTAGAATGCTAATCCTACTTAAACTGCGCAGACTGACTAGGATCGAAAGATTTCGCACTCTCATTATTTTCTGATTCTAGTATGATCACTCTACCTTCCATTGAAAGATTTTTGAAACCCCAGCTCTGGTTGACCTGTAATAGAATCAATTTCTTTTTCAAATGAGTATTATACACAATTCCCAGATGTCCCCTGAGCGCGTGACGGGTCACGTATATTTGTTGGGGGGTTTTTTTAATTTCTTTTTTACTCAACTTGTTTCAAAAATATTTTCAGGGTGATATTCTGACGTTGTCGGAATCGATAACAATAGTTATATATATATAAGGACTATTACATATACATGTATACATAAGTATGAACTAAAAACGATCAAAATTATTATTACAAATTATGATAAAAACCAATTCAAATCATCTTTAATACTTTATACTATCAGTAAACATAATGAATAAATGTATTTGGAGTCAGTTTTGCAACACACAAAACGCAAACAAACTTCCATGCCTAAAATGTCAGTACTTTCAGTACTTTGATTTCAAAAAATGCTTCAAAGTCCTAAATTTCGTTTGTGTAAACATTTGTTTTATAGAATTAAATCATTTTCAAACCATTTCAGTCAATTATTCATCGAGGAAAGCTGCATAACAGTCAGTTTAGAATGATATATTTCCGTAATAGCGTAAATGCACTTGATGACCTTTGACCCCCGTAATTTGCATAATATACATTTCCTGGACTGCAGACAGGGCAGATTTTGTTTGGCAAAGGTTGATGAACAGTTTCCACTATATAACTTTGCATTACATTTCGGGCCTCCCTAAAGTGATTTCTAGAGGTCTCCTGAAAAATAGTTACCCGTCTATGATGTTATGGGCACAGAAGCATGTGCAAAGTTTCAAAGCAATAGCTTGAAACAGAGATTTTAAACACTTGCACTTAAAAACTTAACCCAAGCATTACGCCGACGCCCGGGTGACCGGAATAGCCCCCCTATTCTTCAAATAGTTGAGCTAAAAAGTTAAGTACGCAAGTTCGAGGCAAAGTTTTGGGTCAATGATTAATATTTTGTCCTTGAGAAAATGATCCCTCCAAATTGCATGTTGCAATCAAGCTGCATAACACAAAATACTTCTTCATTACATCGGCTTGAAATGGAAAATTTTTAGCTCCCATGTTTAATTTTTGAAAACAGACAGAATGGTGTATCCTGGTAAAAAGATATTGATGCAGGGGCATAGAAAATAAATAGAGGTTAATCATTTGTTTCCTTGTAAGATCAATTTATATTTCACTGAGTGAACAACAAAAGCTATATTTTCACGAGTGGCAGAGCCACGAGTGAAAATATAGCTTTTGGTTTTTACGAAATGAAACATTAATCGATCTTGCATGAAAAACAAATGATTATTCTATTTCTTTAACGCAAAAATGAGACAAAATGTGAAATTTCTAGGACATATTTTCGTAAAGCGTGTCATATTGCACGTGATTGCTATAAAACGTTCATTGTGACGTCACTTATTTCGCCCCGCATAGATGACGTCAGATAGGGTTAAATGCACAAAAGCAGGGTATACAATTTTGATAATTTCACTGCTTTTGTGGTGAGATTATCAAGTGATAATCTATTGTTATTTCTCGATAAACCACCGAAAAGCATTAAAGAAATGACAACAATACCTGCATCTGTTTTTTGTGTAGTGGACAAAAATCGTTTGTCGTTGAAATTCTGTACCACGCAGTTTGTCAGTTGGATATATGTTCCGACTTCATTTTATCCTCCGACACATTCCTCCATAGTGACACCTTGCATCATCCTGTTGCGTCTCTGATACATATTGATCTGACTGGGGGTGTCCTGCCCATTTACTTTCACAACTCTCTCAATTTCTACCTGCAAGAATATTCAAAATTATTGATTGGATGGTTTGAATACTGTTTTCATTAATATTTCAGTTATATCTTAACCCTTTCCTGTTTTACAAAATTTTGGACCTGTCCAAATTCAAAGGTTTTGCAGACGAAAATTTAAAGTGGATTTAATTTGAAAAATAACCATTCAGTAGGGTAGAAAATAGTGTGGAAAAAAAAAACAAGAGGCCCAAGAGGGCCTGTATCGCTCAACTGCCTAAAAATCTGAAGATTTGAAAGAGAGATATTGAAAATAGAAGGTAATGAAAGTGAACATCATTCAGAAGGAATTCTGACTTTTTCTAGGTTGTAACTGACTTATAAAGGAATGAACTTATTTAACTTATATGTATTATTACAAGGAAGAAAACTATTTAGATATCACTTTGAAACAAGAGGACCAGGATGGCCCCAAACCGCTCACCTGAATTTATTGATCCAGTGGATCTCATCCAATACAAATTTCTTGAGCAACTTTTAAGAAGAGGGTCACCCAAGGAACATTCTGGTAAAGTTTCATTGAAATCAGCCTAATGGTTCAGGAGGAGATGTCATTCAAAAATTTCGGGGTAAAAAAAAAAGCCCCTCCCTGCCACGCCCATATTACGGAGTCAATCCAAATTTCTTGAACAACTTTAGAAGAGGGTCACCCAAGGTAAAGTTTCATTGAAATCAGCCCCATGGTTCAGGAGCAGATGTAGTTCAAAGATTTCTGGGTCAAAATAAGCCCAGCCCTGCCACGCCCATATTTTTGGGTCAATCCAAATTTCTTGAACAACTTAAGAAGAGGGTCACCTAAGGAACATTCCAATAAAGTTTCATTGAAATCAGCCCAATGGTTCAGGAGCAGATGTCAATCAAAGGTTTCAGGGTCAAAATAAGCCCCACCCTGCCACGCCCATATTTGGGTGTCAATCCCAATTTCTTGAACAAGTTTAGAAGAGGGTCACCCAAGGAACATTCTGTTAAAGTTTCATTGAAATCGGCCCAATGGTTCAGGAGGAGATGTCATTCAAAGGTTTCAGGGTCAAAATAAGCCCCGCCCTGCCATGCCCATATTTGGGGGTCAATTAAAAAGAGGGTCACCCAAGGAACATTCTGGCCCAGTTTCGTCAAAATCCATCCATTGGTTAAGGAGGAGAAGATGATTTAAGAAAAGTTTATGGTCGGACGGACGGATGCACGTCGGAGACCTCGCCATGATAATAGCTTGCTGGCCTTCGGCCAGTGCAGCTCAAAATTGCTTGTCAGAAGCAATTTCTTCTTTTTTCACAATGTTTTCTCAATCATAAAATCACATATAGTAAAAAGCAGGGATTAAACAGCAAAGGGTTAAAAGCCAGTTTCCTCTCATTTTATGCTCCCTTACATTACACCCTTTATTTGCCTGCAGCTGCTATCCCACAAAAGTTTGTGAATTGTATCAGTGATTGGCCGATTAATTGATTATAATTGACAATCCGTTGGTCTTGGCTTTTAATTGCATCAATCCACTAGGAAATTCATAATCAAATAATCAACCTTTCTAACACAAGAATGAAAGCCTTCAAACAATTGTTTAAAAAAAATTAATTGGATAAAATCCTGCAGCCATATTTCAACATGAAGATTACAAAATTAACCTAAAGCTATTTAAAAATATTAGAAATTTCTAACAAAGTTTTAACTTTATAAATTATAATTTGAAATTCAGTTTCATATATCAAAAACAGGTTTTCTTACTTGAAAAATTGTTTTCATAATTCAGTGAAAAGAAATTGACAAAGCAGTGTTTTGTATTTGATCAGTTTCCATTTTATTTATTTTATGTATTTGATCAGATCTCCAGGAAAACCTGCAAAAGATGATATCACTTGGTAATTTTCTTTCTCTCAACTGGTTACTTCAAAATGAACAATTCTAAAATTATCCAAAGTCAATGAATTGGAAGACAGAAGTGCATAGGCATAGAAAAATATCATGGAAACATTGGGAAGAGGGGAGAAATTGCTTGGAACAAGGGATTTCTCCGGGTTTTTTTTTTACCAATGTTTGCCCACATATATTCACTTTTAGTGCATGAATACCCGTTTGTAGAAAAAATGTTACTTCAACAGGTACAAGGCACATCAAGCTATATAGGAAAAGAATACATTTTTCATTTTCTATGAATATAAAATTGCACTTTCTCATTATTGAAGTTTAAATCTATTTTCAATAATATTGCCATTTAGGCAGTTTTTCCTGGATAACTGATCATTTATTGTCATCTTGCGCTTGCTCAGAAAGTAGTTTCATTACAGTAAACAGTTTTTTCTCTCATCAGAAATTTAAGTCAATGGGGGTTGAAAGTAAAATCCTTATCAAACCTAAGTTTAAATCTACTAGGTGTGATAAACTTCTTTGCGTAAAATCTCTATGAATTGAGAATTGATTCGGCCCAGTGGTTCAGGAGAAGAAGTTTTTCTAAATTGTTGACGACGGACGACAGACTTGGCATCACCCTAAAAGCTTCCCTTGAGCATGTTGTGATCAGGTGAGCTAAAAATATACAATGTATAAAGAAAATACTCACTGCAGTCACTTGGCCCTTTACGGAAACTAGAGTTTTGACAAGTGTCATCTTCACGTCCTTGATTTCTACCTCAGGGGCATCAGGGGGGCAAGCCAGGTAGAGGGCTCAGTAAACTGTCTGGAACTGGCTGGCCAAGACTTGATTTTCTTACTTTTGATCTTTTGGGTATCACAATGGTATTCTCTTCTTTCTTTAGAATGGAATTCAAAATCAGGATAGCACTGCTCACTTTGCAAACATTGTTCATATTAACATCACAAAGTTTGGCTTTTACTGCCTTAGTGTGGTCAGCTTAGACCCAGAGTTATGGATTGTCTTGATAGTCCACTAACTGCTGTTTTTGTAGCTTACTTTCTCTCCTTTGCCAGCTACAATTGCCAGTATGGCTACTGAATAGAGTTGCTCTTTCCCAAATGTATCAAAAATTTGTTGTAGAGTTGCCATCTGCATTTAAGAAAAAAAAAACAACTACATGAAATGAGATGCATTTTAGAACTTCCTAGACAATTTTTCTTCAGATAAGAACAATGGCTTTGTTCAAAGAAACTTGAAATACAGGATCGCCTTTCATATATCAATAGTAACAAAACTTCAAGAGAAAAAAATTATCATATATATATATTAAATCCATGAAAACCTGCCTAAAAGACTTGTCAATTGACATAAACTCCATTTTTTAAAAAGATGTATAATTTCATGTTCATAAAACAGATTTTTAGATATTTTCCAAAATCAGGTGAATAGATTGCTTTTTCCTGATTCTATTACCATTTGCCATAAACTGAGATTTTTAGCAATAAAGGTAATAAAATTGGGAAACATTGAGAAAATAGAGGCGCTTGAGCACCTGATTCGCTCCACAAGCCTGAATATCCTGATAATGATTATTAGAGGATGATAAGGCTGTATAAAACAAGGATCTTTCCAGTGAAATTTGTTTGAAATCCATAAATAAAAATTTCAACACTAACAGAATGTTACTGCACAATATACTGGTACTTTGTCCACAAAATTTTGATTGTAGATCTTTCCGCTTTTCATTAAACACTACTATAAGGGTGTTACTTCAAAATAATTGTTTGTCATCAAAACAAAAACAAAATTCTACATAATGATAATAAGAAGTAAAATATTAGATCCAATATATTTATTCTGCCCAATGCCTTAGAGTGCAGACAACTGAGCTTTTTCTTCCCCACCCTGAACCTTCGTAGGCCACTTTACACCACTTGTCCTCTTTGTGCAGAGTCACCCTTTGTTCAACTAATCTGACCAATTCTCAGGAGGTATCTCAGGCCCCCTATTTAACCTAATGTTTCTAAACATTTGGATTCAAACAAAGCTTATCTTCCTTCTAACCTACAGTCTTTACACCTATCAAATTTAATGAGTCTAAAAAATTCATCATTTAGGTGATACCAAAAGGGTGATCAAATATTCACTTTATATGTTGAAATGTCCTCTGCAAATTAAAAGCATGTTGTTTATCTAATCAAACAATTTTCGCAGCCTGATACAACTTCACAGAAATAAAATTCCCATGATATTTGGTTGAAATCCATATGTCTAAACTTTGAAAAAAAAATGTTTACCCTATATTGGATATTCCTCCATATAACACATCAAAAGAAATGACCTCTGACAAAAAAAACATATTTTGCATCTGATCACAATAATTTTTTGCAGACTGATAAAGAATCACTAAACAACCATTCCAATAAAATTCGATTGATATCCATCAGTTAGATTCTGAGAAAATGATTTTCAAAGTTTTCACTATATAACATATAGAGAAATGACCTCCGCCCATAAAACACTTATTTTTCATCTGATCACAATATATATTTAAAGACTTGAAAAGGATCACTAAAGAATCATTCAAATGAAATTTCGTTGTTATCCATTGGTTAGGTTTTGAGAAAATGATTTTCAAAGTTTCCACTATATAACATGTAGAGAAATGAACTCTGCCCATAAATTACACATTTTTCATCTGATCACAATAATTTTTTGTAGACTGATAGAGGTACACTCAAGGATAATTCATGTGAAGTTTGGTTAATATCCATCCTTTAGTTTCTGAGAAAAGCCACCTATTACCATATGGAAATTAGCCACGCCTACTACAGCCATGATTTTCAACCAATTAAAATTCTTTGAAGGAATCTGACAGAGGGTCACACAAGAAACATGCCTGTGAAATTTGATTGAAATCCATCCAGTACTTTATGATGAGAAGATTTGTAAAGTAAAATTTTAAAGACGAACAGACGCACACACACATGGACGACGGACACCCCACTAGACAATAGCCAGCTGGCTTTTTGGCTAGTGGAGCTAAAAATAGTATTCTGTGTTGGAGGTAGCTCTACTACTACCTCCTCAATGTCTCCTTACAGCTGTAACATACTGTTGGTATCATGCTCATGCTCTGGTTACAACAGTATGGTGTCCCCCCCAGTACCATGCCAACATCACGGTGGGAAGCCCCTTGCTCCACCATACCTACAGCACGCCACAATTGTTCAACAGATAAATGTCGTCTGACATTAGGATTAGCCACAAGTAACAACTTAAAAGTCAATAAAGTACTGAAAAACAGAAACTAAACATCTACACAAAACCTGTACATGTAGAAAATGAGAAAGGACAGGTAAGAAACCGGGATTCCTCATTTTGCACGAGTCTCGCAAGAAAATTACGTGTCAAAATGAGTGTTATATACATAAGATATCTTGTCAATACATTATTGTTCAATTTCAAACACAAACAAGAATGTGTTGTTTTTTTTAAATCAGCTCCTGTAGGACAGAGAAAAAGTTTGGTGTTGTGCAAACTTTGATTAGTATATAAACCATTTATCAAGTAAATTTTTTTTACATTGGTCAAAATTGAAATGAGCAGCAGATGTGAATAAATAGAGGATATTGAATGAGTGGTCATTGAATACTGAATTTATTAAATGAGTCATCTATAAATAGATAAATACGTGGCGCAGCCTCGTTTTTATCTGTGTAGATGATGAGTTTAATAAATTCAATACTTAATGAGCACAAATTTGATATTCTATTTATAATATGACGTTAATTTTTGTGATAAAACAAGGAAATTACAATATTTATCAATTCAGGTTATTCTGCGAAACATATAACGCCATCTATGAAATGACAGAACGAATCCATTGTGACATCATTTTCGCCTAGAAAATATAACATTGATAGCTGTTCTTTGTACATTTGCATAGTTATTCCACTAGTGTAATAACACACGTGTAATATCAAAATTATTCAATGGGATTATTTCACACCCGCGGCTTAAGTCATATTATAAATAAGGATAATCGTTTGTTTCAGAGTAATAAGAACAATCTATATTTCAGTGAGTAAACAACAAAAGCTATATTTTCATATATGGCAGCGCTGCGAGTGAAAATAAAGCTTTTGATGTTGTCAAAGGGTTTGACATTTCATGAGGTTTAAAAGCGTGACACCACAGGATGGGAACACTGTCTGCAGTGTTGATCATTGTAGATTTTGTCCCCTGACAAAACCAAAAAAATGTGCAATATAGTTTGCTAGAGTGCAAATATCTCTAGTCTCAATGAACAATACCCTCTGTGATTTATTTTACCTTTCAAAGTATGAAATTTTTATCAATGTTGCAAATTTTATATAATATTAACATACTAAATGTAGGACAGGGGAGACAACAAATGGATATGTCTGATGAACTTATGCACAAGTGGTCTCCCCTGCTCAAAAAAATCTTTAATGTGACTTTTTTTTTTTTACAGCAGTATTTGTTTTATCTTTTTGGTGCTGTTGGTTTTTTTTAAGGTAATATATGTAATGTCTTATATGTCTTAAATTGTCAAGTCGGTGTTCAAAGTTCATCAGAGCTTGTGTTATTTGTTATGTAGGAGGGCTTTTTTGTAAATAAATTTTAAATGACTTGACTTGACTTTCTTTCTTTGGTTATACACTGCACAAATCTTTCCTACTTTTGAAAAAAAAGGTTATAATATTTCAGACAAATATCAAGTGAAATCATTATTTTGTCGCCGCTATAACATGAAAACAGCATAGTTACAGCAGACTGTCGTTATAAGCTTATTGTTTCGTTTTGTCTCAGGTCGCTTCACACACTCATGCGTTTCACATGCTGAAGCAATTGCTCGAACATAAAATAAATCAGGGAAAAAATTAAGGATTAGAGAACAAAAAGATTGAAGTTTTAATTGTGTCACTTTCTGATAATTGGTCAACTGTCAAAAGGTGTGTCTTTTCTCGGTAAGCATGTATTAACAAAGCCTGTATACCTGTTGACACTATCCTCCAACAATTGCCGTTAACGGTCAAAATAATCTTGCTTCTACACTTTAAGGCCAAAATCAATGTCCAAAATCATAGATAAATTTCCGATAGGGATTGTCCAAAATAAGAGATACAAAATAAATTATTTTATGAAATAACTAAAGGTGTCCAAATTCTTGGAGTGTCTGAATAATTGGATGAATTACAGTATACTCATCTAAAACAGATAAAAACTCGGGATTGCCTCGTTTTATCTGATCTAGATGACTTGTTTATAAATTCAGTATTTTCATACCAACACATTCAATATCCTCTATGAATTACTATCAGAACATAATTTATTTCATTCCTTAAATATACCTACCTCCCTTGTCTTCCCTTTTTCCTGTGGTCCTTGCTCTATTTTGATCTTTCTCAGAAATCTGTCATTGGTGTCCATTACTGACAGGAAAATGAAAACAATATGATAAATACCATTCTAAGTCGAAAGTCTTCCTTTGGCAGAAATTTGTTTAATGATGAGATTTCATTCCAGATTTTCCCCCAAAAACCAATTTCAATTTTTAAGAAGGACTCAATTTGCTTATTAATGTTCTTCCAAAATAGCACCAACAGTTTGCTTAGACTGCATTACTTTTCAATAGACAGATACACCATATGACTGAAACTGCATTCAGAATGACAAAATAGTGCAGACTGTTTTCAAATCAAACCCAACTTTGCACACAAGTGGGCATGCAAAGCGGGGTATAATTTGCAAACAGTTTGCACCATTTTGTCATCCTAAACATAGGGTAGGAGATGTATCTGTCAAAGTAAACTTCACAAACAGTAACGGTGTACACTGAACAGTGACTAGCCAACATATCTACATCATCTACTAACTGTTCTGGCATGACTTTAACCAAAAATATTTCTAAACCTTCCATTAAATCAAGGTGGAAGAGGACAATAGCGTTTTTTGAGATAAGTGAATAAATTTTGGTATGTATATAATCTCCAAGCTAGTGTGATCTCAACAGCGTATATTTCTTTTCATTTTTAATTTGAAAATAACGTTACCATGACTTTGTAAATGATGATTTGGCGCGCTTTCTACAAATTTTCCCCAATGATTGAAAGGGCCCTCAAAATGTTATTCCAATACACTGAAAGAACTTAAGGGTACACATGAATTTACCTTACACAAATGTTGCCGATCAGTGACTTCAATAAGTTTTACGTCAACTTTGCTATCAAATGAAAATTGACTTTTGTAACTGACTTTTATTTCACAAGCTCAATTATGATGTTACCATTAAGTAGCACGTTCAAGGAGTATTTGAGGGTACATTTATAACATTTCAACTGAAATGGGAAAACCTTAATGCATGTTTATGAAAAACAAAGAATCTTTTAGCCATTTAATTTTTCTATATACAGTAAATCAATCTTATACATATTCTGACCAAATTTCTAATAGTTTTGGCCACACTTAATGCCTCTCTAGAGTAAGAAGATAATTGTCATTAAGGCCTTTTTTCCAGTGATATGGCATGGATCTTTCCCATTTTCAAAAAGGATTATCCTTGTGTCCTTACAAACATTCTGACTAAGTTTCATGAAGATGGGACAAAATTTGTGGTCTCTAGAGTGTAAAAAAGAGAATTTTCATGAAGGCCCCTTTTCCTTTGATTTGGCATGGAACCTTCCTACTTTCAAAAGCTTTAATTCTTGTGACCTTGCCAACATTCTGACCAAGTTTCATGAAGATTGGGCCATATTTGTGGCCTCAAGAGTATAAACAAGAAAATTGTCTTTAAGGCCCCTTTTCCTTTGAAATGGCATTGATCCTTCTTATTTCAACTGGGTTCATCCTTGTGACCTGGCCAACATTCTGATCAAGTTTCATGAAGATTGGGCCATATTTGTGGCCTCTAGAGTGTGAACAAGAAAATTTTCATTGAGGTCCTTTTTCCCATGATGTGGCACGGATCCTTCCCATTTTCAAAAGGTTCATCCTTGTGACCTGACCAACTTTCTTTGGCCTCTAGAGTGTAAACACTTAAATTGTTGACACATAACGACACATGACAGACAACCCACACCACACGACTGACATTCAATGATCACAAAAGCTCACCTTGAGAATGATGTGCTCATGTGAGCTAAAAAGAAACAGACTTTATTTTTGTTAAAAGCAATAACAGGGGATGTTCTCCTTTTTCATCAATATACTCACTCTTTTTATTCTAACATACGTTATTCAAATTACTTTCAATTTTTGTTTCAAAACTTTGAATAACATGATTAATGATAGTCAGACTCTAAGTTATTTAGTAAGAATCTAAGTAGTAAAGTAACTAACTCTTAGGATCAAAATAATGGAAACAATCAAAGTTACCTCTCTGCCATGTGATAGTTGTAGGGTCAATATCTAACCTCACAAATTTTTTCACTTCTTCTGGAGTTAGTTCATTTGGGTTCATCTTCTCTATACCAAGATTCTATAATGCATAAAAAATACATGAGCAGGTGCATGACATTTCCAACAATTTAAAATTTGCCCTAAGGAAAGACTCAGGTCAGCCAGTGCATCTGCACAGTCTGACCAGAGTCTTCACTATACCCTTTGTAGATAGATAAGGTCTCAAACTATGTTTTGACGGCCAGAGAAATTTCTAATTGCATCAAGTGGCTTTCTAGGCGACCATTATTTACCCCTCACACACATGTAAGGTTGTTGGAAATGTCATGTTCTTTTAGGCAGAGACTAGATTAACATTTATATCAATATACTAAGTCTTCAATATATATTAATCTGAATTCTATCTGCTATAAGATTAGACAACTAATTATAGGGAAAAGATATCTATATATCCTCATTAAACTTCTCTCTGCCTTGGTACATATTATAGGATTAATTAATGTTTTCAAAGGAGTTAACATTTTTGAGACCCGAATTTTTTATTTTTATATCCGAGTACAATGGACAAAGGTGTAAAATCATTTTGAGGGTCTCTGCAAATGTTAATTCCCTCAAATGCAAGAATTGATACTATAATTGCATTTAAAGAAAGACTTAAGTAATTCATTCAAACACAGATTGCAAATTAATTCATAGAAATGATTGAAAACTAGCTCAAAACATGCCAATATGTCAAGACATGGATTTTGTACGCCTTATACTGAACAATAGCTTACTCTTCAAAATCAAACCTTTGAACTATCTTTTAATGGAAAGCATAAATTAATGAAATTGTGACGAACAAATCTTAAATAAAACGATGTCTTTCATTTAAATTATCAAATTGCCCCAAATTGAGTATTTATAAGTAAAAAAGCCAGGCACTAACAACACATAAATTTACTGATTAATCCACATTTTGTCCATGAACAAATGCCTCTAAGACACTAAAACTTCCATTTTATGCAATAATGTAGAGTCAACACAATACTGTTAACAGTATCTGAAAAGAGAAACTTGCAATAGCCTCTTAATATCATGGAATGTCATACAAGAATTTTATCATACCTTCAATCTCATAAACTGTATTTTTGAAAATGCTCTCTTTCCTTTGGTTTCTGGTACAAGTCTTTTATAGAAAGCTTCATCAGAATGTGTTGACTCATGGAACACTCTAGCATCCAGCTGAGCAGCCAATAAATTGTACACTACAGAGATGGCATGTATATCTCTATTCGGAACACCACTCGGCCAATCTCACAATAAACCTCAGATAAACATAGACAGACTACTTTTAAAAAATACGGAAAAACCTTGGAAAAACTTGATGATGTCAATTAAATTGGCGTAAGCCCTTGAAACTTTGGGTGAAAACATTCGACGTCACCAAGGCTTCTCGTTCACGTCACTGACCTGAAACCATCATATCCTTATATAAATATCTTTAGATTCTTAAATAATGGCTAAAAAATCTTAATTTTTGAAAATGATACTTCATTCTCAAAAATTAAGGTTTTTCAGCCGTTATTTACCTTAAAAAATATATATCTAAAGATAACGCACGTTGTTTCCGCGCTAGTTTTTCTTACACTGTATCCGCCTAACAAAATGCACAATTTTGTTACATACCCATCCGCCTTACATACATCTGAGGTCTATTGCAGTTTATGGAAATGGCCTAGTGATGTTCGGAATGCTCCTATAAAGTGTAGGTCAAGCTCTTCCATAGGAATCACTTGGGAGTAACCTCCCCTGCAGCTCCCCCTAGAATAAAAGATTATGTTAGGACAAAACAAAACATTGAATACTATTACCCCATCTCCTATGTGAATGTATATCAACCATTTAGATGTTTTCAAAGTTTGTTGCACTGAAATCTGTCATGTGACCTGCCAAGAGTATGAAATGTTTCATCCATGCACACTATACACCAAACTCTTGACCGCTTGTGAATTGATTGGTTGAATTGAGTTTAACGCCGCTTTCAACATTATTTCAGTTATATCGCGGCGGCTGGAGCACCTAACAATGGATCCCTGGCATTTCTCTCACCAGTACAACCACCACATCCTTTCCTAGCCTCCAGCTACTATCTCACATAGGTCTATGATTATCAACCCATTGGTGAGAGACAATTTGTCGGAAAGAATGAGTGCCGCTGTCGGGGATCGAACCCGGGACCTCTAGATTGACAGTCCGAGGCGCTACCAACTGCGCTACGACGGCGACCACTTGTGAAAATGGCATCATTTTTTTTCAAATGTAATAAACATGCAAGTGACAGGCTTTTAGTGATTTTATCTTAAAAGTCAACTTTACTCTAAGCTATGTCTCTTTTGTAACATATTTTAATGACAAAAATATTTACACAATATGGTTCAGGTAATAAAACAATTGTTTCATGGTGATTCATGCAATGTTCTGAACTGTAGCCTTTGGCCTTTGGCATAGGGCAACAGTTCGGCACATCATCCCCTCCTCTTCTGTACAATAGTTTTCACAGTTACACTTATCACCATGAAATAACAATATACTGATAAACTTTACATTTAAGAAAGTGGACCCGTAATAGTTCCCTAATAGTTCCGCAAGGTTTCAGAAGTAATGAACTTTAACAGTGTTATCGGAGGTTTCCTAATGATTTTCATTAGGAAATCTTGGTTTACATTGTGAAAGATCATGAGTTCTGAAATGTTACAGAACTATTACGAGTCCACTATCTTAATCCTTCACCTGCTCTTCACAACTATTTTCTACTGTAGATCAGCCTTTGACAAAATTAAGGTTGTGGACCTGAAATAGTCCTTAAATGTTTTAGATGTAATGAACTTTAACAGTGTTGACCGAGGTTTCCTAATGATTTTCATTAGGAAACCTCAGTTAATACTGTTAAGGTTTATACTGTTAAAGTTCATTACTTCCCAAACATTGCGGAACTACCCAAAACAGTCTTTCCTGTGAAATCAATGCCTGTAAAAAAAACCCCAAAAAACACATCATGCAATCACCTTGCACTAAGATGTTATTGCTACATAAGGATTAAAAAATTCTAAAGTGATTTTAGAGATTTGAAAATTTTGTACTAAAATGAATCAAGAAAACAAGAAATAGTGGTAACATTGAATAATTGGTGCGAGTATTTTCTCAGATGAGGATATTTTATTTTTAGAATTTTGTTCCTGATATCAAACATTATACATGACAATTGTTACTAGAAAACCTGTAGTATTTTCTCTTCTTTTAAAAAGTCTTCATTTCTCTCAGTTCTAACTTAACCCTTGTCATGCTGAATAAATTTTGGCCAAAAATTTTCATCAAAATGAAAGGGCAAAAAGCTCTGAAAGTACCAACTGTAGGTCAATTTTTGTTTGAAAAACTAAATCTGTTGACAAATCTGGTTTGAAAGTGAGAAACAGATGGTGTAGACTAACATCATACTGCAAATATGTGCAGGCTGATGTTGGTATATAGCTCCTGCCAAAGCAGGAATATTCCGGGTTCAGCATGACAAGGCTTAATATCTATTTTAAATTCCTTTGTCATTATTTAAATGCAAAAAGTACAGTTCTAGTTTTTAACATTTTCATACCTTTTGACATAGGAGTTAGTGATGGTGAAACCTTTTAGGTAACAAGAAGTGCTTTGAGTAACTAATTTCGGCCATTCTCTTAATAGATCATTAACTGTGGTCCCTTGGGTGATTGTTTAATATAACTTTACCTGTAGAATATCCATGTTATTCAATTATTGATTGATTGAATGGAGTTTTACGCTACTTTCAACATTTTTTCAGTTATATCGCGGCGGCTGGAGCACCTAACAGCTGATTTCTGGTATTTCTCTCACCAGTACAACCATCACACCCTTTCCTAGCCTCCAGCTGCTATCTCACGTATGTCTACGATTATCAACCCATTGGTGAGAGACAAAAAATCGGAAGGAATGAGTGCCGCCGTCGGGGATAGAACCCGAGGCCTCTATATTGAAAGTCTGAAGCGCTTATTCAATTAACTTACCTGATCTACATATAAGCTCCAGACATCCCCTCGGACACGAGTACACGGCATGATGCAGCTTGATAGGTCACCTCGTGCCAGACTGCCTGCATTTTCCGAATGTAATCTAAATACAAACTTGTGATAAATATAAACAACCTTTTTTTTTTAATAGAAATGTAATGTTAATTCAAGCCACCAGTAATTAGTTTGAGAATAAATTTATGTAGATCTAAACATACAGTTAATCTTGCTTGAGCAATTCATGACTATTAAGCAAACGTTTTTATTAAGCAACCATTTTCAAAATCCCATACTTTAAATCAAAATATCTTGAAATGTGTTTAAAATTGGTCCAAAATGTAATGAAATTGAATCCTATGTTGTTTAAACAAACCAGAATCATCTCAATGAGACAATTCTATTGAGTTTTCCAATATAGAATTGTTGAGAATTTTGCAAAAATATTCAATAAAAAAGTATGTTTCTTATTTCATTTGTGGTCAATAACATTCAAAAATTAGATTTTTCAGGTGCAGCATTTGACCAATTTCTCCATATTTACATCTAATAATTTCCTTTGATTAAGTGCAGAGAACCTGGCCTATCTAAACTCAGTAGCCTCAAGGAATTAAGTCTTTATTATCATTATTATTCTTTAACAAGAGGACCATGATTGTCCTATATCGCTCACCTTCGTCTCTTTGACTCCTCCCTTAGCAAAATTAAATGCTTAAAAGATCATTAAATGATCATTAAATTTTAAAAAGAAAGTCATTTTTCTATTCCTATGATCCCTGTATAAGTTTCTAGCCTTTTCTAAACAAGTTTCATGTGTTCAGGCTGTTTACAGACAGTGCCTGATGTTGCCACAGAACTTTGACTTACATTCTCACAGGTGCCCATTTATACACCAAAGTAGAAGGCAGCAGTGTGGAGTACATATCTGGGCCCAAGGTTATAAAAGTTTCTCAGGCTCAGGCCCAATTTTCTCAAATTTCAATTTGAGATTAAAGCCATAATTCTGTTTCATTGCTCATTTTAATGTATCAACATAAAAGAGGATATTAATAAGTCGTTATAAATAACAACTTATTAATATTATCTTTTATTTTCATACATTTATTTTAATTTGAAATTTGAGAAAATTGAGCCATGAGCCTGAGAAAAGTTTTATAACCTCGGTCCCTGGAATCTGAAAATTCCAATGGTTCAGACTATTTTGAGATTTAAAGCCAAAAGTAGCTGAAAGTCTTTTCCCATTTACAGTCTGAACATGTGACCATGCCGATGACAAAATTATAATATTCATCTGTATTCTATTACAGCTGAGATTAGTAGATGACAAGATAAAAGGAGGTTCCATAAGTTTACATGTTCATTTCAAAAGGTTCTTATTTGAATCTTTTCAAAAAATTTAAATGGGTACACACAACATAGTGTTGGCGCAAGTATGATTTCAATATTCTTATCTTAAATTCAAACCGCCTATTCTATATGTTGCCATTCCATGTGTTAAAGATGAACCATTCTGAAAACATCAAGAGAAATTTAACCAATTCACAAAGGTTTGTGCATCCTAAATACTGGGCTGATTTATACCTACCTATCCCCATCTTTTTTCAGGAATAATAGAGTTGGTAACTGGATGACTGTCCACTGTGCAGGTGGTATCTAGAGGTAGCTGAAAGATAAAATTATTCATTGTGAAATGGTATCATGTTTCATACATAACCCGTCATATCAGTCATAGTGTTGCAAACATTGTTTTCCTGGTTTTTCCTAGTACCAGTACTATGAAACATCCATTTAGCCACCAGGAGCCTGTTTTACTAAACAACTTACAATAATTTTTTGCATAAGTCAAAAATTAAAATTGCTTCTACAGAAGTAACTAAATAAGGACCTCTGCCATGCATCATCTCATTGTAATCATCTTTAGAAGACAATTCCAATGTGATATTGCAAGGCTGAATCAAACAAAGAATGAAAACACCAGGTATTATTTGTGATTTTGACTTATGATCAAATTTTTCGTAAGAAGTTAAGTAAAACGGGCCATCAGACTTCCGTTCAAGATTTTCCACCGATTAGTGGAGACAAAATTAGTGTCAGGAAGGATACATATGTGAAACTGTCGGGGATCAAACCCATATCATCCAATGATTAAAGATTTGGAGTCCGAAGGGACCAACTCAATGGCTCAGTGCCAAACAGTTGTAACTCCCTGTATGTTTATAGGGAGTTACAACAGTTTCACGCTATGCCATCAAAATAGGCAATGACTGCGACAGATTTCTATGTTGTTTATCACTTGATGGTCTCACTGCAAGATCAGTGAAATTACCTGATTGTAAGTCATCCTTTTCATTGATTTGTCTTTGTTTTCAGTCATTTCACGCTACGATATCATTTGAGTCTAGCCCATTTTACGTTTCACAGCATCATTTTGCCATAAAATCATGTAAGAAACAACATGCTTAAAGATAATTTATCCTAAAATGTGCACATTTTTTTCTAATTTTTGCATTTAAGTACTGGACCTGTAATAGTTTGGCAATGTTTCAGAAGTAATACCAGTAAACTTTGACGGTGTTCCCCTAATGATTTTCATTAGGAAACCTAGGTCAACATTGTGAAAGATCATTAGTTCCAAAATGTTGAGGAACTTTTACAGGTCCACTACCTTAAAGATCAAATGAAAAGCTATTTTTTGAACATGAACTAAATGTATATTTCCATCAGTTTAATTGAAATAAAAAGGTATAAAAATCCAAGTAAAAAAAAACACACCCAAAAGGACAATATTTACAAAAGTACAACCGTGATTTATTGGAAATTTTCACCTGGCTGTAAACTGAATTTTGTGCTTACCCACTGTGTACGCATTCCTCTCAAAGGTAAACATGGTGAACACTGGTAATATCACAGCTATCGAACAACAACACAAAGGTTCGATATTGTTTTACAGTTATCAACTTGTGCAGTCAGAACAGTTTAAACATTAGCAAGCGGAAACTACAGATGTTTGCTTTCTACCCTAAATCTGAGCTATCTAGTCATGAGTTTATTTTTTACAACAAGGTCTGGATAACCGTAAGTCGGAAACTATGGTATGGTTAGAGTGTATTTCACACCGTTGTAACAATGTGATCTTGTTAAAAATATGATTTCCAACTAAACATTTTTCTCTCACAAATTAAAGTCCGCATTTTTCAGACTATTTGCTTAATGAGTTTGGTGAAAACTTTGGAAAGAAATCCAATTTGATATAATTGAGAGTCATTTTCCATAGAGACCAATTATTTAGCTTCAACTTTTGTTTCTTATACAGATATCAAAACAAACATAACAAGAGGCCAAGGAGGGCCTGTATTGCTCCACTGGCAATTTCTGCTCAGAAAAATCTATGATTAGTGAGATAAAATTGCTTTAGAAAGTTATAAGCTAAGATCTTGTTTAGTTTTAAGGAGATTATCCTTAGTGAAAGCTTAGACATATCATTAAACCAAGATGAATTTGAAAGGGTAACATACTGATGGTTATTGATTCTGTGAAAATCTAAATAGTAGTTTCAGAGCAGATCTTTTAAATTTCATTGTATGGTACCATTATTCTTCAGAGAAGATGTTAAAAGAAACAAGAGGGCCAGAATAGTCCAGTGGAACTCATCCAAGTAACTTTCTGGCAAAGTTTCATTCACATTTGCCTAATTGTTGAATAGTAGATTTTGTTCCAAGATTTGAAAGTGAGAATAGAAGCTGCCCACCTATTCATTACTGTGGAGGCTCATAATAAGTCCCTCTCAACCTCGACCATATTTATAGGCCAATCAAATTTTTGCGAACAACTTTTTGAAAAGGGTCATCCAAGGAAAATTCTTGTAAAGTTTCATTGAAATCGGCCCAGTGGTTCAGGAGAAGAAAGGTTTTTCTAAATTGTTGACGACAGACAATGCACGACAGACTCAGGGTGATCCTATTAGCTCCCCTTGAGCACCAGTGCTCTCAATAAGGGCCAAAATCAGGAATTTTTGTAATTCCCTGTTGGGATTTCAGGAATTTTTTTTTATGAAGTAAGGAATTTTTAACCCCGACCCCTGCTCCCCCCCTCCCGCACACACACCTTCCTTTTCTGTACACTTTGTAAATGCTAGTTTCCTTATTAAATGTTAATTAAATTTTTGCTCCTAAAGTCCATGATTCTGGTTGGTTCTCTAAGAATAAACGACTTCCAAGCCTTAAAACTTGTAGCTTTGACTTTAAGCTGTAGGGACGAGCTTTGGTTTCACAATCCCCTTTTATTACTTTCATTGAATAAATTATGGAAACTAATAAAAGAAAATGTGGAGTTTCTATTTGGAATCGGTCCATAGCTGTATCTTGCGCGGTGAACTTCGGAAATGCGGCTTACTCAAATTTTATTTACGATGTTTTGGTATCCGGCGATAAAATCAAAATTAATGCAGCTTTAATTTTCCTCCGCCTGTCGTTCCAAAGGTGGCGAACGTTCTAGGGTAGTGTGCCAATAAAACTTAAAGTTCTAAGCCTATTTAAACTTACACAGAATTATCGAAATAGCAAAAGTCAAGAAAAATTTGTCATTTCAAATCTCTCGTCAGACATGTTGCAGACAACTTAAATGACGTCAGTGGGATTTCCCCACGTTCTCCGAAGATGCCGATTCTACACGTATTTAAACGAGGACAGTCGAATGACCTTTCGAATGTTTTCTGGTAGCGAAGAGTTTTAGGAATCGATATTTCGAAATTTTATCGGTCTGAGCTGCATGAATTACGTTTGATATAACGAATTTTCCCCTGATTTGAATTTTATTTGTTTCAATAATCCTATCAAAGAACCCTCGCGATCTGTATCCGACAGAAGCGGTAATGACGCGTCGCTAACCCAACAAGATTGCGTAATCAGAGACTGGTTGTTATAGCGACAGTTTAATACCCCGCGTGTTACACATGGCTTGTTTTGTTCAGCTATAATGTGTATGCTCACGTTGATTATCGATTCTTTGCACGTGTAGACTTACGTTAAATCCTTTATAAGGTAAATTCGTAAAACGTCCAGGGTCAAATTACAGGACGTTTTCCTCGAATCTCGGATGTTTTTTTACATCCGGGTTTGATTTTCCGGACGTAATTTCTGAAATTCTGGACGTATATTACGTCGACATCCCCTTATTGAGAGCACTGGAGCACGTTGTGCTCAGGTGAGCTAAAAAGTTGAAGGACTGACTGGCACACAGATGCACTAACGACAGACACCAGGCCACACCATAAACTCCACTGGACTTAGTCCAGTGGAGCTAACTAGCTATTTTCCAAAGATATCTCCCACAATTTAACCATTAATGTGCTGATTTCCATTAATCCTATACCTAGGCAAGATTTGTTTAGAATTCAATCTTAAGAATTATTCTTTCAAATGTTAAGGAAAATATTTCTAATTCTTTTAAGCACCTTGTGAAAATCAAACTCATTTGTAAAAACATTGGGAGAAATGATGAAATATCTTGTAGCAAGAAATGTCCCTCTTCCCTCAATGTTTCCTCATAAAGTAAACAAGAGGACCATGATGGTCCTAGATCGCTCACCTGACTCTCTTTGATCACTTGGACATCACGTCTAGTAAAAAGGCAGATGTCAGAAAGAAGATAATTTCTACATAAAACCAAGTTTCACTAAATTTTGGCCATATTTGAGGCCATTAGAGTTATTTCAAGTAAATTATCATTAAGCCTCCTTTTCCTGTGAAATGGCATGAATCCTTCCCATTTTCAACAGAGTTCATTCTTGTGAGTTGGCAAACATTTTGACCAAGTTTCATTAAGATTAGACCATATTTCTGGCGTCTGGAGCTCTTAAAGGAAAAAAGTCATTAAGGCCCCTTTTCCCGTGATATGGCACGGATCCTTCCCATTTTCAAAAGTGTTCATCTTTGAGACCTAACAAACATTCTGACCAAGTTTCATGAAGTTTGAACCATATTTGTGGCTTCAAGAGTGTAAACAAGAAAATTGTCATTAAGGCCCCTTTTCCCGTGATATGGAATGGATCCTTCCCATTTTCAATAGGATTCATCCTTGTGACCTGACCAACATTCTGACCAAGTTTCATAAAGATTGGGCAATATTTGTGGCCTCTAGAGTGTGAACAAGAAAATTATCATTAAGACTCCTTTTCCTGTGAAATGGCATGAATCCTTCCCATTTTCAACAGTGTTCATCCTCATGACCAAACAAACATTCTGACCAAGTTTCATGATGATTGGACCATATTTGCGGCTTCTAGAGTGTAAACAAAAAAATGTCATTAAGGCCCCTTTTCTCTTGATATGGCATGGATCCTTCCCATTTTCAATAGTATTCATCTTTGAGACCTAACAAACATTCTGACCAAGTTTCATGAAGTTTGGACCATATTTGTGGCTTCTAGAGTGTAAACAAGAAAATTGTCATTAAGGCCCCTTTTCCCGTGATATGGCATGGATCCTTCCCATTTTCAATAGGGTTCATCCTTGTGACCTGACCAACATTCTGACCAAGTTTCATAAAGATTGGGCAATATTTGTGGCCTCTAGAGTGTAAACAAGAAAATTGTCATTAAGGCCCCTTTTCCCGTGATATGGCATGGAATCTTCCCATTTTCGATAGGCTTCATCCTTGTGACCTGACCAACATTCTGACCAAGTTTCAAGATGATTGGATTATATTTGTTGTCTCTAGAGTGTAAACACAGATGACAGACGACGCACGACAGACGAAGGACATTCAATGATCACAAAAGCTCACCTTGAACACGATGTGCTCAGGTGAGCTAAAAATTCAATGCAATCATCGAGTTCGAGAAGGGTCAGAAAACAAAAACAGAGATAGCCAGAATGTTCTACATCCCGAAGAATACACTGTCAGGCTGGCTAAAGAAGGCCAATTCCATCAAAGAAGGCTTCGCTAAATTCGGGCCCAAAAGACGCAACATGAGACAGGGTGACTACGATGAATTAGAAACTGTGTTACTCCGCTGGTTCAGAGAAGCCAGAAACCAGAACATCCCAATCAGCGGTCCCATCATGTTAGAGAAAGCCAAGTTCTTCGCCAACCAGCTTGGTTAAGACGACTTCAAACAATCTACAGACTAACGCCAGACAAAACACTGGAATTCAAGAACGTGTCCTGTGAAGGTGGAAAACGCAGCAAAGACCGATAACAGTTATGGTGTGCGCCAACATGTCCCGTGACGATAAAATTCCCCTGATAGTGATCCGTAAATCAGCCAACCTACGGTGTTTGAAGAACGTTAAAACTCGTCCAACTCAGTATGAAAACAACAAGAAAGCGTCGATGACAAGTGAAATTTTCAAAAAGTGGTTGGTGAAAATTGGTGAACGTTGCCTACGTGAAAACAGAAAAGTGGCCATGGTGATCGACAATTGCCCCGCACATCCGACTATAAAAGAACTGAAAGCCATCAAACTCGTGTTTCTACCTCCAAACACAACATCTCACACACAGCCCATGGACCAGGGAATCATCAAGAACCTTAAAGTCCACTATCGACATCAACTGATACAGAAAAAGCTCGCAACAATCGACAACCATAGTGACTTTGTGCTTTCTGACCTTCTGTCAGCACGAAACCCAGTGGAAGACAACGCTGTTAAAGAAACCGACAACCAGCCAGCTCCAGAACAGGCTCCGACTCTCACCGACACCATGGCAGCCCATGACACCCTACGCCCAGCGTTTTTTTTCCTTCTTTGAACGGGTCCGGTAAACGGACCAGTTCCCAAAGACGAAAACTACTATTTTTTCCCAAAATGAGAGAATGAAATTCCCAATTCAAAGCTAATTCTTGAAGTAATCATAACTTTGATTATTTCCTATTGGAAAACCTGGAAGTACTTTTAGCAATAAATATCTGTGTTGTAATTTGTCAACAAGAGGGGAATTTCCGAAGATCAGTTTATTTTAGTCGTATGGTTCTCGATTTCATAGGCATAATCAATTGCGGAGCAGGAAACCCAGTGTATTTTGGATAACTTGGAAGTTATCACATTACAAAACTGCATATTTTTGTGAAGCCAAGATATTGTGATTTTTGGACCTGATTTGCAGTAGACAATCTTTTTGCATTTATTTATCAATTGATGTAACATGAATTTTAAAGGAAAAAACTTACTAGAATAAAGGACTTTTGGTCATGGTTGAAGCAAATTATTTTCCTGTAATATAACCCAAAATATAATTGTTTATCTTTGTTTAATTTTCAGCGTTTTTTCTCCTAGCTTTGGGAAAGGGTCCGAGACCGGACCAATTGGGAAAAATGCGTTGTTTTCTCAAAAATTGGGAATTTTCATTGTGACACTTGTTTTAAAAGCATTACTTTTATTTATATCATTTCAATATGTATAAATGAAGTTCCTATGCCTCTATAGTCATATCTTAACTGAAAAGCAAACCAGTCCTTAAACAAGGAATCTGAACAAAAACAATGACAAAGAATAAGTCTGATTGCTCTTGAATAAATATTTTATATCAAATCTAGAAATGTCTCTGAGTATTTTGTTAAAAAAATATCATGGTTAAACCTTAAATATAGATTAATTAAGTTCTATGATAAATTCCTGGGTTGAACATCTTGGGTACAAATCAACAGAAAACAAATACATATTCAATCCTATTGTTTTTAAAACAGCTATAAATGATTATTTCTACTAAAATCATAGAAACTTCTTAAAAATATTTTCATAATAGATCATATACTCAGATGTTCTACCTGCTGTAGAATGTTTGAAAGACAATTCAGGTTGGTTTTGAGAGGTGCCGAGATCGTGAATAACAGTCAACTTTGTTTACGAAAATTAAACAAAGATAAACAATTATATTTTGGGTTATATAACAGGAAAATAATTTGCTTCAACCATGACCAAAAGCCTTTATTCTATTAAGTATTTTCCTTTAAAATTCATCTTACATCAATTGATAAAAAAATCAAAAGATCGTCTACTGCAAATTAAGTCCAAATATCGCAATATCTTGGCTTTACAAAAATATGCAGTTTTGTAATGCGATAACTTCCGAATTATCCAAAATACACTGGAAGGAAGGACTGGGTTCCTGCTTCGTAATTGTTTATGCCTATGAAATCGAGAACCATGTGACTAAAATAAATTGGTCTTCGGAAATTCCCCTCTTGTTGGCAAATTACAACACAGATATTTATTGCTAAAAGTACTTCAAGGTTTTCCAATAGGAAATAATCAAAGTTTATGTTTACTTCAAGAATTAGCTTTGAATTGGGAATTTCATTCTCTCATTTTGGGAAAAAAAAAGTAGTTTTCGTCATTGGGAACGGGTCCGTTTACCGGTCCCGTTCAAAGAAGGGAAAAAATCGCTGATTTTCGTAAACAAAGTTGACTGTTATTCACGATCTTGGCACCTCTCAGAACCAACCTGAATTTGTCTTTCAAACATTCTACAGCAGGCAGAACATCTGAGTATATGATCTTTTTTGAAAATATATTTAAAAAGTTTCTATGATTTTAGTAGAATTATTCATTTATAGCTGTTTAAAAAACAATAGGATTGAATATGTATTTGTTTTCTGTTGATTCGTACCCAAGAATGTTCAACCCACAAATTTATTAAAGAACTTGATTTATCTTTATTTTAGGTTTAACCATGATATTTTCTTTAACACAAGAGGACCAAGATGGTCCTAGATCGCTCACCTGAGTCTCTTTGACCCCTGGGACATCACATTAATTAGATAGGCAGATGTCAAAAACAAGATAATTGCCTAAGATCAATACCATGGAACGTTTTTCAGCGAAGAGCAAGACAGATATGCCTATTAGATCTTTGATTCTATGTAAAAAGGGATGCACCCGGGTGGACCCCAAATGTGACCCCAGGGTCTTGATATGAACAAACTTGAAAGAGGTCCATAAGATGATACTACATACTAAATATGAAAGCTGTCTGCCTTCTGGTTTCAGAGAAGAAGATTTTTGAAGGTTTTCCTATTTTCACCCATTGTGCTCAGATGAGCTGAAAGGGATGCGCCCGGTTGGAGCCAAAATATGACCCAAGGGTCTTGATATGAAGAAACTTGGTAGGGGCCAACTAGATGATGCTACATACCAAAAATAAAGGCAGTGTGTCCTCTGGTTTTGATTAAAGAAGATTTTAAAAGATTTTCGCTCTTTGATTCTATGTAAAAAGGGTAGCGCCCGGGTGGAGCCCAAATATGATCCTAGGGGCTTGATATGAACAAACTTGGTAGAGGTCCACTAGATGATGCAACATACCAAATATGAAAGCTGCCTGCCATCCAGTTTCAGAGAAGAAGATTTTTGAAGGTTTTCAGTTTTTTACCCTTCGTGCTCATAAGAGATAAAGGGATGCACCCATGCGAAGCCTAAATATGACCCAAGGGTCTTGATATGAACAAACTTGGTAGAGGCCCACTAGGTGATGCTACACACAAAATATTAAAGCTGTCTGCCATCTGGTTTCAGAGAAGAAGATTTTTAGATTTTCGCTCTTTGATTCTATGTAAAAAGGGTTGCGCCCGGACAAAGCCCAAATATGACCCAAGGGTCTTGATATGAACAAACTTGGTAGAGGTCCACTAGATGATGCTTCATACCAAATATGAAAGCTGTCTGCCTTCTGGTTTCAGAGAAGAAGATTTTTAAAGATTTTCATATTTTCACCCTTTTTGTTAAGGGTAAAGGGAAAGTTAAGGGTGGATTTCTTTTATTTGAACAACTTTGGTAGAGCTTGACCCAAGGAACATCCCTGCCAAGTTTCATCAAGATTGGCCCACTGGTTTTGGAGGAGAAGATGTTTAAAGAAAATGTGGACGACGGACGACGCACGACGCACGACGCACGACTGACGACGGACGACGGACATTCTACGATCCCAATAGCTCACCTTGAGCACTTCGTGCTCAGGTGAGCTAAAAACAAGAGCCGTCAGAGACGTATTATGCTCCCCGAATAAGGCATTGTCACAAAACAAGAGCCATGTTGGACATGGACATCCCCCGCCAAGAAAGCTTGATAGTAAACTGAAGCCTAATAGATAAAAGATTCTATATACTGTCAAAGATTTGCCTCCTATAAAATCTAAGTAATAAAAATAGCAAAGGGCAATAACTCCAAAATTATGCAAGCAAGAGTTGTAGTTCAGGTGTATTGCACTTTTCCTCTATGAGATCTATCCACCCATAAAGATTCAAGTTGATAGCTATTATACTTTAGGAGATATGCTCCAGACAAAATCTAAGTATCAAAAATAACAAAGGGCAATAACTCCAAAATTATGCAAGCAAGAGTTGCAGTTCTTGTACACTGCACTTCTCCTCTATGAGATCTATCTACCCATTAAGTTTCAAGTTGATAGCTATTATACTTTAGGAGATATGCTCCAGACATAATCTAAGTATCAAAAATAACAAGAGCCATGTCGGACATGGCAAAAGTCCCCTACCGGCTTTGTTTGTCTCAATGTTTTCCCAAGCCAATTCTATCAGGGACGTCAAAACCAGGTCTTGTTTTGGAAAGGGTTAAACAAGACTTACATGAGTTGTTGTCTCTGCTGTGCCCACTATACAATTCATGCAAGCAATAGACAGATGCAAGAAATAGTATCAATAACAGTTACCTTGTCTGATCCAAGATGTTTTTCTTCAGTCTTGTTGGTAAGAAATGAGAACTTTCACTGAAGGTGATTAATACTGCTGCATCACCACCCTGACTAACATGGCTTATAATTTTTTTTACATTTTAAAACAGGTTTCATCAAGTTAGCTTGCTTAGTTATTAAGTTATTGCAGGATCCATTTTTTGCCATATTTTCACTATTTCCGTTACCATAGCAACCGCACTTTTTGTCAAAGAACAAAGATAAAATGATGTGCATAATCTACACATTGCCATCTAGTCATATACCAAGTCTCATCAAATTAGCTTGCTTACTTATTAACTTATCGCAGGATCCAATATTTTTTGCCATATTTTCACTATTTCCGTAACCATAGCAACAACAATTTTAGTCTAAAAACAAAAATAAAATGATGTGCATAATCTACACATTGCCATATAGTCATATACCAAGTCTCATCAAACTAGCTTGCTTAGTTATTATCTTATCGCAGGATCCCATTTTTGGCCATATTTTCACTATTTCTGTAACCATAGCAACCTCAATTTAAGTCGAAAAACAAAAATAAAATGATGTGCATAATCTACACATTGCCATCTAGTCATATACCAACTTTCATCAAAAACGCTTGCTTAGTTATTAAGTTATCGCGGGATCCAGATTTGAGCGGACAGACGGACGAACAGACAGACGGACGGACAGACAGATAGACGGACGGACGGACAGACGGACGGACAGACGGAGGGCAAACCTATAGTCCCCTCCGGTGTGAACACCGGTAGGGGATTAACAAAGGGCAATAACTCCAAAATAATGCAAGCAAGAGTTGTAGTTCTTGTGCACTGCACTTCTCCTCCATAAGATCTATCCACCCATAAGGTTTCAAGTTGATAGCTATTATACTTTAGGAGATATGCTCTGTCGTCAGATTGCAAGGACTCAAATAAGATGTTATCTTATACAGCAAACATAAAGGTAACAAACATTAAACTCCCTTTTTGCATGACATATTTTTAGACACAAATATCAAATACCTTATGGTAAAGGGCATCTGATATGCTACTGAAATGTGAAATTTCATCAAATTCTGAGCATGAGACTAGGAGAAATGAAAGAATAACTGTATTTTACGCGCTAGCGTAAAGGTAACAAACATTTAGCCCCCTTTTTCCATGATATTTTTTTTTACATTAATTTCAAATTGTTTATAGTAAAGGGCATCTGATTTGCTACTCAAATATGAAATTTCACTAAATTCTGACTGTAAGACTAGGAGAAATTTGGGAAAAACTGTTTTTTACCCTAAGTCCCCTTTTCCCGTGACAAGGCCTCAAATCCAAAAACCGTCACAGATGCATCATCACTATATCATAGGGAGTTCACATGGTAAGTTTCATTTGATTTGGCCCAAGGGTTATGGAGAAATAGGTGGGGACGGACGGACGGAATTACTATTTTACATGCTAACGTAAGGTAACAAACATTTAGCCCCCTTTTTCCATGATTTTTTTTTTTACGTTAATTTCAAATTGTTTATAGTAAAGGGCATCTGATTTGCTACTCAAATATGAAATTTCACTAAATTCTGACTGTTGGACTAGGAGAAATTTTGGAAAAACTGTTTTTTACCCTAAGTCCCCTTTTCCGGTGACGAGGCCTCAAATCCAAAAACCATCACAGATGCATCATCACTATATCATAGGGAGTTCACATGGTAAGTTTCATTTGATTTGGCCCAAGGGTTATGGAGAATAGGTGGAAATGGATGGACGGACGGACGGACGGACTGACGGACGGACAGACAAAGCGGCGGCTATATGCTCTCCCTTCCGGAAGCATAAAAATATGATTCCATCTTTTTGAAATTATTGTAAGTAACTTCTTTAATTTTTTATCAGTCTTGAAAATTTGTATCCTGGGCCCAAGGTAAAAAAGCTTTTGACATTCTCAAATCAGAATTTTCTCAAATTTATAATTGAGAATAGAGTTGTAATTCTGGAATAATACTGTAAAAAAATGGATAAATGAATTAAAATTTTGTTATAAATTACGACTTATTAATATTATCTTTTCTTTTCATACATTTATTTTAATTTAAAATTTTGTGAAAATTGAGCCTGAGCCTGAGAAAAAATAATTTATAACATATTTATTAATAACAACTTTTGATATTATTTTTTAAGCTCATACAGCTGTTCAATGTCTAATTTCTCAGTTGAAAATGAGAAAGGTTTTATTACCTCGGGCCCTTGTATACACCTAAAAGAAAATAAGTAAATGAAAAACTAACTCCTTATATTCAATGTCAGTTCTATTCCTATCCCAGTTTGTGTTTAAGGATATTGTTTGAGTTCCATTGTTCACTGTTAGGTTGGAATATTTCAACAAACTAGCTTTAGCTCGTATAGTTACTGTATCCCCCACTACAGGCTGTTGTTGTAGACCGGAAAACTCAAACCAATTCCTTATAACTGAAATATAGCATAGGCATATCTAGGACTTTGGAATTTATACACACTCAGAAGGTGACAACTAAAGAATATATAGGATAAAGGTGTTATGAGGACTGTGTCAAAAGATAAATGCCCTACATTCGCTCCCCCATCTATGATTTGGGTGTTGGTGAATAATCAAAACATCGTAACTGCAGCTTGAATAAGCAGTAGTTTTGATGTTATGATCAATCATCAACAACATTTTTCAAAAGAGGATTATTTCTTGTACGCACTTGCGTAAATTGCCTAACAGAAGTTACACCCTTGTATAGTCAAAGTACATTGTATGTGTAAGCAAAATCTTTTACTTCATTACAAACAGAATATTCACAAAATGTATCAAAATGATGTAGCTAAATCATAAACTAATTTTACAATTTATCTTATAACTATAGAAATATCCGTGTGATAACATCCTGTATGATATTTTTTATGATATCACATAGTTAGTTTTAAAACTATTATATAATGCGGTTATTTTTTGAATTTTGCATTTCAGTAAGAAACATCGACAGAAACTTGAGAAATATAGGTTATAAGACAGCTAGTGCATTGTATGAAAAAAATTTCTAACTCGGTTGTGAGAATTGATCATTGTCTCAGCAAAGCCTCATCAATTATCAATTCTCCCAACCACTCTAGATATTTTTTTCATACAAAATAGTCTATTCCCGTCGGGTGTCCCGTGCAAAATTGTTGCCGATTTATCATGTCATACATCAAATTAAACGTTATGAGATTCTTGAAAAAATAAAACAGGTCGCCCATCAGGCTTTTGCGTCTGTGCCGAATAATGACGTCATTAAATGGCGTCCTTGGCGTCATGATATATTCCGTGTAGAGTCTACGTAAAACGTTAAGAAATTGTTCATAATCAAATATTTTGGCGAGAAAAACGTAATGAAATAAATATCAATAAATAGAAACAAGAACAAAATAAAAATATACGGTTTTTCGGCAGTATCCTATTAAAGTGGGTGGGGTAAATGCAATGAAGAAATTCATTCCCGTTTACATATACAAACCTTTAAAACCTTTATTTGCAAATTTGTTGCCGATTTATCATGTCATATATATAAAATTAAACATTAGAGGATACCTAACGAAATTAAAGAGGTCACCCATCTGAATGCTGCGTCTTGGCCGAATGATGACGTCATCAATTTGACATCCTTGGCGTCACGATTTTTTTCAGAGCATAGCTTATGTAATTCGTGCGGACATTGTTCAATATCGTGAATTTTGCGGAAAAACATAATGAAATAAATCTAAAGAAATGAATTTATGTATTTCTAACAAAAAACATGATTTTGGTAGTATCCTTTTAAATGTAGGTGGGGATAATGCAATGAAGAAAGCTATTAACGTCTATTTATACTGAAACCCTTTCTTTTTCTTTGAAAAAGATTTTGCAAAAAAGGACAAATCTTTGATCTTTAATTCTTATTAGAAATAAAAAGTTTGAATTTTTCAAAAGAGTTTGAGTAATTTAATTACACCGGCCTTTCCAGGAATCGAAGTGCTGGAAGCACTGGTTGTAGATTTTTTTCTGCTGAGTCTTACGCGTCCAAAACTAATGGTATTTATGCTATTTTCAAATTAACGTACAATTGATAAACTGTTGATTTTAACATTTACGAATGAAAACAAGATTTTACTTTACTTATTCATTTAAATATATGTAAAAAATTAAAGTACCGAAAGCATCGAGGAAAGCAGTTATCTAAAGAGAGGTTGTAAAGTTCAAGCAATATTCATGTAAGAAGGATCTAATCAGTGCTCCAAATTTATGAATAAGATTTTTTTACACGCGTTTTCTTCTGTCTCGTAGTATTCAATTTTTTGACAATTGAAATTCTTCTATATGCAGCACTTCCTTGGATCATAAGCACCATTTGCACAAAGTTTCATGCTTGTAGGTCACTTGGTTCTCGAGTTAGAGTCCAGAAAACAAATTTGAACAAAGGCTAACTGTGACCTTGACCGTAGACCTATAGGGCCCAAAAACAATAGGGCACTTCCTTGGGTCATAAGGAACATTTGTATAAAGTTTCATGACTGTAGGTCACTTGGTTCTTGAGTTAGAGTCCGGAAATGAAAATTGAACAAAGGCTGACTTTGACCTTGACCTTTGACCTATGTGACCCAAAAATAATAGGGCACTTCCTTGGGTCATAAGGAACATTTGCATAAAGTTTCATGATTGTAGATTGTTTGGTTCTTGAGTTAGAGTCCGGAAACGAAAAGGTCTACGGACGGATGGATAGACGGACGGATGGACGGATGGACAGACAGACTGACATGGTGAAACCAATAAACCCCCCTCTACTTCGTAGGTGGGGGGTATAAAAAAAACAACCAAAAAACATAAGATTAGAACAATAACATTGTACACCAGCCCTCTACTTCTTTAGGTTATTGGAAAAACTGGGTTAACTTTGAGCCCCTAATGTTATTAGTTCTTGTAAAAAAAGTAAACATTCCATACATACTAATAGTTTTTTGTTGTTTTTTTTTTAAATAGACTTATAGGTTAAATGGCTGTTATAAACATAGATAGCAATTGATTTTGAATTCTTTGTTATATCATATATTTTATATCACCCTATATATCTTCCAGAATCCCAAGTTCAACAATACTAATCTGGCATTGGTATTCATGGACCAGGATATCAATAAGGGGCAGAATTTCGAACGTTAGACTGATATTAAAAACGAATAAAAATTTCAATTAACAAGGCCCCTTTTGTGCTTAAGCATGTTTTCTTGAAAAAACAGTTGTCTCGCGTAGTTATCATGAGGTTGATAAAATTTACAGTGGTATTTTCTAAGATTGTATAAGAAATCATTTTCTAACGGTTGTACAAGTCTTCTTGAATAAAATGCTCAGAAATGTGAAATCCCTGTCAAAACTTTTCATTTCTTGACATAGAGCCGGCAACATCACACATGCAATTATTATTTCTTGAAATAACAAAGGCTCAGGAAATGTACATTAAATTCAGATTTTTGCGTAGAATATATTTCATTTTGTGTCACTCTTTAAACAAGAAAGTATGTGTACGTTTTGAGATCGTAGTGCCAACTAAACACTGAAATAGGACAATTTGCGTGAATATGTATACGTCTGTAATTACGGTCTGACTTTTGTTTATACAGAATTCGATGTATTTATCCATAAAGCTAGAAACAAATTCGTTAATTTAAGGAATCTTCGATTTGTTATTAAATCGTCGATGAATATTGAGTTTAATCATCAGTTAAATGATGGATGATCACTTACAGTTCATCGCAACTTTTATGATTCGCCATACGGATAATTCGCACAAAGGTTGCCAAACTGAGAACACTTTCTGTCCTTTCTTGGTAACAGATATCTATTAAAGTTACAATTTTTGTTAGGGATCAATTGTGACTTAATAATGGCGGTAGTACACGTTTAAAACTTGTTAAAAAAACCCAAACAACAACAACAACAAAAAACGATTTTGATTGATATAGACCTGCAACCTTTCAGCGCCTCTTTTGCACTGACATTACTATGACTATCAAAGTTGCAATGGGCGATCAGTCACATCATCATAGTTACAAGCTGAGTAATATACGAGGAAAGAAAGCGTTAATCAACATCTTAAAACTCTAACTTTTACGTTTAAGCAACTGGAATGCTTTAGGGCATGTCAACGAGCGATGAAAACACAGGGGAACTGTTTTGACTGGTTCTATGAAGGCCTAGTTTGTAAATACATTGCTTATTTACAAAATAATCGTATTCCCTTCAAATTGTACAATTTTTTTACCGGTTTCTTGCAATGATAGGTTGGTGAATACAGGCGCAGATGTACTTTAGGAATGAAACCGTTTCAGGAGTTTATCAGAATACGGATCTATGTATATGACATACTGAGAGAATGTGTGAGCTACATCAAAAACAAGTTATTGTGAAAGACATTTTTTCCAAATTTGCCTCGGACTTTTATCATGGATTGGACAGAGCTAATGCGATATTTTTTAAATATTTAAAAGGAAAAGTATTCGGATAACACATAATCCGAATAGTTGGTTATAGATTCAAATGTTGTTCGAGCTACGAAAATCAGACCCTTCTAATAAGTATTCAGTGCTGACAAGTCACTTGTTTTGTACGACTTTGAGGATTCTTGTTCTTATTTGGTCAATTTAATACTGCATTATAAAATGCCAAATATACAGTGATAGGCCTATAAATCGAAAATGAAATACAAAATGTGTGCGTTGAATAATATGCATCACAACTCCCAATTATGTACTTCAATACATGTTTCACAATAAACTCTCAATTTTGTACTTCAATTCTTGTTTTATAACTAATTATAAGTACATTTGTAGTTTGAAAGCAAAATATTAAGCGGGTTTAGGCCAAATGACTTTATTTTCATATGTAAAAGGAAGAGTATCCGGATAGTTCATTATCCGAATATTTAAGCAACATTTTTGAGTATCACATGCTCTAAAATTCCACCAATTTTAGCGCAAATTATTGCCTATGGAACCTTCTTATTGTTAGCAGTAAAAGAATCTTCCATTGATAGTCAAGATTATATATATTCTACCGTTAGCTAAATAAGCTTAAACTGTATTTCAGTCGCCATATTGATGACGTCATATATAGACCCAGACACGGATCTGAGATGGGCGACCTCTTCCAAATAAAAGTTTAGACACCACAGAACATTTTGATGTAGGTCGCCACAAATCGGCACCAATTTTGCACGGGACCCAATTTTTGTCCCTTAGGGCATATACTAAAACACTAAGTACCTATTATATATATGTAAATTAGGTAACTTAATTGTCAGTTAATTCTGAAACATTTAGAGCTGATCTGGTTGTTGGCAAGATTACTTTAGAGAGAGAGGGGTATATTTATTTTATATTATTCTAGATAAAGCTGCACTTTTTCATTTCTCTTGTTCACCTAGGAAATTATGTACTCTGAACCTGCAAAAGTTCTAATGTTGATATATCTTCCCATTTAAAAGTATATTAGATTTCTAAAGGATAACGGTTTATACAGGTTATTGCTTTAACCTTAAATAACTGTGTTGTATTAAAAAAATACTACCTGTTGTTATAAACTGCAGCTTCTTAGTTGTAGACCCCAGGGGATTACTTGCCACACATTTATACCACCCTATCTTCTCCTCCTTCATCAACAGAGACAGTCTACTGATATTTGTTGAATGATTTCTTCTAATCAGATTGGTAACCTTGGGGAACACAACAGCCGCAGAGCTCTGCTGTTTGATTGGTTCCCATTTGTCTAGCGCTAGCTGTGAGCAATTGGATGGAACATCACAGGCCTGATAGAACCAGCCAATAGCTGTGGGATATGGCATAGAATTAGCAAGACAGTTTAGATGGTGTTCAGTGTACATTAGGAACTAGAAAGCCATGAATGGCTTGAGTCGCTCCACAGGCTTGAAATTCTTGAAATAGCAAATCTAAGGTTTGACTAGATTTTAAGATATTTTGGGTTCTACTGATGTTGAAATGATTTTCAAAAATGCAACTATATAACATATAGAGAAATGATCTCCGCCCATAAAATACATATTTTTCATCTGATCACAATAATTTTTTGCTGACTGATAAGGCTTCACTCAAGAATCATTCCAGTGAAATTTGGTTGATATCCATCAATTACATTCTGAGAAAATGATTTTCAAAGTTTCCACTATATAACATATAGAGAAATGACCTCCGCCCATAAAATGCATATTTTTCATCCGATCACAATAATTTTTGGTAGACTGATAAATGGTCACCCAAGGATCATTCCAGTGAAGTTTGGTTTATATCCATCGATTACATTTTGAGAAAATGATTTTCAAAGTTTCCACTATATAACATATAGAGAGATGACCTCCGCCCATAAAATGCATATTTTTCATCTGATCACAATAATTTTTGGTTGACTGATAAAGGGTCACCCAAGGATCATTCATGTAAAATTTGGTTGGTATCAATCCATTAGAATCTGAGAAAAGTCACTTTTTACCATATTTGGAAATTTGCCACGCCCATTAAATCCATGTTTTTCATTGGATCAAAATTTCTTGAACAACTTTGAAAGAGGGTCACCCAAGGATCATTCCTGTGAAGTTTGGTTGAAATTCATCCATTAGTTTCTGAGAAGATTTTTAAAGAAAAAGTTTACGACCGCACGCACGGACGCACGACGGACACAACGCCATGACAATAGCCCCAGTGGCTTTCAGCCAGTGGAGCTAAAAATAAATCAAATGAGAAATTTTTGTTACAATAGAAGCAATAGGTGGTATCTGACTTGCATTCTACCACAAATTCAACTGTATAGTTTGTCCTCATGTTTTCATTCCAGGCCACGAGGGTGTTCATGGCAGCATGCTTGGACACTGGATCCGCAACAAAATAATATCCCTTCCCTGAAACATTCATATGTACTGCAATCAATCACAGAGGAATTCGCCAAAAAAAAATTTATAAATGCAATACTACAGTTGGGAATTAAGCCTTCTATATCAACAATTGCCGCTACAACAATTGTGTTTGAAAATGTATTGTAAACCCTTGTCAAGCTGAATAAATTTTGGCTAAAACTTTTCATAAAATTAAAACGCAAAAAGCACTGAAAGTACTATCTGTAGGTCATTTATTTGAAAAAACTAAATCTATTGACAGTTCTGGTTTGAAAGTGAGAAACAGGTGGTGTAGACTAACATCAGATTGCATATATGTGCAGGCTGATGTTTGTCTATAGCTCCTGCCAAAGCAGGAATATTCCCGGTTCAGCATGACAAGGGTTAAGGCACTTACAACTTTTAAGCACAGGAATGTCAGTATATCAATAAGAAAAGAATGGCCCTATGCTACCCATTTGAATAAAAACACCCTGCCCTGCCACACTCTTATTTTATAAGTCAATCAAAATATGAACGTTTTTAGGAGATTCACCCCTGGAACACTCTGGCCAAGTTTGGTTGAAATTGTCCCACAGATTTGGAAGATGAAGTTTGGTTGAAAATTGGCTCTGTGGTAACTGAAGTAAAGTTATTCAAAGATTTGTTGATGATTTTCAACCATTGGCGTACCTAGGATTTTGAAATTGATATGCACTCAGAAGTCGACAAACATAGAATATAAAGGATAAAGGGGATATGTGGACTGCGACAGAAGATTAATGTCCTACCTCTGCTCCCCCTTTCTATGATTTAAGTCTTGGATAAGCTGTAATTTTGATGTTTTGATGTGATTCATCAATGACATTTTTCGAAAGAGGACTTACTTCAATTATGCACTTGCGTAATGTGCGTAATGGTAGTTTAAGCCATTGTAAACTGCGTGATAACAAAATCTCACTTTGAGTAAATTGTGCTCAGGTGAGCCAAAACAGTTCTTACATTACAGGAAAATTTCAAATTTATTGTGTAATATTTGGGACTTGACTCTAATTTTATGTACTGTACAACTTCTACACTGTTATCCTTGTCAGTGATGTTTCTGTCCCCTTTCATCCAATAGAACTGTGGTTAAGGGTTGGTGAAAACCTCAATATCTATCTTGATCTCAGACTCTCCTTCCCTGGCCATGTACAATGTCTCACTTGATGAAAGGTACACAAAACTATCCTTTGGCTCTGTTGGAAATTAAAGTTATATGCAAGGATTTTTAGTATACATTTACTAATACAACAGATATAATGACTGATAGATAAAAATTGGCCAAACAAAATATATAATAATCTACTAATGCTGGGGTATAAAAAACTTTTAGAAATTGAACTCTGTTTTTGAATCACAACATTTACATCTACTCATGATGGATACCATTAGTCTAAATTTACTTTTTAAACTACAGTCAAAACTGTGTGAGCGGTCACCTGAGAATAGCAACCAAACTGCAGAAAGTGGCCAGCTCTGATTCTCCCGCGCAAATTTGCTCTTTAAAGTAAATAGCGATGCTCTGTCATATGCAGCTGTCGGTCACCTTTAACTATCTGGATTGCACTAATTGTATATCCCCTTAAGCAGTCATGCAACTCATCAAATTATGACAGGTGAGTCGCTGATTATCAAAAAATCGATATCACAGCTGGATTATCATATGCATTTACCATGATGCTTACCTAATTTAACAGGTCTACTAATTTTCTGAGCTGCCAGAATTACTATTTGATAACAGTAGCAGATTAATCAACCTACTTAACCTTAGCATTGCCCCCTGTCTGAACCACCGCAAGTTATTTTTGAAGGATTGACCTCGAAGCAGTTTTCTTTTCAACAGCTTCTGAAGAGGTTTTTTTTCTTAATTAGAATAAGCGACTTTTTTCTCTTCTTTGCAAAAAATCGCACCCCTTCAGAAAAATTAATGACACAAAGAAAGGAAAAATGAATAAATAAATAAAATTGTTGTTTTGGTTTTTATACGCTGCTGGAGGCGGACGTATATTGGCGTCATCTTCTCTGTCCGTCCATCCGTCCGTCCACTTTTCTTGTCAGCGCAACTCCTCCTAAGTTTCTGGCTGGATCTTCTTGAAACTTGGTCAATGTAATCACCTCAATTGGTAGATGTGCATGAAGGAAGGATTTTATGGTTCGTTGATTTTTGCCTGAGTTATGCCCCTTAAGCACTTAGTCTCTGGGTCCACTTTTCTTGTCAACGCAACTCCTCCTAAGTTTCTGGCTGGATCTTCTTGAAACTTGGTCAATGTTATCACCTCAATTGGTAGATGTGTATGAAGGAAGGATTTTATGGTTCTTTGATTTTTGCCTGAGTTATGCCCCTTAAAAACTTAGTCTCTGGGTCCACTTTTCTTGTCAACGCAACTCCCCCTAAGTTTCTGGCTGGATCTTCTTGAAACTTGGTCAATGTTATCACCTCAATTGGTAGATGAGCATGAAGGAAGGATTTTATGGTTCCTTGATTTTGGCCTGAGTTATGCCCCCCTAAAACTTAGTCTCTGGGGCTTACTGCCTCAGTTATGAGCTCTTAATATTTAGTCTCTGGGGTTTATTGAAATTGCAGCCTTGTGAATGCAACTCTTCCTAAGTTTCTGGCTGGATCTAAATGAAACTTGGTGGATGTTGTAACCTAAATTGGTAGATGAGCATGAAGTAAGGATTTTATTGTTCATTAATTTTACCCTAAATTATGCCCCCTTAAAACTTAGTATCTAGGGCTTATTGAAATTGCAGCCTTTTGAACGCAACTCCTCCTTACTTTTTGTCTTGATTTAAATGAAACTTGGTCAATGTCATCACCATAATTTTTAGATGTACATGGATCAAGGATTTTATGGCTCATTTATTTCCCTGAAATATGCCCCCTTAAAACTTAGTGTCTGGAGCTTATTGAAATTGCAGCCTTGTGAAGGCAACTCCTCCTAACTTTTTGTCTTGATTTAAATGAAACTTGGTCATTTTGAATTTGGTTCTGTCAAAATAAGTAGTGTCTACAATTATCTTCTTAAAACAGCAGCAAAGTGGCGGCGTATTTTGTGACGATGGCACTCTTGTTAGTATTGGTTGAATCCGTCGAAAATGCCTAAGGATTTTCTAAATGATGTCGACTAGCGTCGTCAAGCAATGCTGGAAAACTTTGTTTACATCCCGCGAATGTGAAACAAATTGAGGGCCAAAACTACAGGAACCCACTACTATGAAAATTATAAGCACTAAAAACGATGTATCTTCAGCGCATACATTCTATCACAGAATCAAATCGGTGATTTTCCGTTAAACGGTCAACTCCCGTATGTGGCCAATTTGCCTTGTCCCTTGGGTAGCCGCTATTGACAGTTTTGACTGTATTCATGAATGTGGGAGATTACCTCAATTCTAACATTTGACCTTGTACAGTGACCTTGATTTGAAGTTCCCAGATTTTTTACTTATTTGTTTTTTTTCAAATAGCATATCTACCCATGATGGCAAATACCTATTCCAAGTCATTTTGAAATCCACCAATAGATGCAGGAGCTATGCTTTAGTTTAAGGTAGTGGACTAATAATAATTCCCCAACATCTTGGAAGTAATGAGCTTTAACAGTGTTAACTAAGGTTTTCTAATGATTTTCAATAGGAAACCTCGATATACATTGTGAAAGGTCATAAGTTCCCAAATTTTGCATAACTATTACAGGTCAACTACCTTAAAGTAATAAATTTTAACATTTGACCTTGAGCTGTGACTTTACCTTGAAGCTTTCTAGCAATTTCCTTAAAATTGAATCCCAGAAACAGGTCTCTTCCCAATAACATGAAGTATAACTATATCATGTCCAGAAGCAATAGTGTCTTTAGCTGTACATTTGTATTGTCCTTTGTCCTCAAGATTGACACCATGGATCTCAAGGGCACTTCTTGTCGTAACCATGGAATCATCTACATCCATCTTCACTGGTTTTGGGATGGCTGAAAAAATGGAGTTTGCCTTTTGCTTATATCCACTAAAATGTACACTGCATATGAAGGTACAGTCCAACTTGCTCTAGCAACCACCTCTATTTAAGCGACCGTTTTTAATAATGGACCGTTTTCAAAATCCCCTTCTTTAAATGAAAATATCTTGAAAACTAGACATAATTGGTCTAAGAATTATTGTAAATGAATCATATGCTGTTAAAACTCAAAAGAATTGTTACTAAGACGTTTCTTTTGACTTTAAACAACAAAGGATTCTTAAGAAATTCACACTACATACATATTCAATTGAAATTATGTTTCTTATTTGTAAACAAAACGTGTTCTAAGCAACAGTTTTCTTTAACAACCCCCTTTTGATGGTCCTGTAAGTGGTCACTAGATACAAGGTTTACTGTATAACTGTGCATAAAAAATATAAATACAGTAAAACTTGTATTAAGCGACCAGGAATGGGACCACAAAAAAGCGATCGTTAAAGAAAATGGTCGCTTAATACACATTTTGGTTACAATTAAGAAACATGATTTTTACCAAAAATATATATTATAGCAAAATTTTCAATATGCTGTAAAACCTCAACAGAATTGTCTTATCGAGACGATTCTGGTCACTTTTAACAGCATAGGATTCATTAAAAATATTTTTTATACCAGTGATGTCTATTTTTTCACAAATTTCGATTTAAAGAAGGGAATTTTGAAAATAGTCGCTTAATAAAAATGGTCGTTTAATAGACGTTGTTGCTTGAACAAGATTGACTGTATTACTAGATTTCTTTCTCAATTTCAAATTAAGGGTAAAGGTATACTGTTGACTTAAAACTAAAATGACATAATTTATATTCTTTGCTGTAATTATAGCACTTTTATTGAACAATGACAGCAAAGAAAAGGATTTATGTACAGACAGTGTCTTTGTTGGATGTTACTTTGTGACAAAATTCCAACTCAGAAATGATTCATTTCCCCTTTTTTGACAGACACAAAGGCATAAATTTTCAAGTCCAAAATAATTGCACTGTCAACATTTTATAAGTACCTGTAGTCCACCATAGGAGATATTTTTCATTTGTGTTAACCCTTTCCTGTTTTACAAAATTTTGGACCTGTCCAAATTCAAAGGTTTTGCAGACGAAAATTTAAAGTGGGTTTAATTTGAAAAATAACCATGCAGTAGGGTAGAAAAAAGTGTGGAAGAAGAAGAAATTGCTTGTCAGAAGCAATTTCTTCTTTTTTCACAATGTTTTCTCAATCATAAAATCACAGGCATGTAAAAAGCAGGGATTAAACAGCAAAGGGTTAAGCTTATGGTAAAGCATCTATTTCTTTGGAACTAGTTATCAACTGTTGTAAGTTTGTACAGGGTGTTTCATTATATCTGTCCGTATTCTAAACCATTACGGTTCTGATATAACTAATCAGATTACTTGGGTAAATATTCATATGTTTCGTAGACAAAATAACATTTTGATTGATATATACTTTATGTTAGTGCCTCTGATGGTGTCAATCCTGTATGACAACAAACTTTTTATTGATTTTTAACATGATGGGAATTTTAGGCAATAACAACGTCATTTTTTTCTTGAATTATTAATTTCACTCATCATGTCTTCTGGCTAATGACTTGGCTAGTTCCCATTTTTGATTATTCTTTTAAATTCTTATGTACAGTATATTCTGGTGAAAGGCTTATACCAAATGTTCTTGAAAGTTACCCCAAATGAAAGGTACAAATAGACACGGATCAGGCAATTGTAGCAGACTTGTCTATTCTTGAGACTATTAAAATCTAAAGCCCATGTCTGAACATGTTGAGATCAAACACTGTTAGTGCTACCAGTATCTAATTAATTTTGAAACATGTGAGTTCACTATTACATGTAAATAATATGTTTATAGTTTCAGCAAAGTAGGATTACTTTACACAACCCTGTAGCTTTTTAAAAATCACTTACTATCTTTAGAAATTGCATCCCTCTCGAGACTAATCAGAAATGTCTGCTACAATTGTCTGGTCCAAGACTACTTGACTTTTTCTTTTGGGATAACTTCAAAACGGTATGATATACAGCTATTGACTTGCACCTAAAAAAGAATAAAAGAGTGTGATTAATACAGAGAAACAGCAATACCATTTGATAGGAGACACAATTAATCATTAATTCAAGATAAAGACCTGACACAATTATTGCTTAAAATTGATGTCATGTTGAAAATGTTTCAAAAAGTTTGACGCCACTCAGTCTTGACAGCATTTGAGGAACTAACACAAATTATATAGCAATCAAAATTTTATTTTGTCTGAGAAACATATGAATATTTACGCAAGTTATCAGATTAGTTATATCAGAAAAATAATGGTTTTGAAAAAAGACAGATATTATGAAACACCCTGTACAATCTGACAAAGTTTTTTTTTTTAAGACTCACTAGGACACATATCACCTTAAAGGTTTAAACTGATTAAGATGAATAACAAAAATACTTCGATTCTTTCAATGAATATACAACATCAATGATAAAGGATAAAGAATGTTTCACTTTTCGATGTTTTAGCAGATGGCTGAGACTAACATGCTATGTGCATATATGTTAGTATCTTACCATAGGCTGAGGAGGTAGGGGTTCCCACTGTGAAGTAAAAATAGAAACATGGAGTTATAGAAACATCTAATAGAATCATAGAAACATCTAATAGACGGGTCATACAGTCACATTTAACAGAAAGCAAGAAGGAAAATACAGCACCTAAACAGTAAATCTACATGAAAGTAGGGGGATTAGAAATGTTTTCTGTTTATTTTTATCTTCAAAACTTATATCGTTATATCCATGATCCACCCAAACATTGTAAATACAGCTTTAACAAGCTTGGTTTCCATAAATTTCGTTATCAAGTGATGATTGTTTTAGGGCAAACTTAAATCATTTCTCACTAATTTAGGATACCATGGCAACAATTCTACATTTTAGAAAGTCTTATACCATAAGAATATTTGGAAAAGTTATTTTAGAAAGCTCAAAGTTGAAACAAGTGGTATAAGTCATACACATGAAAACACTGTGGTTAGACATAAATATCCTTTTTTATTTTTTTTCCTAGCAAGTTTGAATAATGGGTTATGAAAACAAATATATTCTAAGACCATAAGACAGATAATTTACTGAAACTTTCAGGAGAGATATAGAAAGGACATCAACATAAACATTCAAGAGAGAAATGAGACAAAAAAACAGTTTTAACCCTTGTGCTTAACAAATTTTAACTACAAATTTGCATCAAAATCAAAAGGAACAAGAGCCATGTTGGACATGGGCATAAGTCCCCTACCGGCTTTGTTTGTCTCAATGTTTTCCCACGCCAATTCTATCAGGGACGTCAAAACCAGGTCTTGGTAAGAAATGAGAACTTTCACTAGAGGTGATTAATACTGCTGCATCACCACCCTGACTAATATGGCTTATAATTTTTTTTACATTTTAAAACAGGTTTCATCAAGTTAGCTTGCTTAGTTATTAAGTTATTGCAGGATCCATTTTTTGCCATATTTTCACTATTTCCGTTACCATAGCAACCGCACTTTTTGTCAAAGAACAAAGATTAAATGATGTGCATAATCTACACATTGCCATCTAGTCATATACCAAGTCTCATCAAATTAGCTTGTTTACTTATTAACTTATCGCAGGATCCAATTTTTTTTGCCATATTTTCACTATTTCCGTAACCATAGCAACAACAATTTTAGTCTAAAAACAAAAATAAAATGATGTGCATAATCTACACATTGCCATATAGTCATATACCAAGTCTCATCAAACTAGCTTGCTTAGTTATTATCTTATCGCAGGATCCCATTTTTGGCCATATTTTCACTATTTCTGTAACCATAGCAACCTCAATTTAAGTCGAAAAACAAAAATAAAATGATGTGCATAATCTACACATTGCCATCTAGTCATATACCAACTTTCATCAAAAACGCTTGCTTAGTTATTAAGTTATCGCGGGATCCAGATTTGAGCGGACAGACGGACAGACAGACGGACGGACGGACAGACGGAGGGCAAACCTATAGTCCCCTCCGGTGTGAACACCGGTAGGGGACTAAAAAAGCACTATATGTACCAGCCATTGGTCAATTTGTATTTGAAAAACTAAATCTGTTGACAATTTTGGTTTGAAACTGGGAAACAGGGTGGTTTAGATTAACATCAGACTGCACATATGTCCAGGTTGATGTTTGTCTATAGCTCCTGCCAAAGCAGGAATATTCCGGGCTCAGCATGACAAGGGTTAAGATACTAATCACTAATCAGTCCTTTAAGGTAGTGGACTCATAATAGTTCTGCAATATTAAGGATCTCATGATCTTTCGCAATGTTGACAAACCTCGGTTAACACTGTTGAAGCTCATTACTTCAAAAACACTGCAGATTCATTACCTTAACTTCCGTAACTTCATGCAAAAGGATTAAAAAAAAAAACTTGCAACAAATTGACATCTGAGTGCTTAAATGTTGTAAGTACCAACCTGACCTAGTAGCATTTACAACCTTTCAGCACTTGTTGTCATCTTGTTGTGTCTTGAAAATGAAATCATTTTAGACCACTTCTTTGATTAGTTTATTTATTTATCTGAATTGGGTTAGACACCACATTCAACAATCTTTCAGTACTTGTTGATAAAATTATCAAAATGAGATAAAAATATCTAAATGATTTTTGTTTGAGACACATTTATTAATAGTTCTGTATGAAGGATGCTTGGAAAAGGGCACAATTCAGGAAATGGGAAATAGAGCTTTAGATAGGGGTGTTAATTCAACTGATATGATTCTGTTGAAAACCAACAATATAGGGTTTGGCAGATAATTTTTTTTGAGATAAAAAGACTATCACTTAAGTTTCTATCATGCAAGCCGATTTAATCTAATCTTGAAAAGTTATAAATCTCGCCAACACTCCCTTAATAACTTTTCTGTTCTAGACTTGGGTAAAATCAACAGAATCTTAATTTCAAGGGGTCAGTGCAACATTATTGTAAGTGCCTATTATTATATAGGCACTTACAATAGTATTTTACTGACTCCTTAAGCTGGTCTCAAAGTAAATCTCCTGACATTTGAGACTGTGCATGAGATTTCCAACAATTTCAACTATGCACAATGCAAAGACTCTGGCCAGCCTGTGCATCAGCACAGTCTGTCCCGAGTCTTCACTATGCATTTAGTAGATGGATAAGGTCTCAATGTATCTGTAGACCATCAGGTAAATTTATATTTACAGAATGTAGCTGTCTACGCTACTCAGTGTTTGCACCTCATTAACGTTTCAATTTGTTGGAAATGTCACGCACAGGCTCAAATCCTTTAGTCCCCTCCTATCTAAAGCTCCATGGAAGAATACATGGTCTTCATTCTATACATACTATGGTACTGCCTGGTCCCCTTTTGGACTATTTTAGACCGACTCAGACATTTCTGTTAAATGTCACTTGACATGACAGATTGGAATTCTATCCAACAACAGGTAAATTTCATCTCTCAGCTCAATTTTGGGGGTGGGGGGTGTCTCTTGTGGTACTGCAAAGAAATAGGGTTATTGTATTTTTTTCAGTTTGTTTTCATAAGAATTGAATACAAAAAAAACTAAGAGACATTGAGTCAACTAGTCTCTTTAAAACTGCTGCGAAGGAAATTACCTCTTATATCTTAACATTTTGTTTCAACTTGTATCATTTTATTTATATGATATATATTTCAACATTTTTCATATCTCTCTGTCTTAACATGTTAAGCCATTTACTTTAAGGACATGTCTTATTTCTAAGACCACGCTTGAAGTGAATTGGCCAATCAGAGAACTGTATTTTAAAAGCATATATCACAGATACAACTCAGAGCGCTGAATTTAAAGATATACGATGGTAGTGTGACGTGCATGTGAATCTCGACATGTATTGCAAAAAGATAATGAGTATTTTATGCGAGCGCTTTTTTCGAAAAAAAACTTTCTACAGTGGCAAAGCCGCAAAAGATCTGCAATTAGAAACAAAAGTAGCTTTATAAGTAATTTCAGCGTAATTACACATAGTTACAGTAATACTGCAGTGAGTTCTATCCTTTTTTTCAATGTTAAGTGGTTAGGGGAAAATACAGACAATGTTAGAAAAGCGTGTTCTAAGTCAGATAGAAAATCTTGTGCCGCGGTATATGGAAATAGACACTCGCTAAAGCTAGTATCTATTTCCCATGTACCACGGCACTCGTTTTCTATCCTATGTTTAACTATCATTAACCCTTTGCTGTTTAATACCTGCTTTTTACATGCCTGTGATTTTATAATTGAGAAAACATTGTGAAAAAAGAAGAAAATTGCTTCTGACAAGCTATTTCTTCTTTTTCCACACTATTTTCTACCCTACTGAATGGTTGTTTTTCAAATTAACTCCACTTTGAATTTTTGTCTGCAAAGCCTTTGAATTTGGACAGGTCCAAAATTTTGTAAACCAGGAAAGGGTTAACTCTGGTAAATATTTTCATTTTTATTTCTTTTTCTTATAATTGATATAAAATTATGTCTTGAATCATTAGCATGACTTTTTGTGCAATGCTTTCATTTCCCTGAACCACAAAGAGGATTTACCTTTCTTCTTTTTTTGTGTGTTATCCTTGTAAAAAAGGCAAATAACATGACATTTCTTTCATTTTCCTACATTTTTTTGTTCAAATTTGTTTATTTGTATTTTTAAGCTTTACGTGTATAAAACATAAGGGTAACATTGACCTTGACAAATGAAATTAACATTAGCAGATCCTGATGAAGTAGGAAATTATGTCAGACATAAGTAATGAAAAACCAAAGGATTCAAAATTTTTTGAAGTATGCAAAATTGGGACTTACTAAGAATCGGAGTCCACCAAGTTCTAATGAATGTGAGCATGTCATCTCAACTGTTGTATTGACCTCACAAGCAAATACTCCATCATGTTTATTTATGATGTCAATAATGACACCCTCTTTCGGATCGAATGTCACTCCCTCATCTGGTCCAAAACTTTTGGATGGCATGTTGTAACTAGTGAACACAACATCGTAGTCTGGACTGCTTGTCATACACGGAAATATACCTTGCTCTCCTCGTGTGAAAATAATCAGATTGGCAAAGAAATCTACATCAAAATAATGAAGATCAACAAAGGGTTGCTTGGGGTCTGAAAAAAAAGAATTGAAATTTGTTACTTTTTTAACAGAAGTGAATGTTTTATCAACAATCTATAAACATGTTTATATCTCATTATGTTTGAAGATATCAACAATTATTCACATTAATGATTTTATTAAAAGATTGAATTGGGTTTAAAGAATCTTTTAACATTATTGCAAATACATAAAGGTGCTACCCATGGCTTCTTGTCATTTCTCACAACTGCTTTTAATCCAATCAACCAGCTGTTTATCCTACTTAACCCTTTCCTGTTTTACAAAATTTTGGACCTGTCCAAATTCAAAGGTTTTGCAGACGAAAATTTAAAGTGGATTTAATTTGAAACATAACCATTCAGTAGGGAAGAAAATAGTGTGGAAAAAGAAGAAATTGCTTATCAGAAGCAATTTCTTCTTTTTTTCACAATGTTTTCTCAATAATAAAATCACAGGCACATAAAAAGCAAGGATTAAACAGCAAAGGGTTAAACTTCCTACTTATCATTTGCCCATTTGATAGGAGACAATTGACTTGTGTAACGATAAGACTTTCAAATTAAATTCAGCATATACCTTAGATATAAAAAGATACTAGTTAATGTTTAAATGACAAACATGAACTAAATACCTTCAGCGTATACATAAACCGACACATTCTGTTTTGGCATATCTCTCAGACGACATGTATACAGCCCTGTGTAGTCAAACTGTATTTTCTCCACTTGTAGATGTGATCCGTACAGATTTTTACGAATATCTTCGTGGGTCACCACAATGTCAGGTAGTAGACTCATGTCAAAATCGGGACCCTGAAACAAAGGTATACCTGGGTAGAGTGTACTGAAAATGAGTAGAGTTGCAAAATTATGTTGCTGAACTGTTATAAATTTCTAATAAAAGAAACTTAGAAATACATACATGTATTTTAGTAGTATGGTACAAAAATATATCCTTATTAAGCTAGTTGACCCATAGTTCAGCAATATTTCAGAGCTCATGATCTTTCACAGTGTTAACTAAGGTTTCCTATTGAAATCATATGGAAACCTCGGTTAACACTGTTTAAATTCATGACTTGTGAAATTAATTAATTTCACTCTTCCTTTGGCCTTATCAACCATTGTTAATTTCTCTATTAAATTTTGGTAAGGCTTCAGCCAAAGAGAATCATTGCAAAGTTTTTGGATTTTCAAAAGGAAAATTTTGACTGACCCAGGGTTTTAGTATGCAATCAACAAAATGGGGTCCCAAGGACTCAATAGTTAGGCCCACAGGGGTCCTTACTAAAGGTTTTGGAGTTCATTTGTTTTAGCTTTCCCCTTGTTTTTGTAAATATCAAATTATCCTCTGGATTAAGCAACACAATGTGTACCTTTGTGGATCAGCTTCAAGACAGAATTGAAGACTGTTTAAAACAGTCTTTAATTCTTTTCTGAAGTTGGTCCCAAGTGGGTCCTAGGGACTCATATCAGGTAGTTTTGTGAGTCCTAGATACTTATATAGGGGTCTCAGACTCTCAAAACCTGCATCCCTTAAAACCCTGACTGACCGACAAATTGATTGACAACATATTATCGGTGGGGTACCATTATATCATATCTATAGCTATATTCAAGCTGCATATACAACACATATTTAGCCAAACAACAATATGTTAACTATTATCCTTACACCAACCCACAGCATGTGCTTAGATGCAGTACCAACAATGTTTCCTTTAATTTGTTCACTTACAGATATATCATATTCTCACAATCCATTCAATATTTCTGAGACCAAAACTAGACATGTCCAGTGTGTTCCCCTTTTGTAATACCAGTGTGTTGTCCTTTACCTTATCTGATAGGTTGTAAAATTCAATGAAGGGATGCAGCTTTGGTATCTCTGAAATTAGATTTGAAATAGAGAAATATATTGCTGTTATGTATACCTTAAATGTTATAATACAGCTTGATCACCCTCTGATGGTAACTCCAAATACATAACATTGTAAATTAAACTCTTACTTGTGATGACACTAGATTTTTTCTTCCAAAAAGCCAAGCTAAAAATATATTTATGTTATCCCATTTGATAGTATAGGTAACTCTTTTGATAGTTTACATATAATTCCAAGTTTCTGACCAATACATTAAGTCATACCTGAGATATTCTAAAATAAACTCATGTTTGGTCATTACACTAAAAACCAAGATCAAAGAACTTTACTGCTTTATAGTAATCTTTACCAGTTTTAGGCTAATTTTTAGACAATGACAATCATTTAAAGTTCACAAACTTCCAAACTCTAATAGCATAAGAAAGAAACAAGATTTGTTTGTGAAACACAATTGCCCTCTAAATGGCCTTTTTTTTTTAAACTTTGACCTTGACAGATGACTTTGAACTTGTCACAAGACCTTGTTATCTGTAGATGTACATCATCGAGATCTATCATCATACCAAATATGATCATTTTACTTTGAATAGCCTTGAAGTAATTGGTAAAGTTAAGTTTTGAAGACAGACAGACAGACAACAATATGCCCCCGGTCTTTCGATGCCTGGCATAATAATTCTTACCTCTTATTCTAACAGAAGCATGGAATTTTCTTGAAAACTCCTTTGGACTATTTATGGTTGGAATACTGACAGAGCATGTATAAAGGCCTTCAAAGCTTGCTGACACACATCCAATAGTGATTCCATCTCTAGGGTCAAAATACACTCCATTTTCTGGATCCAGCTCTATGGGTGGCTTGCAGGAGATACAAGAAAACTTGACCTCATAATCTGGGCTGCTGGTCTGACAAGGAATCACCCCTTTCGGAACACCAATCGGCCAATCTCACGATCAACCTCAGATGTACATAGACGGACTATCTTTAAAAATTATGGGAAACCCTTGGAAAAACTTGATGATGTCAGTTAAAATGGTGTTAGCCCCTCGAAACTTTGAGTGAAAACATTTGACATCGCCAAGGCTACATGTTTAAGTCACTTACGTGAAACCATGGTATCCTTATATGAATATCTTTAGATTCTTAATTAATGGCTGAAAAATCTTAATTTTTAAGAATGATTTGTCATTGTCAAAAAATAAGATTTTTCAGCCGTTATTTACAGTAAAAGATATAAATCTAAAGACAGCGCCAGTTATTACCACACTAGTTTTTCTTACACTTTTTCCGCCTAACTGAATGCACAATTTTGTGACATACCCATCAGCCTTACATACATCTGAGGTCTGTTGCAGTTTACGGAAATGGCCGAATGATTTTCTGAATGGGTATCACCCCTGTCTGTCCAAGGTTAAAGGTTATTTTGTTTTCTGTGGTTGCTTGAAAGTAGAGGTCTGTAAAAGGGTGATCTGGGTCTGAAATATAATGGGTATGATATAAAGGTAGTGGACCTGTAACATTTTGGAATAATAAACTTAAACAGATGGACCAAAGGACTGACGGGTCAACTGACAAGCTGACTCTTTTATACCCCCAAACGAAGTTAAGATGGGTATAAATATGTGCAGTATGATCAGTCTAAAAAGCAAATAGTGCTTCCAGTCCTTTGACTCTTACATAATTCTTGAGAAGAATTTATTTAGCATGAAATCCCAATAACAAATTGTCGCATACCCTGTAAATAAAGATCAGTTACTAATAAAGTTCAATCACTCACATATTGGTTTGAGCCTTGTATAACCATCCATTCTAGGGATGTTTTCCCATAGCAGGATAACTTGAGTTTGTCCCGTTTCTGTACCAACAGTGTCTTATTGACCACCCTGTGTTTGGGACTGACCACTTCTATAATGGGGATGCCTTCGTCTGTGGCCTGGCCAGTAGGCCCTGGAAATGGGGTTGATGGGGTGGCCCAAGGAGGCACTGAAACCAAAGGAAAAATGTCAAACGGTATGCTCACTAGCTGAGACAGCCAAAAACAACTAATTCCCAAGGTATAGATTACTACCCCCTATATCGCTTTGCAGATGGGAGCAACTCGCGTTTTTATAATTTTAGTTGAGTTGATTGATTTGCTACTGGTCAGTCATTTTATCCATTCAATCATTCAGTATAACATTCGTAGTAATGCTGTTTTTCTAAGGGGCACAAGCTTGTTGGCTCATTTTTTTTTCATTGAATTGAATTCCATAGAAAAGTTGTATTTTACTGTGGGAACATAAGAAATTGATAGGGTCAATTTCTCCCTTTCCCACAATATGGTCCACCCTATACTCATACCCCATTATTTTTTAATTTCTACCTTAGATATATATCAAATTAGGTAACCGTACAAAATCCCCTCCGGACAAAATCCCCTCAACGGTTTTTTAACATGGCGGACAGAATCCCCTCGGTTTTTTTAACAATGCGGACATAATCCCCTCAAACCGTTTTTTGAGGCGGACAGAATCCCCTTCAATAATTTGCTAACGTTTGGAATGCTGAGGCGGTCATTATCCCCTCAATCAAAACTACAGGGCGGTTAACATTGTAACATAAAAAATCTGACAGAATCCCCTCCGTAGTTCGAGTAGATAGATCTATGCATACTGTTTAAGTTTAGAAATAAATTATTTCAATCAAGTCAATTATTCTATATTTTCTAAACGACTATATTTCCTGAAAGAATATCCCGGCCGGAATGGAGTACTTGAGATCCATTGTACCAAACTCCTTCACCAGCTTGGTAGATTACTTTGACGCCAACTATGTAACAGGTGCACTGAGGTTTGTTAATTAAATATTTAATCATAAAATGTTATACTTTTTCTATAAACAGCGTGTAGTCGTATCGTTGTTAAATGGGCTTCGTCGATCAAATAAGGTCCGTAAGGCAGTTCAAGTCTACATAAATACTTGTCATAATAGCAAAAGAAAACAAATTCTTGCGATCATTCACAGAAATTTATTACTTATATGTCTCGGTAATCGAACGTTAAGATCTTGTGGATTATTCATTGTGTCCGCCTATTGAGGGGATTATTTCCACCTTGTAGATTTGATTAAGGGGATATTGTCTGCCTCGGTAATCAGACGAAGGGGCTTATGTCCGCCCAAACAAATTAATGGAGGGGATTCTGTCCGCCTCAAAAAACGGATTGAGGGGATTATGTCCGCGTTGTTAGAATGCCCGAGGGGATTCTGTCCGCCATGTCAAAATACCATTGAGGGGATTTTGTCCGGAGGGGATTTTGTCCTAGAATCATCAAATTACAATCATGTTAGTTTATTGTCTGCAACCTGTTCCAAGTTGGCCAAGTCTAAAACTTTGTTGTCTGTTTAAGGGTTTTAGGATGGGATGCTTTTATTTTTTTCTTATTTAGATTAATCCATTACAAGACAACAAATGTTTAGACAGGTCCAAATTGTAAAGGGTCACAAATTACATACAATATGTGAGCAAATAAGTAAAATTTGTAGCAGAAAGGGAGATAGGAGAAAGTGTTAGTAAGCAGCATTTTCTTCTTTTCCCTATTGGCAAGGTCATCGGTCAAGATCAAATATAAAAGCTATGTATCTCTAACACATCAAAGATTTTTGCAGTGATAAATAAGAAAATATCTGGTTTACATGATAAGGACAAGGTGAATTCCAGAAAATTGACCTCATGTGTTGTTTTGTCTATTCAGTTCCTTCGCCTTAATTACTATCAGTACTTTGATTTTAGCACAGCGTAGTGATATGCAAGCACTGCATTGAACACACAAAGCACTTTGTGTCGCACAAAAGTTGATGTATACTAGAACTATTTTTTGTGCTTGCATGGGCACAAAAAAGCAACGTAGTACACATGTTGTTCGGTTTTTGACTTGATTCATGATCTTTTTCCTAGGCAATTTCCAGGATACAGGGTTGTTTCCTATGGCCTGCTAAACCAGGCCAAAAATGAAATGAATCCTTTGAAAATATATGGGATTTAACTTGATTTCAACTTCATAATTTTTGAATGAGTCAGGTAATCTCCCTTTGAATTTTTTTCCTCATTGTAGCATGGAATTTCATAAAATGTTATTCATTCCTTTTAATATTGAGTAAAATTATATCATTCTAAGCCTTGAGTCATGGCTATGAATTTTGGAATTAATCTTAGCTCTTTAGAGATGCGTACATGCTTTGACAGGAGATATCGACAAAGATCAGCCTACACATTATAAGCTGTCTGATCTAAGTCTATACCACCTACTTTTGTTTTTTATAACCCAGAATAGTTAGAAAATCATACCTTGTAAAGAAATACGGCTTTACAATTAGTGCATCCAGCTATTTAACTTAACCCTTTCCTGTTTTACCAAATTTTGGACCTGTCCAAATTCAAAGGTTTTGCAGACGAAAATTTAAAGTGGATTTAATTTGAAAAATAACCATTCTGTAGGGTAGAAAATTTTGTAGAAAAAGAAGAAATTGTTTGTCACAAACAATTTCCTCTATTTCTACAACATTTTCTCAATTACAAAATTTTAGGGACGTAAAAACCAGGGATTGGACAGGAAAGGGTTAAGCACTTTGATTTTAAGAAAATTTGGCAAAATTTTTATTCAGCAGGACAAGGTTTCCATGTTGTCAATCTTTTTAGTTGAATATAGGCTCCTTTCATTGGAAATATGCTCAAGTATTGCTGTTTTTTACAGGAAGGGAATCTTACCTAACAAATTTGTCCGTCATATTCTGAAAAATGTCTTTTTTCTAGGGATGGGAATAAATATTCGAATTGTTTTTCCCACAAATATTCAAATATGAATTCGAATATGAATATTCATGTTTTTAAGATGTAGAACAATGTTCTTCTTTTTAGTTCAGTTACAGAAATCGTGGATGTGAAATCCCAATAACGGACAGATTTCTTGCGCTAATCAACTGTTTACACGTATCAGGTGGTTAAGGAAAATCAATAATTATGACAGTTTGCAAATCTTCTCCTAATTGTTAATTGATGCCACATAGTCTTGCACCGAGACATCGACCGATTGTAATGTGTTAATTATAACACCTTGGAAGTATTGAAACAAGTTTGTTAAACAAGACGTGTTTGATAATGACGTTTGAAATAAATACTCTTCTCTTGATCAATGATTGATAAACGAATGTTTTTGTCACCTTGATAGCCAATCAAAAATACTCAATTACAATCAGAAAGCCACTGCCCTTTCATCACACAGTCCTTAATTATTCTTTCAATAGTAAACATCTTCTAGAAATCAGAAAAAAAAAAAGGCAAACAAACAAAAAACAATGCCTTCCCGCATGTGTAAGTACTTCACCTGTTCCAGTGACAAACTCACAGCTACTTGTAACCTCTGTAGGCAGGACTTTGTTTACAAGGGTACAACATCTAACCTGCTGAATCATCTGAATGGCCAACATCCCGCTGCTGAAACAAACAAACCAGTGAAAAGACTACCCTATCTCTCTTCCTGAACAATCCCAAGAAATCCAAACGTAAAAACGAACAGATCACTCAAGCCATCACCAACATGATCATCTCTGACCTTCTACCACTTAGCCTCGTCGAAGGTGATGGCTTTAGACAGCTGATAAACTTACTAGCGCCTGACTACAGCGTACCCTGTCGCAAGACTGTCAGATCCCGCATAGAAAGAAGAGCACAAAGAAGAAAAAGACAGACTGATCAACACACTGAAGACTATCAACGCAAATCGATGGCTCAGCGCAAAACAGTTGTAACTCCCTATAAACATATCGGCAGATACAACTGTTTCGCGCTGAGCCATCAAAATGTAAAAAAAGTATCCAGACAAGCATATTTTTTATGTTTGAACTTGAACTTGTTGCTACCTAAAAATCTTTTTGAAGTGCAAATCTACAGGTGATAGCTAATATTTGTGCCAAATTATAATTGAAATTCACCCATATTTGTAGAAGGAATACTCCTGACTAGCCTGTTTTTGATCATTGACCTTGATCTTAATTTTGTTGAACATTTTCTTTCAAATAGCACATCTACACTTAACAGGGAATAATTAGGCCAAATTATTATGAAATCTGTCCATAATGTAGGAAAAAATATCAGTATAAGGCTATAAGCTCAGGAGGGTACACAAGGGATGGATTTATCTGTTTAAGGCTATAAGCTCAGGAGGGTACACAAGGGATGGACAGACAGAAGGACAGAGGGATGGCAAAACAGAATCCATTCACCTATCCAGTGGGTAGGATGATCCACCAGCCTGCAAGGTCTGTTTTACTTAAGATCTTATTTTGTGATATTAGATGATGATAGACATTAATGATCACAAAAGCTTGTTGTGCTAAGGTGAGGTTAGGGAATAAAATATTTGGAAATGACTCTAGATCCAAGACCTACATTTGTTTGTGAAACAATGCCCACCGGAACAGCAAATTTTACTGAAGTTTGACCGTTCACATTACCTTGTCCTTGGTACCAGCAGATGTTTATCATTGAGATCTATCATCATACAAAATAAGAACACTGTAAATTGAATAGGTTTGAAAAAAAATGGCACTAATAAGTTGTTTGGTTGAATTTTGCAAACAGACAGGTGGAAAAATGAACAGACAGACAACAGTAAAGAAACAAAACCTGATCTTATTATTGCAAGGCATAACAAGGGGCCAATTTGTCACAAGATAAGCCCGTCACACAGCTTGATGTAACTATGGGTTAAGAGCAGAATTGAAGTGATTTGGAATGAATATCTTTCGGACAATTTTTGTGTAGACAGACAGATGAGTAATTGTAGTAGGAGTATATAATTATGGTGATCAAAGCTCATATACCATTAGAGATGAGCTCTGGATAAGATTCAAGTATGAAGAAAAACAAAGGGCAATAACTCGAAAAATAAGCCAGGTAGTTATGGCTCTTTTGCACTGCACTTCCCCTTGATGCAATCTATATACCCATGAAGTTTCAAGATCAAAGCTCAAATACTCTTTGAGAAAAGCTCTGGAAAAGATTCAACTGTGAAAAACCACAAAAGGCAATAACTCATGGAATAAGCCAGATAGAGATACAGTCCTTTTTGCACTGCACTTCCCCTTGATAAGTTCTATCTACCCATAAAATTTCATGATCATAGCTCAGAAATTTTAAGAAATATGCTCTGGACAAGATCCAAGTTTGAAAAAAAAACACAGGGCAATAACTAGAAAAATAAGCCAAGTACAGTTATGGTTCTTTTGCACTGCACTTCCCCTTAATAAGATCTATCTACCCATCAAATTTCATGATCATAGCTCCTATACTTTTAGAGATATTGTTTTGACAATATCTAAGCAAGAAAAACAACAAAGGGCAATAACTCAAAAAACAAGCAAGGTAGAGTTATATTTTTTTTGCACTGCACTTTCCCTTAATGAGATTTATCTACCCATCAAGTTTCATGATTGTAGCTCCTATACTTTTAGAGATATGCTGCGGACAAGATCCAAGTATGAAAAATAACAAAGGGCATTAACTCAAAAAACAAGCAAGGTAGACTTTGGTTTTTTTTCACACTGCACTTCCCCTTGATAAAATCTATCTACCCATCAAGTTTCATGATTGTAGCTCCTATATGCTCCGGACAAGTTCCAAGTATGAAAAAAAACGAGGGCAATTACTCAAAAAAAAAAGGCCAGGTAGAGTAATGTTTTTTTTGCACTGCACTTCCCCTTGATAAGATCTATCTACCATCACGTTTCATAATTGTAGCTCCTTTGCTTTTAGAGATATGTTCGGACAAGATCCAAGTATAAAACAAGAGGACCATGATGGTCCTATATCGCTCACCTGAGTAAGTCAACTCATAACTTGTCAACAATGTTAAATACCAGAAATTGTCTGATGTACATTTAGGATGGATTTAAAAGAAACAGACTTTAATTTCCTCCTACTGCAATTCGATTTTCTTTTTAATTGCAAACGAAGTTATCAATGATTGAATTGAATTCAAGTTTAGTGGACCTAAACCTTAAGAATATCCCTTCTATGTTTGAGATATGCCAAATAGTTATGGTGAAGATTAACCTTCTCTGATATTTTTGGCAATATTTTGACATTTCCAATACCATGTAAACCAGAGATTTAAATTGAATACAATTATTTTTACAATTTTGGAAGAGCTTCACCCAAAGAACATCCCTACCATGTTTCAGCTTCATTAGCCCACAGTGGTTTAGGAAGAGAAGAAGTTTTTCTAAGATTTTCAACAATTTTCATCCATTTTTCCTTTTTTTGCTCTGTTACCATGCAAACCAGAGTTTTTGATGAAATTGAATTTTTTCAACAACTATTGAAGAACTTCACAGAAGAAACATCCCTGCCAAGTTTCAGCTTGATTGGCCCAGTGGTTTAGGAGGAGAAGATTTTTTTTCTAAGATTTTCAGCCATTTTCGGCCATTTTTCAACTTTTCCGTTACCATGGAAACCAGAGTTTTTGATTAAATTACATTCTTTTAACAACTTTTAAAGAGCTTTACCCAAGAAACATCTCTGCCAAATTTCAGCTTGATTGGCCTAGTGGTTAAGGAGGAAAAGACTTTTTTCAAAGATTTTCAGCCATTTTCGGCCAATTTACAACCTTTCCGTTACCATGGAAATCAGAGTATTCGATGAAATTAAATTCTTTTAACAACTTTTGAAGGTCTTCACCCAAGAAATATCTCTGCTAAGTTTCAGCTTGATTGGCCTTGTTGTTTAGGAGGAGAAGAATTTTTTCTAAGATTTTCGACCATTTTCGGCCATTTTTCAACCTTTCCGTTTCCATGGAAACCAGAGTTTTTGATGAAATTAAATTTTTTTAACAACTTTTGAAGGTCTTCACCCAAGGAACATCTCTGCCAAGTTTCAGCTTTATTGGCCCAGTGGTTTAGGAGGAGAAGATTTTTTTCTTAGATTTTTGCAATTTCAGCCTTTCTGTTGCCATGGCAACCAGAGTTATTTATAGATTTAAATTCTTTTAACAACTTTTGAAGAGCTTCACCCAAGGAACATCCCTGCCAAGTTTCAGCTTGATTGGCCCAGTGGTTTAGGAGGAGAAGATGTTTAAAGAAATTGTTGACGGACGGACGGACGGACAGACGGACGGACAGACAGACAGACGGACGGACGGACGGACGATGGACGGACGACAGATGGTGAGTGATCACAATAGCTCACCTTGAGCACTTTGTGCTCAGGTGAGCTAAAAAACCAAAGGAAAATAAATAAAAAATAGGCCAGGTAGAGTTATGTTCTTTTTCGCACTGCACTCCGTTATAGGAAGAATATACCTGCCAAGCTTCAAGAAAATCGGACATAAGGTTACAGAGTTATGCTCCGGACAAAGAAGTCCGGACACCCAGATACTCGGACGCTGGACATAATCAGTGATCCCATAATACGTCTCGTCTTAGACAGGTGAATAAAAATCATTTGTTCTTGCAAATTTTAAAAGTTTGCAAAAATTTCAGCACACAATTTTTCAATAATCAAATATTACCTTGAAAAGTCTGCAATTTTGCCAATATTCGACATCAATTTGATACCATGGTGTCACAAACTGTGTCTGTTCCTTGTGCATGTATAAGTACATCAGCTAAAAAGAAAGTGTTTTTTCCTCAACTTCAATACATCTACTGGAATATATGTAAAGATGGCAGTTAAATGAGTAAAATAAAGTTAATACTCTTTAATCAAGGTATAGCAGCTTGTAATGACAAGAGGACCATGATGGTCCTAGATCGCTTACCTAAGTCTCTTTGACCCATGGTGAACAAACTTAGTAGAGGTCCACTAGATCATGCTACATACCAAATATGAAAGCTGTCTGCCTTCTGGTTTCAAAGAAAAAGATTTTTAAAGATTTTCGCTCTTTGATTCTATGTAAATATGACCCAAGGGTCTTCATATGAACAAACTTGGTAGGGGCCCACTAGATGATGCTACATACCAAAAATGAAAGCAATGTGCCCTCTGGTTTCGATTAGAGAAGATTTTTAAAAGATTTTCGCTCTTTGATTCTATGTAAAAAGGGTTGGGCCCAGGTGGAGCCCAAATATGATCCTAGGGTCTTGATATGAACAAACTTGGTAGAGGTCCACTTGATGATGCTACATACCAAATATGGAAGCTGTCTGCCTTCTGGTTTCATTTTTGAAGATTTTCATTTTTTTACCCTTCTTGCTCATAAGAGATAAAGGGACGCAACAATGCAAATCCAAAATATGACCCAAGGGTCTTGATTTGAACAAACTTTGAAGAGGCCAACTAGGTGATACTACATACCAAAAATGAAAGCAGTGTGCCCTCTGGTTTCAATTTAAGAAGATTTTTAAAGGTTTTTTCGCTCTTTGATTCTATTTAAAAAGGGTTGTGCCCAGGTCGAGCCAAAATATGATCCTAGGGTCTTGATATGAAAAAACTTGGTAGGGGTCCACTAGATGATGCTATATACCAAATATGGAAGCTGTCTGCCTTCTGGTTTCATAGAAGAAGATTTTTGAAGATTTTCATTTTTTTACCCTTCGTGCTCATAAGATAAAGGGATGCACCTGTGCAAAGCCCAAATATGCCCCAAAGGTCTTGATATGAACAAACTTTGTAGAGGCCCACTAGATGATGCTTCATACCAAATATGAAAGCTGTCTGCCATCTAGATTCAGAGAAGAAGATTTTTAAAGATTTTCGCTCTTTGATTCTATGTAAAAAGGGTTTGGCCCGGGGAAGCCCAAATATGACCCCAGGGTCTTGATATGAACAAACTTGATAGAGGTCCACTAGATGATGCCACATACCAAATATTTAAGCTGTCTGCCAGCTGGTTTTAGAGAAGAAGATTTTTAAAGATTTTCTCATTTTCACCCTTTTTGTTAAGGGTAAAGGGAAAGTTAAGGGTGGATTTCATTTATTTGAACAACTTTGGTAGAGCTTGACCCAAGGAACATCCCTGCCAAGTTTCATCAAGATTGGCCCACTGGTTTAGGAGGAGAAGATGTTTAAAGAAATTGTGGACGACGCATGACAGACGACGCACGACTGACGACAGACATTCTACGTTCACAATAGCTCACCTTGAGCACTTTGTGCTCAGGTGAGCTAAAAGGGTAGACCCCTATTATATACAGTGGTCTTGCGAAAGCGCTAACACACACAGGACCCACCAATTTTCTCGAGTCATTGCATGATTCGAGGTAATGCCAGTAAGAAAAATTGTCCTCTATGAAGACGTATCACTTCCTTTTAAACCTACCTTTGCATTGTTTGCCTTCAAAATATGCAGTACCAATGTAAAATAGTTTTACAAAAGATATATCTCTGAATTTTCAACTATTTGTTGAAAGGAGAAAAATCTACAAAAATCTATGAAGGTGTCGGTGTCAATGTAAGTGGTGTCTGTTTTCAGTACATAGGCCATTGAAATGACAAAAGGTTAGATTTGGCGATTTTAATGAGATGCACTATAACAAGCATATTATTTCTTCCTTATAATATTTCATAGTTATCATTGCTGAATGACAAATTTTTGGAAGTAATATCAGTAGGAAGAAAGGCGAGGTTGCAAGCAATTCCTTCCTTTCTCACAGTGTTTCCCTTAGAGCTTATTTCCTCGGTACCTCAAATAATTCAATTGTAAGGGTGTTTCCTTAAATGGCATCTATACACAAAGAAAGACGTTTACAAACTTTTTTATGATTTTTTCTTGAATATATCAAAAAGTTTTGTCCAGCAGATAACAAAATTAAAATGGTGAAACGGATTTCAAGACAATTGAAAATAGACGCATTTTCTTTAACCACGTTTTTGTGCCGAACACTGTCGATTGGCGATCGAAACATTGAAACTATCGCTGAAAAAATTGAAGTTATGATGTTTCGGTGGGCAGTCTTCATTATCTTTTGTTATAAAGATGAATAATTTGCTAAATTACTCTCGAGAATGAATTTCAAAATGAAAAAAAAAACATTTATTCGACATAAATGATCACTTGTTTTATGATTGTTTCGAGTCACTAAATTATTATCTGATCAACAAATTCTCCGTCATTTACACCCTTAAATTGAATAAGTGTGGCATACAAATAAGGTGTGAAAACAAGTTATCTGACTCACTGATACCCTATGAAAAGGCCTTAAGGTATTCTTCACAATAGGATGAAATAACAATTACACACTGTAAGTCAATTTTGATGCAAAACAATAGATGTCAGAAAGGTGTGAACCCCTTTGCTCGAGTGAATGCAGTAAAATTTTACCAAGGGACTGAGATTGCTGCTCGAGTGATTGAGCAATCGTGCGTTCGAGTTAGTGCAGTAATAACCAATAAGAAAATAGAGAAAGACGCGTCGGGACCGGGAGGTGAGCTCGAGCTTTCGCATGAATTTTGAGTTTTCGCCCTCTCTAGATAACGCGAGACCACTGTACATGTACCTTCCTTTCTTTGCCATATTAGTAATTCATAAATCTTGCCATAATTCAACTTAAAATAAAAGCATTTATGATTAACTACAAATATTGTGTCTGAATTTTCAAACACTCAAATGACTGATAATTCAATATTTCTAGACTGAGTGGTCATTGCAAAACTAGAATTTTAGTGCTACTACATTATATACACTGAAATCCTTGTAAAAGCAACTCTTTTTTGTCAACCCTTTTATTGCCATTAATCTGAAGTTGCTTTTAGTAGGATATAATTGCAATCCAATAAAATAAAGAATTCTGATTGGTTTAAATCACATCACATGGGGAAATCCATTGCACTTTAATTCAGTATAAATGCAATCTAGGTCTTTCTGGAAACACCTGACCTTGGATCTGCAAGTCCGGTATTGTAGGAACTCAAATTAAGCTAGTTTCCTATCAACAACGCAACATTGAAAATGTTATTAAATCCATCATAAATTAAGATATTTTCTTTTTAAGAATTTACGATTATAAGCATGCAGTTCTGATTCTGAGCCCACATAAACTTTGAAAACAGCGAGTCAATGAAGACCTTCAAGCAACCATCTCAACAAGGACCGACCACACAGTTTTTGTTTAGAAACACAGACTAATTTGGCAGAAACAAGTTTTTTGTTATAAGTACCTTACAAATTTCAAAGTTGTCGTTAATTTGTGTATCATTTCTATTACTTTATGACATTTCAATTCGATAGCAAGACAAACAAGAGCTGTCAGAGGACAGCGAAGCTCGACTATTCCTAGTGCTGGATAGTTACAGCAAATCAATATCGACACTGGAAATTCAATAAAATTAAAGTCAAGAGAAAAGAATCTTTGTCTAGAGGCTGATATTTTGGTAACAGAAGCAGGTGCAAAGTTTAAAAGAAATGGCTTCAGTAGGAACAGAGATACAACTAACATAAAACAGTTGCACATAAAAACATAAAGATTTTAAAGGCAAAAAAGGGTTAAAATTCCACTAAATTAAATATCAGAGTAATCAATCTTTTTCTGTGGGCTAATATTATGGTCAAAGAAGCATGTGTAAAGTTTCCAAGCAACAGCTTTAGTAGATACAGAAATATTACAGATGTACATCAGTTGCACGTAAAAACTTAACCAAGATTTCTAAGTCCGAAAAGGTTTAAAATCCACTAAATTCAATACCAGAGAATTGAATCTTTGACTAGAGGCTAATATTATGATCACAGAAGCATGTGCAAAGTTTCCAAGCAATAGCTTTACTAGAATAAGAGATATAAGTGATGTACAACATTTGCACGTAACAACTTAACCAAGAATTTCTAAGTCCAAAAAGGGTTAAAATTCGATGAAATTCAATATTGAGTAATTAATCTATGTCTAGAAGCTGATATCATGGTAACAGAAGCATGTGTGAAGTTTCCAAGCAAAAGCCTAGGTAGAAATAGACCATAACTGATATACAACATTTGCACGTAAAAACTTAACTAGGAATTTCTAAGTCCGAAAAGGGTTAAAATTCGATGAAATTCAATGTCAGAGTAAAGAATCTTTGTCAAGAGGCTAATATTATGGTCACAGAAGCATGTGTAAAGTTTCAAAGCAATAGCTTTTAAAGAAACAGAAATATTACAGATAAACAACACTTGCACGTAAAAACTTAACCAAGGCATTACTCCGACGCCGCCGCTGACGCCTGGGTGACCGGAATAGCCCCCCTATTCTTTGAATAGTCAAGCTAAAATACAATGCAATTATAAGGGACGAGTGTCTTGTTCACTGAGTTTACTGGGGTATAAAGTGCAATTGCCTTAGCACTTTGCTTAAACCTAACGCTCTGCAGGCATTATTTGCCATGTGCTAAGGCAATTGTACTTTAAATCCCAAAAAACGCAGTGAAAAAGACACTCATCCCTATACTATTTGCTCTTCAATCTATTGGTTGTATGTAGTCAATTGCATTTAGGTAGTCAGTTGTAATTTCACTTCCCATAAACCCTTGATGGGCCCCACAGAGAGATAACGCAGCAATCCAGCAGCCAGTAATCAGAACGAGGCGTCCTTCAACCAGCATCAACACGTGTTTTTTGTGGATCAGGAAATTAATTAATTATAGTTTACGGACTTAGCAATTTCTGCTGTCGTAAGTACGATTAAATTCTCACGCGAAGATTTAAATTTCACGGCGTTTTTTAAGAGGAATTAATAGCGCAATTTATTCATTTTATTAAAAAATTAAGATTTAAAATTAAGCTGGATCCCTTCTTCAGAGTACCTACAATGCGGTCGAGATTAATAGATAGAGAAATAGCTGGACATCTACTGCATTAAGATTTAAAATGGTCGAGAAAATTGGAACAGGATTGCTTTATGTCGGGATGACGGAGAAAGTACAAATCATTACAGTCACGGTCTCGGACATAAAATGGGGTACCCCATAAAATGTCCAGGGGGATGATGCGTTATCCCCTGGGGTCTTGGAAGTGTTGCGGTGCAATATTTCCAAAATAGCCAATGGTGCAAAACCGAGAAATTCGGGTTTTAAGACCATTTATGAAGAATCGGCGCACGCCAATGATATGATTCTTTGAGACCATCGTCGCTACAACGGTAGTTAGCAATAGAAGAATCGGCCGATAGGCCAATGATATGGTTCTTTGTGACCGTCGTCACTACATGGGTAGTGAGAAATTGAAGAATCGGCCGACAAGCCACTGATATGATTCTTTGTGACCGTCATCACAACATCGGCGTCGGAAACCATTATTTAAGAATCGGCCGACAGGCCACTGATATGATTCTGTTTGACTGCCGTCAATACATCGGTAGTGAAAAACATGACAAGCGACCAAGAAAACACGGATATAATTCTTTGGATAGTCGTGGCTACATTGGTAGTGTGAAATTCTCAGTTTGCGCGGATTGCGCAGAATCGATACAAACCACTTATATGATTATTTGTAACTTGGTCGTTCGGAAACCGTTCGAAATAAGGAACCGCTTGTCTTTTACAAAGGAAGACCTGGCTTTGTCATTTAATATGGCATATGACTTATATTCGGACTTGGTAGATTTAAAGTTAAAAACTTGCTCAGAGGGTAGCTTTCGGTCCGCCACGTAGTTGACTACCTGTCGAATTTTTCTACAGTTAAGTTCCCATGGGAAGATGGACTAAAGAACCATCATTATCATAAACAAATCAAGATAATATCGAGATTCCGAGGGATGGCAGGTCCCTGTTTACTTAACTTATTGATTTCTCATGGGAAAGTTTTAGTTATGCAGTACACCTGTCCAGGGCCGCTGGGTTTTTTGGGATCCCGACTAACTCTTTGCGCGTGTTCTCGATAACAAAGGAATTGTGTTTATAATATCGATTGTTTTTTAAAGAATTTTAAATTCTCTGTGTAATGGATAACACGTTTCGGGAAAAAATAGGATATTGAACAATAAGGGTGAGTAAAGTATATTGTTATTTCGATTTTATTACAGAATCATGAGTTCTGAGAAAAACGAAATCCCCGCTTTGAGCCCCGTGGAAAAGATGGTGAAGATGGGTGAGGCTATTTTTAGCCAGCTGGAAAAGCGAATGACCGAGTTTTCCGGCATTGCCAAAACAGTCGGGGAGTTGTCTTGTGAAATGAAAGGCCTCAAATCGGAGGTGAACAAAATGAAGGCGACCGAAAATATGCCAGGCACTTCTAAAAGAAAGCGACAGGAAAGTGTGTCCGACGACGACGAGGAAACAAACGATAACGAAGGATGGATCGACATTGACACCTACGTGGCCCCGGACAACAATGCACTGACTCAGAGTCAGATAATTCCCAATTCAATAATTTTGACGAGTTCTTCACCGAAGAACAAGAAGTGGGTCCAGAAATTGACTCCAAACTGGCAGACGTTGTCAATAGAACGGTCCGATTCAAAGGATCCGCTGAAAAAATAAAGGACCTTAAACAGACACACAAACGCTGAATGGCTTCAGGTGGCCAAAATTGAAGAATGCATTTGGCGTCAATTACCTCCTCAAACAAAATTTTCTGATCTTGCTTCACAAAAGTCCCTTGGTATTTTGACACAAGTAGCTGTTCCTCTGGTAAAAGCTTTAGGAATGGCACAAAAAGCAGATCCAAAGTTGAGAGTATTGATCACGGACACCTTCAATCTACTCGCCGACAGAATCCAAACTACCAATCAGACCAGACGAGAAAAAGTGAAAGAGATTTGGGTAACCGTTTTAAGTCTTTGGCAGATAGGGAGATGTCAGCCAACAAGTTATTTGGGGAGAATCTGCCGGAAGCAGTGAAATCTCTCACAGATTCAAAACTTCCAATTGTAACCAGTCCAAGAAACAACAACAGCAAAAGCTACAAGAAGCCTTTTTTAGCCTAAAAGGTGGGGGGTTGGCAAAATTACAGAGGGAAGAAGACAACAAGCAGACAACAATTCAAAACAATGCACAACCCAGGAACCAGGAGGCCACAAAATCAGGGAACCAAACATCTCAGACGACGATAAGTGTAAGTAATAACACTTACACATTAAAAAACACCAAAGAAAATTTTGTAGCAGGAAAAACAAAACTGAACTTAGAAAAATAGCAAGAATTAACATCAGATCAATTGATTTTAAAAACAATTTGTGGTTACAAAATAGAAACAATAGACACTGCCAAACAAATAAAGATTCCTAGCTCATATTACTTTAACCTACAAGAAAACTATCAAATTAATGTAGAAATTTACAAGTTCTTAGAATCAAAAATAATTGAACCAGTGGAAAATCATAGTGAGCAGAACGAATATATATCTAACATTTTTTACAGAGAAAAGAGTAATGGAAATATTCGACTTATTTTAAATCTTAAAAGTTTTAATGAACAATTCATTTCTCCTATTCATTTCAAAATGGAAACTTTGCAATCAGCTGTATCTTCTATGAGAAAAAATTGTTGGTTTGCATCTGTTGATTTGACAGATGCATATTATTCTATACCAGTAGCAAAGGAAGATCGAAAATATCTCAGGTTCTGGTATGAGGGTAAAAAATATGAATACTGCGCGCTCGTGATGGGTTTAAGTTCAAGATCTCGGGTTTTCTCAAAAATTCTAAAACCAGTATTTGCAACCCTAAGATCACAAGATCATGTAAGTTCGGCCTATATAGATGCATGATTCATGTTTACAAAGCTCAACATATGAAAAATGCGAACAAAATGTTTTAGATACTGTAAAACTACTAGATTCTTTGGGATTGACAATAAACTTAGAAAAATCAGTGCTTATACCCTGCCAAAAAATAATATTTCTTGGTTTTGTCCTTTGCTCTATTTCAATGACAATATCCCTTACAGAGGAGAGAAAAATAGAACTTGTCTCTCTTTGTAAAAAGTTTATACGAAAAAGAAAAACAACAATTCGACTGTTCTCAAAATTAGTCGACAAACTAGTGGCTGCAGAGCCAGGGGTTGAATATGCCACTTTAAATATACAGCCCCTTGAGAAAGAGAGAGACAAATACTTGAAAGTCGATAAAGGAAGTTTTGATAGTTACATGAAAATTAATCAGTCATGTCACCTTTCTTTAAATTGGTGGATAAAAAATGTTCAGGACAGCTACAAATTGATCTCACATGGAAAACCAAAATTGGTCATTTACACTGATTCCTCAATGGTAGTTTGGGGGGGGCTATTGTGAGACTGATGGTAGGAAAACTAGAGGAAAATGGTCAATAGAAGAACAGGATTCTCACATAAACATTTTAGAATTAAAGGCATGTCAATTGACTTTAACGGCATTGTGTCAGAACACCAGTAAAACTCATATCAAGGTCTATATGGACAATACAACTAGTGTTTCTTACATATCAAAATTTGGGGGGAAAAAGATGGAATTAAATAATATTGCCCGATCAATTTGGAACTGGTGCATTGAAAGACAAATTCATCTGACAGCTGCTCATGTGGCTGGGTCCTGCAATAAAGAAGCCGACCGGCTTTCGCGCAAATGCAATGATGATCTGGAATGGTCCCTAGATAAGTCAATTTTTGTCAAGATAAAAAACATTTATCCTTACATGACTGTGGATCTTTTTGCTTCTAGAATAAACAACAAAATTGATAAATACTGCACAAGGTACCCTGATTTTCAAGCATGGAAGATTGATGCATTTAGTTTTTGTTGGGACAAAATTTTTTTCTATATGTTCCCTCCTTTCAGTCTGATTACAAGAATTCTACAAAAAGTGGAAGAAGACCAAGCCACAGGAGTACTCATAGCCCCTCTGTGGCCAACTCAGTGTTGGTGGCCCAGCCTTCTACATCTTATATGGGGACCATGCCACCTACTCCCACCAACACAGACAATCCTGTCATTGCCTCACAAACCTCATCTACAACATCCCCTCAAAAAATTGAGGCTAGGTGTTTTTCCTATATCGGGAATGCACTCAAGGCACAAGGAGTACCTACAAAAGCTCGGGAACTTACCCTTCAATCTTGGCAAAAATCAACAAAGTTGCAATACAACCGATATGTTGAACAATGGATACATTTCTGTGGGAAATGCCATGATCCCACTCAAGCAAATATAAACCTAATTCTAAAATTTCTTTCACAATTGTTTGAAAAGGGGACTCGTTATACTGCTCTGAATACAGCTAGATCTGCTCTTAGTACTTTTATTAAACTTTGTAGTAATACAGATATCCATGATAATGGACACATTTCAAGATTTATGAAAGGATGCTTTAAGTTAAGCCCAACTTTACCCAAATATACAGTTATTTGGGATGTTGACATTGTACTAAGATTTTTTCGACAACAAAATTGTGTCACACTATTACAACTATCACAAAAATTATGTATGTTGTACTTATTGGTAACAGCTCAACGCTGTCAAACTTTACACTTGTTAAATTTGAATGATGTAGAATTTAATTATGATAAGAATCAAGTGATGATTCAAAATAGTTCCATTCTGAAACAATCAAGACCAGGTTTTCAGCTACAAACAGTCAATTTAGTTAAATTCTCTGAGGAAAAGTTATGTTTTGTTAAGTATTTAGAGGAATATTTACTAAGGACAGAACCTCTAAGACAAAGCGAGAGGTTAATTATTAGTACAATGAGCCCTCATAAAGGGGTTTCTCGCAGTACAATTAGTCGCTGGATAAAATCTGTTATGCAAAAAGCCGGATTAGGGAATAACTATGCTACTCACAGTACTAGAGCTGCCGCTACATCAAGGGCAAAACAAACAGGGGTGGATCTGGGTACCATCATAAAGACTGCAGGCTGGTCAAATGCTAAAACATTCGCCCACTTTTATGACAAAGTCATTGAAAACCCAGCAACAGTTCAAAAGGCAATAATGGCGGGAAATTAATGGAATGTGATGGTTGTACATATGTATGTTTCTTTTATATGATTTCTACTGATGATGCTGTCTAAAGCTTGTGTAAATAAATATTTAAAACATCATTGGTTAGTTAAAATTGTAATTTCAAAATACAAGCTCTCAAATCTCTGTGGGGCCCATCAAGGGTTTATGGGAAGTGAAATTGAAAAATTAACCAAGACTTACCTTCGAAGATGGGAAGTTGAAGGTTGATTCCAATTTCACTGACCATAAACTCCTTGAGGGTTCACACACCCTCCCTAAACCCACCCAATGGGGGAAGTATTTCGAAATTATCAATAGATGTAATTACTTCTAAGCTCTATAAGTGAAATTATCAATATATAAAATAATAACAACCAAGTTTGATAATAATATTGCGGAACTTGGATTCGTTTATCTCTAAAACCTGATTACTGGCTGCTGGATTGCTGCGTTATCTCTCTGTGTGAGCCCTCAAGGAGTTTATGGTCAGTGAAATGGAATCAACCTTCAACTTCCCATCTTCGAAGGTAAGTCTTGGTTAATTTTTCAATTATCAGGGTTGTAATTGAGGTAATTCCACAGTACTAGTATCATACTACATATGAACCTATGGCATATTCTATAAAACAAGATAATTTTATCAAATAAAAATGCCCCTAAACAGCACTTTTTTCAAAAGCCTGACCTTAATAGATAAACTTGACATTCTCAGATGACCTTGACTTTGGAATCAGCGGATGATTATCACTGAAATCTATCATAATGCTAAAACTTGGCTTAAACATGTTTATAATCTTGAAAAATAGACAATGTTATGTGTTGTTCATTTTAGCTGACACTTGACCTTGATAGAGTTATCTAAACCCGAGTTTATCAGATTGACCTTGATCTTGGTATAAGCAAATGCAAGCAAGTGCCAAATTGTCACAAGATATGCCTGTCACACAGCTTGATGTAATGTAGGATTAACTAAAGAAAAGATTTGAAGTAATTTTCAGAAAATATCTGATGGACAATTTTAAATGTAGGAAGAGTATATTATTATTATGACCGTAGCTCATAAACTGTTAGAGATATGCTCCAGACAATATCCAAGTATGTTAAAAAGTAAAGGGTAATAACCCAAGAAAAAAGTCAGGTAGAGTTATGGTTCTTTTGCACTGCACTTCCCCTTGATTAGAGACATGCTGGGGAAAAGAGAATGAAAAACAACAGAGGGGAATAACTAAAAAATAAACCAGGGAGAGTTATGGTTCTTTTGTAATGCACTTCCCCTTGATGAAAGCTATCTACCAAGGAAGTTTCATAAAAAAAGATTTTATAGAGAAAATAAGCCCCAACCTGCTACATCAATATTTGGGGTTCAATCCAAATTTCTTGAACAACTTTAGAACAGGGTCACCTAAGGATCATCCAGGTGAAGTTTCATTGAAATCAGGCAAACAGTTTGAGAGGATAGGATTTGAAGATTTTATAGTAAAAAAAACCCCTGCCCTGTCTTGGCCATACTTGGGGGTCAATCCAAATTTTAACAGAAATTGACCTCTTTTGTAGAAGAAGATTTAAAAACAAGAGGGCCAGAATGGTCCTAAACCACTCACCACTCACCTGAATTTTTTTAGGTCAAATGGATCTCATCCAAAAAACTTTCTAGTAAAGTTTCATTCCATTTGCCTAGTTGTTGAAGAGGAGATGTTATTCCAAGAATTCAAAGAGAAAATAGACCCCTCCAACTCATTGGTTACTGAGAAGATGTTTCAAGTTTTCTGGCTCAAAGTAAGCCCCTCCCCCCCCCCCCTCCCCTCACCTGCCATGCCCATAATTACTGACCAATCAGAATTTCACAAACAATTTTTGAAGTGGCTCACCCAAGGAACATTCTTGTAAGGTTTCATTGAAGTCAGCTCAGTAGTTCAAGAGGAGATGTCAATCAAAGTTATCGGGCTAAAAATAAACTGCCCAGGACTGCCATGCCTGTAATTTGGGGGTCAATCAAAATTTCAGGAACAGGTTTTGATAAAGGTCACCAAAGGAACATTTCTGCTAAGTTTGGTTGAAATCAGCCCAATGGTTACTGAATATCCTGATAATGATTATTAGAGGATGATAAGACTGTTCGGTTGTTTAAACAAGAATTGAAGCGAATGAATGAGTGAATGCATACATATATGTGATATTTCCATGGACACTCATTTTAGGAGATTTAGGTAAAAGTATAGGGAGATGGGTCTGAAAACATGCGTTTCGGCATTTTGATCGACAAATGATCAACATTTTAAGGTAAAATCTATAAAATATAAAACAATATCAATCATAAGAAAAAGATTGAGGCAAAAGTTGCACAAGCTTACAAAAACTCATACATTTTTTGCCAAAACATTTTCCATATATCTATCTTTCTGACTATACTAAGAGACAATGATCCATTTAGTAAGATAAAATCTATAAGATACATAACATTATTACTCATATGAAAATATTGAGGCAAAGAATGTACTAGCTTACAAAAACAAATTCATTTTTTGCCAAATCATTTATCTACCCCCTTGTTCAACATATAAAGATGGAATCTATAGAATATATAACAATATAGAATATATAACAATATGATCAATAACTTACTTATCAAAATGACTTATTTAAAAAAAGAATACTGAGTGACTCCTTGTTACACAAATATAAAGACTGAATTAAAACTAGCCTATAAAAGGCTAATTCATTTTTTGTCGAAATTGATATTTCATACCAGACTAAGAGATACTGCACAAGAAATTCAGTTAATCAAGCTATAAATTATTTTTGAATAAATAACAAGTCTATTTCGAACATAATTCAATACATAATGATTAAGTTCTTATTTATAGAAAACATTTTTATGGCAAAGATGAAATTAACTTGTAAAAGGCTAATTCATTTTTGACAAAATATTTTCTTCTTTTTGTGTCAGTATTGTAGATTCTGCTTTGTGGGTGTGGAGTTAAAAAAAAATCAAAATTTAATTTTCAAAGAGTAACAAAGTTATAAAAATTAATATTCATAATCTATATGTTTATACAGAGTGATCTATTACATCAGAAATATTTTGCAAAAGATGAAACAAGCCTAGAAAGGGCTTATCCATTTCAACCAAAATGTTTCTTCATTCTATCTCACTGATATAGGACATTAACTATACTTTATTCAACTGCTTCCCTAATGACCTGCTTTATACATTGTGCATGATGACTTGGCACATGTTAACAGCTCTGATGTGGGTTTAAACTGGTAGCATTAACAGTCAGTGTTCAGTTTACAGGACAAAAGAGATGTAATTCTATTATTACACAGGTTACCCCCGGAGTCTTGCTGTATCTTTCTCAGCATGCTGAATGTCGGCTCTGCTTCTGCATTGCTATGGGGTAGACAAAGGGCACAAAATGCCACTTTACACAGTAAGTCAAATCTATACCGACCATTTTTCAATGTCTAGCCAGAAGCTGACTAGTCTTATGTCACTGTTGAAGGGTGGAAGGTCTTCTGAGGGGGACAGTTGGTAATCTTGGAACTGGTCTCTTAGGCTGTCTATTGTGGTCAATCCAAATCAAAGGGCGAGTTGAATAACTGTGATTAGAAATATATTACAAAAATGAATATGAGGTAATTTGGTTCTAAATGCAAGATTTTGAGTGATTTTCCCTATCTTCACAAAGATATCAATCAATTAAAAAAGTGAAAAATTAAGTTGCTTTATAAATTACAACATCAAAAACAATCACTCTTTTTGAGAAAGCTTAATTTAAAAAGGTATTGGAAACATTTTGAACAAGAAAGCCATGAATGGCTTGAGTTGCTCCACAGGCTTGAAATTCTTATAAAAACAAATATTTTGACTAGATTTTTAGATATTTTGGGTTCTACTGATGTTGAAAATGATTTTCAAAGTTTTGACTATATAACAAAAAGAGAAATGACCTCCACTCTTAAAAGACATATTTTTCATCAAATCAAAATAATTTTTGGCTGCATGATAATGGGTCACCCAAAGATCATACCAAAAATGTTTGATTGATATCCATCAGTTACATTCTGAGGAAATGATTTCCACTATTTAACATATTGAGAAATGACCTCCGCCCATGAAATACATATTTTTCATCCAATCAAAATAATTTTTGGTACACTGATAAAGGGTCACTCAAGGATCATTCCAGTGAAATTTGGTTGATATCCAAAAATTAGATTCTGTGAAAATGATTTTCAAAGTTTCCACTATATAATATATAGAGAAATGACCTCCGCCCATAAAATGCATATTTTTCATCCGATCACAATGATTTTTTGTAGACTGATAAAGGGTCACTCAAGGATCATTCCAGTCAAATTTGGTTGATATCCATCAGTGACATTCTGAGAAAATTATTTTCAAAGTTTCCACTGTATAACATATAGAGAATTGACCTCCGCCCGTAAAATGTATATTTTCCATCCGATCACAATGATTTTTTGTAGACTGCCAAAGGGTCACTCAAGGATCATTCAAGTGAAATTTGGTTGATATCCATCAGTTACATTCTGAGCAAATGATTTTCAAAGTTTCCACTTTATAACATATAGAGAATTGACCTCCGCCCATAAAATGCATATTTTCATCCGATCACAATGATTTTTTGTAGACTGAATAGGGTCACCCAAGGATCATTCATGTAAAATTTAATTGGTATCCATTGATTAGAATCTGAGAAAACTCACTTATTACCATATTTGGAAATTAGCCACGCCCATTAAATCCATGTTTTTCATTGGATCAAAATTTCTTGAACAACTTTGAAAGAGGGTCATCCAAGGATCATTCCTGTGAAGTTTGGTTGAAATTCATCCAGTAGTTTCTGAGGAGAAGATTTTTAAAGAAAAGTTTATGACCGCACGGACGCATGGAGGGACGGACGCACAACGGACACAACGCCATGACAATAGCCCCAGTGGCTTTCAGCCAGTGGAGCTAAAAATGATGAAAGTACTTGGGTCTGTTTCTGTTCCAAATGACATCAAAATGAAAATTCAGCAGTTCATTTTTTTTAAAATTTTACAATTTATCAATGGTTGCCTGAAACTTTTTTGAAACTTGGCAAGTCTGAAATGTTGTTTTCTGGTTGTGTGTTGAGGGAAAAGTTTCATACACAAAAGTGAAAGTTACATTTTCATTATAATCAATTATTTTTAAATGACTTCTTTAAAAATTTGCCACATTCCATGGCTATAGGTCAACTGGTTCTCAAGAGGTGTTACAATCAAAGAAATTATAATAATTACCTGAGTCAGGCTGGAAACTGTCCTTCGATTCAGGATTAACAAAGCTAAGGGTCTTCAGGGTCTGGTCTTTGAATGAGTTTTTCTGTGGCTTCTACGTAGAAAAGTCTGGTATGTCTGTAGAAAAAATACATAATAATTTATTGATACAAATTTTGCAAGATAATATTTGATTGTTACTTTATCATCAGATTTCAAGTCTGATTATTGTTGTTGTTGTTTTTCTTCTTTCAGGCATCTCAGCCTCAGGATAAAGGCAATCAGATACAAAACTGAAGTTGGGGTAATTTCTTACAATGTTAATACCTTTTATTATGTGTTAAGTTTAGACCTGATAAATAAAGAGCACCTTCAAACCAGTGTCATCTTGTTTTTTCTTGTTCAACATAGACTTCTTTGATAAACTGAATACCAGTAATCATTGATCAGTCTTCAGCTGTTAAGTTACGTTTCAAATAAAACTTACCTGAAGAAGGATTTCACTTTTTCTGCAGGGAGGTCACTGTTCTCAGCTAGGTACCTCCTGGCCTCCATGCCAACAGCCAGGTTTCTGAAATTCACTTGTGTCAGGTCTGGTTCTGTTTTAATGATTGACTTGGAAACAAACTTCCCAAGAAATTTTCGTAGTAATCTGATCATCTCGGTCTGTAGATGCCCAATCATGGATTCATCTGCCTGTATAACAAAGAAGTGTACATGTATCAAGTATTGTAGATTTTTTTCTTGGACGACTTTCATGTTTTTTTTCTTCATATTCTTAATTCATTTTTGTTCTTTTCAGTCTCATCATTGTCCCATTATGTTAAACTATTTTTAGGTTGATCAATAGTGACTGGATAACCTCAAGGTTAAACCTTCAAATTAGTTTATGATTTCAAACTCTTTTCTTTCAAATTTTTCCTGCTACTCAATCAGTTTGTCTAATCATTGTCTTGTTTTGGTTGATTTTTTACCTTTTCTCTTTATAATATTTACAGCTCAAAATCAATTTTGGATCAGTAATGACTTTCATTGGTAGGCGTTAAACCTTATACCCTAAACTCAGAACAGCTTCAAGAAACTTAAAGAATCCTGCATTTAGTTTAAACAAAAATTGGGAACAGTACACAGCTTGGAATGAATATCATATTGAAAATTGACCTCTGCCTGTTAAACACATATTTTTCATTCAATCACAATAATTTTGTGCAGTCTGATAAAGGACTATTCCAGTGAAATTTGGTTGAAATCCAGAAATAAACATTTCAACACTAACAGAATGTTACTTCACAATATACAGTACTTTGTCCTCAAAATTTTGATTGTAGATCTTTCCACTTTCATTAAACACTACTAAAAGGATGTTACTTCACAATAATTGTTCATCATCAAAACAAAATTCTAACTAATGATGATAAAATGTAAAATATTAAATCAAATAAATTAATCGTATTCTGCTAAATGCCTTAGAGTGGGGTCAACTCATCTCTTTCTATCCTACTCTCAATCTCAGCAACTATATTTTACACCAAATGTCCTCTTTGTGCAGTCACCCTTCGTTAAACTAAACTGACCAATTCTCAGGGGGTATTCTCAGGCTACCTATTTCAACTAATGTTTCTATACATTTGGATGTTAACAAAGGTTTTGTTCCTTCTAATCTACAATCTTTACACCTATGAAATTTTGCAAGTCTAGAAAAAAATCATCATCATCCAAAGGGTGATCAAATATTCACTTTATATGTTGAAATTCCTCTGCCAATAAAATATATGCTGTTCATCTAATCAAAATATTTTTAGCAGACTGATACAACTTTGCAGAAATAAAATTCCTATGATATTTATTTGAAATCCATGTTGAAACTTTGAGAAAGTTTGTTTTCCCTATATTGGATATTCCACCATGTAACATATCTGAAGAAATGGCCTCTGCACATGAAAGACATATTTTTCATTTTATCATAATACTTTTTTGTAGACTGATAAAGGATCACTAAAGAACCTTTCAGGGAAATTTGATTGATATCCATCAATTTGATTGTGAGAAAATGCTTTTCAAAGTTTTCACTATATAACAAATAGGGAAATAACCTCCCCCAATAAAATGCATATTTTTCATTTGATCACAAAAACTTTTTGTAGACTGATAAAGGGTCACACGAGGATCATTCCAGTGAAACTTGGTTGATATCCATCAATGAGATTATGAGAAAATGATTTTCAAAGTTTCCACTATATAATATATAGGGAAATGACCTCCGCCCATAAAATGCATATTTTTCAACCAATCACAATAATTTTTTTTATACTGATAAAGGATCACTCAAGGATCATTTCAGTGAAATTTGGTTGATATCCATTAATTAGATTATGAGAAAATGATTTTCAAAGTTTCCTCTATATAATATTTAGAGAAATGACCTCTGCCCATAAAATGCATATTTTTCAACCAATCGCAATAATTTTTTTTATACTGATAAAGGGTCACTCAAGGATCATTCCAGTCAAATTTGGTTGATATCCATTGACTAGATTATGAGAAAATGATTTTCAAAGTTTCCACTATATAATATATAGAGAAATGACCTCCACCCATAGAATACATATTTTTCATCTGATCAAGTTTGGTTGAAATCTGCCCAATGGTTACTGATGAGATGTTCATAGATTTCAGGGTCAATAACTGCCCAGCCCTGCCACACCCATATTTGGAGGTCAATCAAAACTCCACAAACAAGTTTTGAGAAGGGTAACCAAAGGAATATTTCTGCCAAGTTTGGTTGAAATTGGCCCAATGGTTACTGATGAGAAGATGTTCAAAGATTTCAGTGTCAAAAACTGCCATGCCCTGCCATATTAAGGGGTCAATCAAAATTCCCCAAACAAGTTTTGAGAAGGGTAACCCAAGGAACATTTCTGCATAGTTTGGTTGAAATTGGCCCAATGGTTGCTTAGGAGAAGATGTTAAAAGATTTCAGGGTCAAAAACTCCCCATGACTACCCTGCCTATAATTTGGATTCAATCAACATTTCACGAACAAGGGTCACCAAAGGAACATTTCTGCCAAGTTTGGTTAAGATCGGCCTAATGGTTACTGAGGAGAAGATGTTTAAATAAGTGTTGATGACTTAAGAGGCACAATGCACGACATACAACACACAACGGACAAAAGGTGATCACAAAAGCTCACCTTGTGCACATTGTACTCAGGTGAGGTAAAAAAACAATTTTATAGAGAAAATAAGCCCTGTTCTGCCAAGCCCATATTTGGGGATCAATCAAAATTATTTTGAACAGCTTTAGAAGAGGGTCACCCAAGGATCATTCATGCAAAGTTTCATTGAAATCAGGTGAAAGGTTTCGAAGGAGAAGATTTTTAACAAATTTTAAGTGAAAAAAAGCCTCTCCCTGCAAAGCCCATACTTGGAGATCAATCCAAATTTTTTGAACAACTTCAGAAGAGATCACCCAAGGATCATTCATGCCAAGTTTCTTTAAAATCAGGCCAGTTTTTTTAGAGAAGAATTTATAGAGAAAATTAGCCCTGGCCTGACAGGCCCATATTTTTGATCAATCCAAATTTTTTGAACAACTTTAGAAAAGGGTCACCAAAGGGTCATCCATGCCAAGTTTTTTGAAACCAGGCCAATTGTTTGGGCCGAGAAGATTTGAATGGTGAAAATAAGCCCAGTTCTGTCAGGCCCATATTTGGGAGTCAAACCAAATTTCTTGAATAATTCTAATAGAGGATCACACAAGGATCATTCATGCCAAGTTTCGTCAAAATTGGCCCAATGGTTAAGGAGAAGTGTTAAAAGAAAAATTTGCACATATATGGAGGGATGCATCATGGACACACTGCCATGACAATATAACTAGCTAGCCTGTGGAGCTAAAAATCACTCATAAAATTTTTACCCAAAATGAATTTCAATGAAGATAGTGTGGCTCATCTTGGCAGATCCAGATTGACCTAATTATTTCATTTTTTTTTTTTTTTTTGCGTCATCTACTTACTTTTGAGTATTTGATTGATAATAGTAAATAAGGGTTGAAATTGTGTAATTTGCCTTAAAATGTTGGGTTTGGCATCATGATAATAAAGTTTAATATTAAAACCCTACTCATGGCACAATTTCTTTTTAACACTTACTATGTAATTTTTACCTACCAACCTCGGCTTTAATGTTTCATTGTTTAACTTCCAGTCACAAGCAATAATCTGCACAATACATTCTTTCATGAGTTTCCATGTAATATATTTCTAAAAGCCATTTTAATTTTCTTCAATGTGTTCAAGATTAAGATTCTGATTCCAAACAATGTTACCACAATGCAGAATAGATAGACCTTGTAAATACATGAGTGAATTATATCTCATCATTATTATTTTTATAAACTTTCATATTCTGAAAATTCATCTTAATCATGTCATACTGTGGGGCAAGATTACCAGTGAGTTGCATGCATTAAACAAGAGCACCACATATGAGTACCTACAATCAGATGTTGGTTGTCAATAGGGGGCATAATTCACACCAAACACATCTAAAGTTATCTTCATCAATAGTTTTGCTTGCGCTTTTGGAAGTGAATATGTGTTCAGTTTCAAGTGAATGCCTTGGATAATGTTGGATATTGTTTCTGTTTTCAAAATAGGTAATCCAATTTGCCTAGGTAACATTGCCCAAGATTAAAGGGACAGAGGCAAAATAGAACAAGATGGCCATAGTGGCCCTAAATCGCTCACCTTCGTTCACTGTCTTAGATGTGATAAAAACAATGTTTTTGTCTAAGATCTAATCAAATAATACATTTACCAACTTTCAGTTTGATTAAGTCAAAAATATGGCATCAAATATGCTTGACCTCATTTTTTTCACCACTTGACCGATTTTTTTTTAACTCAAACAGATTTTACCAAGACAACCATTCAGACCAATTTTCAGGTTGATTAAGCAAAAAAAATTTCTTTTGGAGTCCCTATAAGTTTTTTCTATGATTTGTCTTTGTGACCTAGTTTTTGACCCTACTGAACCAAATTTCAAACATGACCAAGATTTCATGGAGACAATCAATCTGACAAATAATCAGGTTTACTGTGCAAAAAATATGGCCTCCAGAGTGTCTATTAGGTTTTTCTTAAATTTGACCTTGTGACCTTGATTTTGACCTGACTTGACCTGATTTCTTACTTAACCTAGATTTAATCAAAACAATCAATCTAACCAATAAACAGGTCTATTGAACAGAAGACATGGCCTCTAGAGTGTCTAGTAGATTTTTCTAAAATTTGACCTTGTGAAGCTTGTTTTGACCTGACAGTGAATTGACCCAATTTCAAACATGACCGAGAATTCATTAAGATCATCTGACTTATTATCAAAATGATTGAGCAAGAAATATGGCCTTTAAAGTATATACAACGATTTTCTTAGATTTGACCTTGTGACCTAGTTTTTGACTTAGTAACCTTATTTTAAACTTGACCTAGATTTCATCAAGACAATCATCCTGACCAATTTTCAGGTTAATTGTGACCAATTTTCAGGTTGACTGAGCAAGAAATATGGCCTTAAGAGTGTCTACAAGGTTTTTTTCTAAGATTTGACCCAGTAACCTAGTTTTTGACCTGTCTTCACCTTATTTGAACTTGACCTAGATTTCATCAAGACAATCACTCCAACCAATTTTCAGGTTAATTGAGCTAAAAATATTGCCTCTAGAATGTCAACAAGGTTTTTCTAAAAGTAAACCTTGGACCAATTATTTGAGCAAGAAATATGGCCTTAAGAGTGTCTACAAGTTAGTTTTTTCAAATTTGACCTTGTGACCGAGTTTATGACCTGACTTGACCTCATTTGGAATTTGACCTAGATTTCATCAAACAATCTTTCTGACCAATTTTCAGGTTGACTGAGCAAGAAATATGGCCTTAACCCTTTCCTGTTTTACAAAATTTTGGACCTGTCCAAATTCAAAGGTTTTGCAGACAAGAATTTAAAGTGGATTTAATTTTAAAAATAAACATTCAGTAGGGTAGAAAATAGTGTGGAAAAAGAAGAAATTGCTTGTCAGAAGCAATTTCTTCTTTTTTCATAATGTTTTCTCAATCATAAAACCACAGGCACGTAAAAAGAAGGGATTAAACAGCAAAGGGTTAAGAGTGTCTTCAAGGGTTTTCTTAGATTTTACCTTCTTTAAACCCCATTTGACCAAATTTTAAAGTTGACTGTGGCTTTATCAAGACAACCATTCTGACCAATTTTCAGGCTCATTGGGTAAAAAATATGGTATCTAGAGTGTCTACAAAGTTTTTCTGAGATTTTTTGACCTTGTGATCTTGTTTTTGACCAAATTTGACCCAATTTTGAACTTTGACCTAGATTTCATCAAGACAATCAATCTGACCTATATTCAACTTAATTGAGCAAAAATATAGTTTTTCGAATGTCTACAGAGAACATGTTTAGGACACATGTCAAAAAACGGACATCACACAATCACAAAAGATCACCTTGAGCCCTTTGTGAATGCAGATTTTTAGTTTAGATCCTCTTCAGAGAAATCCTGTATGCTCTACAGTATTGAGGAGCCTCATGCAATAAACCAATGGATTCCTGTCATTTTTGGCACCAGGAAAACTAAGTTTTATCTTAGCACAAGATTTAGCATGGTTTACTACTAATCATCCAGCTGGTGGAAGACAATTGGCATTCATGATGTACATGGACATTATCAAAATTTTGCCAATGAAAGTTTGCTTTGCCAGAGATCAAACCCAAGACTTCTAGATTAAATCATTTGATCAATTGGTCTAACTAGAAGGCTCGTTTGAAGGCGCACCATATCATTCAAATGATCACTGGGGGCTACACTAAATGGCACAATCTGGAAAGACAGACTATGAAAGATGAAAAAGACATTTAAAATCATCTCTGAATGAATTTTGAGTTTAGGCAGAGAGACTAGAGGATGGAACCAGGCAATCAATAGTTAAAAGGCAAAAATATGAGAAATATAGGAAACCTATTGTTAGAAAGTGTAAAAACAGACTGACAGAAACCACTTGCAGAGTAATGCATATATGTAATTGTAATACATTTAAGAAAAAAGACTAGAAGGGGTTCTGCCCATGGCCCTTATATTTTGGGCTGGGCCACTAAACTTTAGGAGTAAATGCCCGTATCCCCCAAATGTGCAATATTGAATTTTAGCATTTTGAGCCCCTAGATTAAATTTGTTTCCTTGTATATATATCCTACTTGTGCTCCTCTTTACAGTTCCTGAATGGCTAAACCAGTATCCTGTGTGTGTGTGTGATTTGAGATTTAGGGCCCTCTTTACTCGAGGCATATTACAGTATCAACCATTGTGAGAGAAAGAAGTGGATACAAGTCTGGGCTCAAATACCCCTAGTCTTCTACAAATAGACCGTCTTGGTTCTTTACCTGCCTAATGTTAACTAAAGCATGGATACGCAGGAAACTACCTCTGGGTTTCTCCCCTGTTCACTTCTAGATGGGTGGGGGATAGAAAGTATCCCTGAAAATTCCTGCCTTGTTGGGGGTTCAAATTATGGACCTTAGTATTCATAGTTCCTCGTTTTACTACTAGACTACCAGGCTGCCCTAACAAGTATCATATATATTTCTGATACTGATAAATAAGGCTAAGTGGGCCTGGCAACAGACTTGTCTTTGTTGTATATCTAGTCTATGGTATTTTCCCCTACCAATGATGGAGGATCTTCTCAAAAGTGTTTTCTCTTTCTACGGCATCACACTATGTATCCATGCCTGGCTTAAGATTTTTATGCACTCAAAACTCAGCAACTATTGGGCAAATTTCATTCAAACTTTAATACGAATGTGATCATTATCAAGCAGAGATTAGCAAGTGATATTTTGGTAATTATCCATTGACTTCTTAGAGTTATGGCCCTTTGATGGGCAATGGCTTTTATATTGTTGACAAGCACATGTAGACAGTCTAGTTATTTCAAATCTTGCATTCTTTTATAAAAGTACACTAACTAATCTGTCACCTTGTAAACTTAACCAAACCCTCAATATTTCATATCAATAACAGTACAATTTAAACCTTCACTCGATAGTGTGCTCTCCATTCCTCAAACTTCTATCTTTCCCTAGAATACAAGTCAGAATCAAATATGTAGTGTTCGACAGTTTCCTGTAACCCACATGCTGTGTGAAGCTCTGACTGAATGTTAATAATCTTTGCTAGATGCTCATCTAATTGTGACAAAACACAGAATTACATTTTGCCTCATCCTTCTTCCTATAGAAGTCTCATTTACCCACTTTGAAGAACCAGAGGATAATCGTTTGTTTCAGTGTAATATCGATTTATATTCACTGAGTGACAACAAAAGCTATATTTTCACGAGTGGCAGAGCCACGAGTGAAGATATAGCTTTTTTTTCCACGAAATGAAATATTAATCAATCTTACACGAAAAACAAACGATTATTCTATTTCTTTAATGCAAGAATGAGACAAAATGTGAAATTTCTAGGACATATTTTCGTAAAGCGCGTCATTTTGCGCGTGATTGCGATGTAACGTTCATTGTGACATCACTTATTACGCCCCACATAGATGACGTCAGATAGGATGAAATGCACAAAAGCAGGGTATAAGTTTTTGATAATTTCATTGCTTTTGCGCTGAGATTATCAAGTGATAATCTACCGTTATTTCTTGGGAAAACCACCGAAAAGCATTAAAGAATATTTCTTCAATTTTGAATCATGCCCATATTTTCGGACAAATGACATTAAGCAGGTTATATGTTTAGCTGCAGACAAGAAACTCAAACCCAGAGCTAACAGGACACCTCTAGACTTCATGGTTCTCTACTTATAACAAGGAAAACAAAACAAATTGTGACAATTACTTGCTCCAGCCACACCTGACCATAACAGTATTTTATCATGTTTTCTGTAGAAACACTATATCCAACTCACACATTTCAAATTCAGAAATTTTTCTGTGTTGCAATCCCATGACAAATTGTTTTGTAGGGTTAAAGCAAATTAATTAAAAAGAATTGAATCTACCTCAACAAAAAAAATAGGGTTGTTGGGGCCGTAGCTTACCATAACAAAAATGAAAGACAAAACAATTTTAATTTTACTGATGTGCCAGACGGCTCAATTTTTGGGACAACTTAGCAGAAACTATTCCATTTGTCTCATATCAAAAGGCAAATGATAGGTATAAGTGGCATGTACAAGGTGGTTGAGGGGTGAGTACTATCCCTGCCTGCATCGAAATTCCGAGAAACAGTGTTTCCTCCAGAGAACATTTTCTGCATTTTTTAGGCAAATAAATCGTCGGCGATGCAACAAAATTTGCCGAGTGTTTTTTATGTGACGCAATCTAAATTGACTTCAAAATACGATTATCATAGGTTGTGTTTAAAAAGTGAACAAAAATTACCAAACAACTGCCAGGGAACGACTTGAAATTGAGTTTCACAAATATCTGTCAACCCTGTTATTGTTCTATTGATACGCCCACTTTATTTAGAAACAAATATTTTGGGCCGGAAACCTATTTTTATCTAATTAGATATATAAGAAATAATTGGAAGGTTACATCGTGACAAAAAATAATCAAAATACAAATTAATGAGTTTGACTATCTTTTCTGGCGTTGCCGCGATTCTAAAGTACACAGAGAGGCATCAACATTACAAGAATTTGATCGCACCTTCACCCTATTTGTAATTGTTATTTGATTGTGTTGATTAAGTGTTAATTAATGCTTTACTTTGCAATTTCTTTAAAATTTCAAGAGTTGCAAACAGTTATTCAGACGACCGATTTCATTGCATTCTTCTTCTTTTTCCATTTTTCTTTCTTATGGATAAAAAGAAATCTCGCCTGCAAATACTGCCGCGGTGAGAAAAAAATGTCATGAAATCATTTCATAGCAAAAATTACTTACATCAAACTTAAAAAAATAATCCTAATCAAAATATCCGAGTGATAAACACGTGAGAAAATAATGGGCTTTCTTGTCAAATCCTTTTTCAGTATAACGTCACTCTATAAATTTCTGGGGGAATGACCAAACTTCAAACCCGCTGCCAAACACCTGGTCTGGTCGAGGGCGTCAGTGTTTTCACAACGACACACTTTACCTCGTGTGTACTCGGCAGCCTTATTAAATCGCATAAATAGTGGAATATTAAACACATCTATAGCTGGCCTTCTTTGAAAAAGGTATTTTAAGTTTGCTAACCAAATTCACGTCGGAACTTTTAATTTGTACTGATCGGCAACCTTTGGATTTGAAAGCGGTTGGTCCTTGGGATAAATGATTATAAAGATGTAAATAAATTTCAAAACTACCTTTTTCAATTTTCATACAAAAATATTAGACACAGAAATAAGCAATTCATCTGAATTGGCCAAATGTGCATGTATTTATACATGTATATGCATTGATTCCAATGCCGATGATGTACTTTTACGCTTTTTAGATTGGGATACTGACTGAAACATGTTTTTTTACATAATAGAAACCTCCACTTCAATGCAACGAATAATTCTCCTGACAAATAGGTGTTGTTAATAAGCAGATTCCTCTGTATTTGGTTCATTTTATTTTCTTTTAATTCCAAGAGATTCATTCTATATTTTGGTAACATAACTCTTTCAGAAAAAATATCTAAATTTAGTCATTTACAAAATTCAGAAAATTGACCCCCTAAAATTAAAAATGACTCCCAGAAATGAAGACAGGGGTCACAAATGACCCTCAAAAAATTGATCCTAGCAGAAACACTGTAGATACTTCCAAAAGCCAAAAAGGTTAATTAGAACAAGGAAATACACTGATCATATCAGCACAAACATATTCGAAAAATATTTCTGCAACAACATAAAAAGTCTAGTCATATCCCAGCACATCCAGTTTCCAGCATGTTAAGGGTAAAATTAAATTTTATCAATCAATGTGAAATAATCATTTATTTGTTAAATCAAAATGAAGGAAAAGGGCATTTTAAGGTAGAAACCATTCGAAATCGAAGTCACTTACCTTATTCTTGTTTTATAAATCCTCTCTGAAAAGGACCCTCATACATCATCCTAGGGAAATTACTCCATCCTTTTTCGACAGTTTTATGAAAAGTACAATGTTCAAAAAAAGAAAAAGGGTTCAAATGGTGGATTGTAATTCTAAATATTCTTCAACATTATTTGAAAGAGTTTTAATTAATTTAACATCTTAAAACCATAATTTAATAACTTCCAATTTAGTATTTTAAAGCTCCATATGTAGGAAATAGGAAAATATCATTTCTTCTTAGACCCTAACTTTTGAACAGAATCTGGAAGATGAATGCAGACTCTGCATGAATCAAAGAGATTCCATATTACCATAAATATCAAGTATTCTGCAATGCATCTGGTAAAATCTCTTCCACACCAAACATTTTGCTAGATTGTTAATCATTTTAGTGTCCTCTTATCTGGTTGAAAGTGAAATTTCATGCAAGGTAGCACTACTTTCAGGGCTTGCTTTTTTCGTAATAGTATAACTTCCAAACAGAAAAATATAGCAGGTGGCATGACTAAGCAATGACCTACTTCTGCAGGAGAGAACTGTTGGGTCTGAAATATTGTCCTCTTGCAAAAAAATGTTTGCAATTGGGCAGAAATTTATGCTTTAGTAAAACATGTACATTTGCATATGCATTCATATTTCGTGAAAATTAGTAGTTCTTAATTCAATGTTTGTATTTTAGTTTACTGCACCGACAATTGTCTACCCGGTACAAAACAAAATCATTTCATGCAACCCCTCAGCCTGTAATGATGTCATTTGAAAATGAAAATACCATGTTTTCCAGGACTGCCAGAAACTGGATGTGCCGAAAACACCATTTGCCAGGATACCCCTAGCAAAAACCACAGGTAGCCAACACGGGTTGAATTAGTGTCAATTTACAAAAAAATAACCATAAAAAAATTATTATACTAATTTTTTGTATCACAATGTATAATATAGACAAGGTCCCGAACTACCCTCTTTTATGCAGAAAATCTGGTCGATCGAGATCGCACAACTCAAATTTACAAATATTGTAAATTCTTTTGATGTCACATGACCACCAATGACAGAAGTCACAACACAGATAAACAAAATTTACAAAATCTGCGCAGAAGCTTTAAAACTGAAAGGTTACTATAGTTATTTTTTTGGCATTAGTAAAATGGTCATTTTGTTGCAATAAGAAAAGATAATGGATCAAATACCTGTTTAAATCTCATTTTTTTGCTTTTGTGTCAGACGATACGCTAGAGTAACTTCCGTAGTAAATATTACGTCACTGCTTTGCAAGTACACAGAAAACCTCGCAAGAAGAAGGGAGGTAACCAAGATCTGCGAATCAACATTCATCGCGATTTTACATACGTCGACGATATAACTTGGCCCAAAATCATTTTATGCCAAAAATATACCTTATCGGTAAATCATTAAATATACTTATTAGAAATACAATATAATTCAATTTTCATTCAGTTGTGAGGAAATTTACTTAAATGCATCGTCCTTAGAAAGAGTTAAAATGAATTCTAATAATCATATAAAGAAATGAACATATATTCACACACAGCGTTTTTTTTCCTTCTTTGAACGGGTCCGGTAAACGGACCCGTTCCCAATGACGAAAACTACTATTTTTTCCCAAAATGAGAGAATGAAATTCCCAATATATCAAAGCTAATTCTTGAAGTAAACATAAACCTTGATTATTTCCTATTGGAAAACCTGGAAGTACTTTTAGCAATAAATATCAGTGTTGTAATTTGTCAACAAGAGGGGAATTTCCTACGATCAGTTTATTTTAGTCACATGGTTCTCGATTTCATATGCATAAACAATTTCGAAACAGGAAACCTAGTGTATCTTGGATAACCCGGAAGTTATCGCATTACAAAACTGCATATTTTTGTGAAGCCAAGATATTGCGATTTTTGGACCTGATTTGCAGTAGACGATCTTTTTGCATTTATTTATCAATTGATGTAAAATGAATTTTAAAGGAAAAAAATTACTAGAAAGAAGGACTTTTGGTCATGGTTGAAGCAAATTATTTTCCTGTTATATAACCCAAAATATAATTGTTTATCTTTGTTTAAATTTCGTAAACAAAGTTGACTGTTATTCACGATCTCGGCACCTCTCAGAACCAACCTGAATTGTCTTTCAAACATTCTACAGCAGGTAGAACATCTGAGTATTATGATCTATTTTGAAAATATGTTTAAAAAGTTTCTATGATTTTAGAAGAAATATTCATATATAGCTCTTTTAAAAACAATAGGATTGAATGTGTATTTGTTTTCTGTTGATTCGTACCCAAGAATGTCCAACCCAAGAATTTATTATAGAACTTGATTTATCTATATTTTAGGTTTAACCTTTTTTTTTTAACAAAAAACTCTGACCTTTCTAGATTTGATATAAAACATTTATTCCAGAGCAATCAGACCAATTCTTTGTCATTGTTTTTGTTCAGATTCCTTGTTTAAGGACTATGGTTTGCTTTTCAGTTAAGATATGACTATAGAGGCATAGGAACCTCTATTATACATATTGTAATGAATACTAATGATATAAATAAAAGTAATGTTTTTAAAACAAGTGTCACAATGAAAATTCCCAATTTTTGAGAAAACAACGCATTTTTCCCAATTGGTCCGGTCTCGGACCCTTTCCCAAAGCTAGGAGAAAAACAGCTGAAACACTTAATAGACATTACATTATTAAATGCATAAAATATTATTTTCAAAATAAAGATAGACATAGCTAGGTATAACTGCATCATTTGTATAGAACTAATACATATTTCATGCAATACAGTTCATGTTTCAATTGGCTTTATAACGGGGCCGAGTTGACCGGGCCAAGTTAGTTGATGGGCTGAGTTGACTGGTAAACCCTGCCAACAGTGTAAGCATGGTCATTGGCAGCCTTTAAGAAGGTCCTCAAAACCAGAGCCAATAATATGGCAGCACATACTTCTGTTGTATAAAAGCCTTTTAAAGATGGTACATCGTAACGTTACAATACAGAGGTGCGTTCGTTAGAGCAAGAATCTTAAGATTCTTATAAGATTTTTAAGATAAAGCGTTCGGTAGAGCAAGATTTTTAAGCCGCTTAATAAGAATCTTAAGATATCTCAATGAAGAAACGAAGATGGTTTTGTATTGGCTTAAAACGAGTTACGGAGTAGTCATGACGACGTCGAATGTTTTCACTCAAATTATCGAAAATTGTTCATTATGACGTCATAAAAGTCTTATTAAGTGGAATTTTTCATCTTGCTTGGACGAACGCACCTCAGATATCATATCATTGAGACTTTACTCGCTTGATTTAACAAAAGCACGAAAACCAATGGCAGTATTGGCGATGAGTTCCGTAATGATCACTTAATCGATGAATCATTACTTCCTTACTTGTATATATACAATAATCTGAAGAAATACTCAAACATTACACTCTCTTGGTAGTTGTAGATCAGTTTATATCGGATTTTACTTTGAAAAATACCGCCTTTCTCTCTTCTGCGACTCCAATCGGGAACCCTCGGCGATTCTACGGAATACAAGTTACGGAAAAGTCCGAGCGATGTTCCGAATGCTTCGACTCCAATTGGCTCAATCGGGAACCCTCGGCGATTCTACAGAATAGACCTCGGGAATAATACGGGCGCTGCCATAAAAGCGCGTCATTTCGCACGCGGGCTTATATGACGTCACAAACACAACTGAGGATGACGCTGCGAAAAGCAAAATCAACGTTAGGTAAAATAGGGCATATTATTATTTGAAAACAAAACGCTGCGTTTTGCTTTCAAATCATAATATTCCAAAATGGTCTTCATAGATGATCTGAAAAGACATCGGAGTTCATTGGGAACCCATTCGGAACATCGCTCGGACTTTTCCGTAAACTGAAAAGTACCTCGGACGTAAGTGTAGTAATTTTGGGTCGTATTTTAGGTAATTCGGCTTCTGGTGGTTCTTCGGTCATTTAATACGCTTGACGAAAATAACATTTTGTTTATTCTTTCCGAATGTCTATAGAGATCTTTTAGGTATATTATAATTTGATGACGAAATGCAGTAATACACTGCGTTTTGTCATTGAATTAAAATATGCCCTCTTTTATTCTTACTTTGATTTTGTTTTATGCAACGTCATCCTTAGCGGGATCGTTGGTGTTTGTGACGTAATAAAAACCCACGTGAAAAATGACGCGCTTTCATGGCTGCGCCCGTATTATTCCCGAGGTCTATTCCGTAGAATCGCCGAGAGTTCCCGATTGATTGGGAACCTTCGGCGATTCTACGGAATACAAGTTACGGAAAAGTCCGAGCGTTGTTCAGAATGGCTTCGACTCAACACAAAATGAAATTTACGGAAACTATCGAAAAATAACGTTATAAACAGATTTTTGCGAATTTCATTGCTGTTTTCCCATTTTACCAATGACGAGCATTGGGAACAGGGAACCATATATTATCGATTATACAAAAATTCCGTTGTCTGCGCCATTCGGAACATCGCTCGGACATTTCCATAAACTGGAAACGCCGAGGGTTCCCGATTGCTGTCTACGCATGTCATATTCTCCGTAGATTGACCTGTCTTCGGCACAGGGTATAACGTGTCACGCCGACACCAGAAGGTTCGTGCACACCTGATCGATTTTTTCGATACGGAACTAACGGTGGAGCAACTTTTCGACTAATTTATAAACCGAATATATCATTTTCATTTCAATTTTTAGTATCACTGTCGAGATAAATGGTTCTTCTTTCGGGAAATAAAAGTAGAGGGTAAAAACTAAGCAAAATGACGAGAAATTTGGAATGTATGTAGAGGATACATAAATGCTCTTAGACAAACACAAACAATGAAGAATAGTCAGGTTGTTTGACAAAAAATAAATGACAAACCTAAAACCACTCACTCCTAGGGCTGGAACTCGCTCATTTTGCTTAGTTGTTACCCTCCCCTTTTATTTCCTAAAAGAAGAACCATTTATCTCGACAGTGATACTAAAAAATGAAATGAAAATGATCATTTTGGTTTGAATAGCGAATTTATTGAACCAGTCATATATAAAACAGATAAAAACGCGACAGCGCCGAGTTTTTATCTTTTAAAGATGACGATGGAGGTGGCGAGTTGAAATAAATTTTCTAGGCTACGAATCGAATTAGCTGTCCGGTTATAGAATTCAAACAAGATATATTTCTCTAGCCGAAAAACGTGCATTTGTCTTATTCAAACCTTGAGATAGATTTTATTTACAGTGATTACTATTTTTATAATTTTACCATTTTTTACAAGTTGTTTTATTAAACAACATGTGGCTTTTACCCTACTTCACCGTTCTTAAGAGTTGAAAAACTAAAATGCCAATTAACGTATACTATAGAGCCTTACAATTTTCTTTCAGAGAGACAAACTCACTGCAGCAACCACTGTTCAATAATTCAGAGTTGCCTTTAGACATGGCTGCCTCGGTGGCCCAGTGGTAAATGCAACCGACCCGTGACCTGAAGGTCTGTGTTTCGAGCCCCACTGTCGCCGGGTGTGTTTATGGGTAAAAAACTTAATAGCCAGCCTCAGTTTACCCAGCCGTAAAATTGGGTAGCAATGGGTTTAAACCACTGCCTCTCTCTTAGAGACATGAAAACCGTGATCAGTATTGAGTTTTCGAGAGCGATTCAATAAGCTTAAGCTTTTGTCGCAATCGAACTAAAATAAATTAGTAAAAACAAAAACTGATAAATATGACACTGTGTGTATGTAGACACGTCAAAACTCAATGTGATGCCTAACGCAGAGACGCACGCCGCAAGGGACAGATACAGTGCCATCTCTATGAACCCAGTGGGACGTACTATAATCAATGAATAGCTTTTACAATATCAACCGTTGAACAAAAGGCGAACGCAAAAGTAATACAGTATGCGGCCTGTATAAGATTTTGGAAAATGGCATTTTGTTGTATTCATCTTCACAAAAATATGATGGAGAGGAAAAAATGCCTATCCACATTTGGCCGTCACCATTCACGAGATCGATTATCGTAGATCTATACGAGACGAGTAGCTGGAAGCTCGGAAGGGACGTCGCTGTATAACTGGTGAAAGAAATACAACAAGTACCAGGAATTAATGGGTGCCCAGTCCACCTGGATGACTAAAATTTATAAATGAATTGCATAAAGACAAAAAAGAGCGATGTCAAGCATTGCAACCCCCGTAAAAGCTTGATAGCAAAAGCTAGCTAGAATTATACCTTGCGTTCAGGATCACAAAACGGTGCCAACCGTTTTCCAATTATATCAGTCCCGCTTTGCACGCAGGTGCACATGCAAAGCGGGGGTACAATTGGAAAACTGCTTGCACCGTTTTGGGATCCAGTGAACGCAAGACAGGTTCCTGTATAATGCTCTTCATTTCAATGAGATCTTTATACCTACGAAGTTTCAAGTTGATAGCTATAGTATATATTTTAACAGATAAAGCAAAACACAAATTTCTTCAATGTGCATGAATTGTACAACAATGGAAAAATGACATTATTACAAGTAATGGTGAGAGGAGGATTGAACGTTGGTTAATATTTGTCACAATTTTCTCGGTATATTTATGTTCTAATGCTGTTGTTGTTGCTGTTGCGGGAAAATCCAGCGATTATTTGTGGATGATTCGAGCTGGCCACACCACAAGTATACCACGGGTGTGTCAAGCAGGAATCACACAATTTGCCTAGAAACACTCGTTATTTGATTGATGATGAAATTTCAGTCGTCGAGCCATCCGAGTATCTTGCAGACACATGAAAGGTTCTTAGGCTGAAACACGTGTCAGAATCGAATGAATTTATCAGGTAAATTAAGTTGCTACATGAGATGTTATGCGGTAGGTTTTAGCTAATCCTTTGTTGTCTCATATCTGCTTAAAATCTTTGCTCAATTAACTGCTCTATATAGTTCAAATCTTGAATATAAAACTATGCCTGAAAACCTTAATTTATGATTATCTTTATATCCATGCCTCTGCTAGGAAAAGGGCAATTAACTGTTTTGCAGATCAATGCCCTCTGCCTTTGACCGAGAGCTTGTCGATCTCTGCTCCGAGTGTGTACATGGCCTACATAATTTGAATGGTCGTCTACATGATGATTCAACCGGAAATTCTACATGTATAGCTAATAATGGTAAAAGTGTAGTGGACTATTATACAGCCTCATCTTCTTAGCTATTTCACAGCTGAAAATAGAGGAATGTTTCAAATTGTAAGGGAAACAACGTAAGACAGTAAATGATATTAAAAAGGTTGAGTTGTTTCCCTTAGATAAATTAGTCTGGAAAAATGAATCACGTGAAATTTTTAAATCTAGATTTCAGAATAGCTTTTTCAAAATGTGTAGACGAAATGAATATCCTATTCATTCGGATATACATGCTGCAATTGAAAGATTAACGCAGATTTATTAGACCTCTGCAAAAAGTTATGAAAGTCAACAAACAATCTAACTTCATGCGTTATGAAAATGAATCGCCTCGGTGGGATAGGATTTGCCAGGAAGCAAAATCTTTGAATGATACTGCGTAGATTTAGATCAACAAATAACTCTCTAGATTTTCGTAGATACACAGGAGCGCGTAAGCGTTTCAAACATTTATGCTCCTCAAAAATCTCAGTTTATGAACTATAAACGACAAATTTTTGTACAAAATAGTAAAAATCAAACGGAATTCTGGCGTATACTTAAATCTAATACCGTTACGGCCAATTCTCCAAGTAAGATTAGTAACGATGACATAGATAATTGGTTATCCTACTTTAAAAACCTATAATATGAAAATAATCAACCGAATATAGTTGAAAAATATGGGATGCTGACGAACCTTTAGAAGACTATGACGTCATACTTAACTCTCCTATCACAGATGACGAAGTTCTAAAGAGTATAAGGGCCAACTTATTTCTGGCCCTCTTTCGGGTCGGGTGTAGACTGGTCTCACTGTCGAATATCAGAATAGCCTGTTCTAGGCTATTCTGATAGTCGATACGTGGACCAGTCTAGAGCTGGTAGCCCGCTTTCTGAGAGATACTATGATATTGCGGGCAACAGTACCCGCCCTGGGTCAGAAATAAGTTGGCCCTAAGAAGACTTAAAAAGGAAAATCCGCAGGTTGAGATGGTATTTCGGCTGAATTTTACAAACAAACTTGTCACATGGTTACCCCGATATGTGCTTTAATCTTTAATACCATTTTCAGTACTGGTAGGTTTCCATCGTCGTGGAGTGAAAGCGTTCTTGTACCTATACATAAATCGTGATCAAAAGACGATCAGTCAAATTACAGAGGCAAATCTTTGATTAACGTGGTGTATAAGATATTTTCAATTACCATAAATGACAGATTATATAGGTGGGCAGATAGTTTTGATATGATCGATGAATGCCAGGCTGGGTTTCGGTCCAAGTTGAAGCTTGCATCTCAAGCGAAGCGGGCGATTTATTCAATTAAATGTTATCAGCGAAAATTTGGATATTTTTATCTGAATGAATATTTCAAACTATTCGATACAGTGATTTTACCAATCCTTGTATTTAACTCTGATATTGGTGTAAACTTTTACATATGGAAAACCACCGTTATCCGAAACATTGCTATCAAATGCTGAAATCACAAGCTGATATTAGACGGCTGAATTGGGCTACTCGGGTAAAAAATCTCCTTCTTACAAACGGTTTTGCTTTTGCATGGATATCTCAAGATGTAGGCAACGTCGAGTTCTCCCTCAGGGAATTTAAATTGCGAGTATCTGATATTTCAATTCAATATTTAAATGAAACTTTCCAAAACTCAACCAGATGTGATATCTATAAAAAACACTTACTCCTTGCTAAATCCTGAAAAAATATCTCACTGTGAATATTTTTCAGAATTTGAGAAGTGCGTATGCTAGGTTCAGAAGTCATAATAAATTAAATATCGAACTGGGAAGACATCTGAACATTGACAGAGAGGATAGAATATGCCAGTATCGTTTGATGACTCAGGAAATTTTGTCTATTGAAAATGAATATCATGCTTTTTTCATTGTTCAATGTTTAGACTTGACAGGCAAAATTTTCTATTTTCTTGGAATAAAGGTAGAACTGACCTGATATCATTCTATAATTTAATGAAAAGTGAAAATGAGTTCATCATAAAATAATGCAAAATAAATTTTCAATCATGTCTTTAAAAGAAAAGAAAGATAGAGAGAGCGACAGACAGAGACAGAGGGAGAGCAACAGAGAAAAGAAAACAGGCAACTATAGTGTTTAGACTAATAATTCTTTTCTTCAGAAAGGTAATTCATCTTCCACATGCGAAACCCATATTTTACCAGATCAAACCGCAGTCTTTCTGTATTTTGACTATGAAACGTAATAAAGGTGGGAACTTTAACCACCTGAATACCCCCCCCCCCCTCCTCCGAATTAAAAACTAATGTTTCGTCTTCAACCAAAACGCTGTAATTACAGGGTTTTGGCCAATTTCGTTAATATGCAGAGTTTTGTGAAAGAGTGATTATCTGATGCCATTGCGTAAAAAGATTTAAAGAAAACAATACGATTTATGGTAGGTATTTTGTACAGATATAGAGGGATTGTCCAAATATAGTCGTATTTTAAATTCTATTGCTCCTACCAATCGGTGGATAATCGTAAACCTAAGAGGGTAGAAAATGGCAGAAGTAAGGATGTATGCTAATAAAAGTTATGGTGCGAGAAATACCAGATTCCATGTTTAGGTGCTCCAGTCCACAGGCTATTGGTTAACAATCCAAATTTCGTCTTATAAGTTATTATATACATGTATTAACATATATGGCAAAACTCAGATTATGTAAAGATCGCGTGTGCTTCACCTACCGCGATTTTACAGAAAAAATGTAAATAGCGCCGTTCATTCCTATTCAAACAAAAGGTACATAAAAGGTTGTACATTTAAAATACGTGTCAAATAATTCTTAAAACCCATCTGGAGTCTTACTGTCGCGTGTTGAAAAGCTATTTAAAACCCGTTTGTATAAACCACAGATGCCACTAGACTGGTTACCGTTTCTAATGGTACAAGGTGTGTAGGTGTGTGCGGTAAAATAAAGTTCAAGAGGTCACGACCTAAATAGACACATATTTCCGGCAAATTACTACAAGTTGCAATAGCGAAAGCTATTATCAAAACATAGTATCTGTCTATACAGTGTATAGACACAAACTCTGATTCTGCTCTAATCTCTCGACAAGCTTATGCGGATCATCAATACGCCCCATTAACATTGCAACCTCATTTTGTGTTGTTAAAAGGTAATTTTCCGATGATTATCTTCACTTCATGAAGAATTCTAGTATCACGCCATTAACGAAATAAACAGGCAGGAGAGAAGTCTTGAGAGTTACTAAATTGAATCTTAAGGGGCACTACTTTTTTTTCGAATTATTTAGATCCTACAGTGTGTTCCTTAGATAGTAACGCTGGCGAACGAAGTTTTTCGTCCGCCAAAAACTAAAAAATGAGGGAAATAACCATGTGGTTAACTGATATTATAAAGTAAGGATTTACTTCCCTTTGAACAAGTAAGGATCTATTTCCCTTTGATCTACTTTATCTTTTTAGCATATTGGAAATCTCATGATAGCATGGAAAATCAAAGCACTAAAAGTGCTGATGGTGAACGTTCCTGTTCGCATAGTAAGAAGACAGAGATATTTAATTAATATAGGTATATATTATATATATGGAAATGTGGTCAATCGGTCATATACTGAACAACAAAAATTACGCATCACCCGAAGTTTCCGTGATAGATAGTTCTGCCCTGAAATAGACATATTTGCTAAAATAGCTTCACTTGATTTCGACCGGCCACTACCAAAGTCACGTCAAGTAACTTTTATTTACAAAGTCGGAGACATATAACAAGTACAACACAATCTCTGGAGAGCTTTTCACACCGACCGTTAGAAGCATGATAAAAATCGGATTAAGAAAAACATAAAATCAATACAAATAAAGAGGTTAAAAAAGTTTGTTTTAAAAGATTTTTTTGTAGAAACAAGTAAAAAGGAAGCAATTCCTCAGATTATTAAGTTTTTGGTGAACGAACGTCGTTCACCAGTGTTATACTATGTCAGGAAAATCCTGTTGGATGTTAATACATTTGAAATAAAATAGCGCCTCTAAAAATTCAATTTAGTATCTTTCAATATTTTTCTCCGCAAAATCACTGTTTATTTCTTTAATGGCATGCTTCTAGTATTCTTCATCAAGTGAAAGTAATGAAAATTTGCCTTGAAAAAAACAAAATGATCTTGCAATGTTTATCAAGGGAATTTTTGATCGGCGTAAGGTTGCCGAGAGTTTAAAGCAAAAACAAAGTTTGTGTCTAAACACCGTAGAGACAGATACTATGTTTTTGACCCAAGCTTTCGCTGGTGCAACTTGTAGTAATTAGCCGGAAATACGTGTTTATTTAGGTCATGTCCTTTTGAACTTACATTCAGCAATACTCGGGCGATCTCCGACGGCTCTGCTCCGATTTAAATGTAGGTTACAGGAATCGGCCGAGTTGAGACGAGTGACACATCAAGACAGCTTGTGTCATTAGAAACGGTAACGCGGTTTTACATAACTTTTCAACTAGCGACAGTCAGTCTCGAGACGGGTTTTTAAGAATTATTCGACACGTGTTTTACATGTACAACCTTTCTTGTACCTTTTATTTGAATAGGGATGAACGCCGCTATTAAGATTTTTCTGTAAAATTGCGTTGGCTGAAGTAGGGCTGTAAGGATACACTCGAATATAACTTATTCCCAGCGAAAACGTTTCGTATTCGTCTGTCTCAGAAGCGAATATTACGGAGTACCAAATGCGACAGGCACGGAAGATATTTCATTGAGGCCATTCTACTTTGCATTTTTTTCAATCTGTAAAACCATATCAATTCGAAATTCTATTTGAAAATTAAATAAATGATAGCGAAATATTCAACCCTAAATACCACTCCAATTGACGAGTAGTAGATATTGCCGTGGTCAAGGGGGGACCAGATCCGTCATGCACTTGTTTACAATTCGACAGGCGGGTTTAGTTGTTAAATTATTCCGGAAAAGTCATTGCGTTTTGTACAGAAACCATAAAAATCTTAATCGATGAATAAAAAACCGGCTCCATCCTTCCCAAAATACGTTTATAATTGGTTAACTACAGTTTTAGCAAAAACTAGCTCCGAGCAGAAAAGTCTAATATCAGCCGCAATACTGTACTAAGATATTGATAGTGAGTGATTTTACAAGCATCCAAACTCTTGAAGGTAAACAATATGATCTCGTGCAAAAAATAAACCGACAATTGTAAGAATTCTCAATACTCATTGGGAAGAAAGTCGGGAGGAAAAAACAACAACATTGTATAGCCTGGTTACTTTGACCCGACTTTGACCTCTGTGGAAAAAATGCTTAAATAACAATTACCGACATATTTTATCAATTAACAAAATGTATAATACATTTAATATTGTTTGTTATTCATTCCTATGCAAGCACGTGCAAAGCCGAGTAGGAATAATCAGATTTTTATTCATCTAAATAGCCGGGGTCAGTTTCAAGTTAATAAAACCGCACTATATTATACTAAAACTATTTGTCAGACATAGTCGTGCAATTATTAACTCCCTTTAAAAGAATAAACTTCTTAAATAAGATTCTTATTCGCTTTTGATGTTGAAATTACGTTACAAAAATAATATTTATAAAGACCTTTAATATGCAATTTACTATGAAGCAATTATTCAATATAAAAAGTTATACTTTAATTTCTAAACCTTAAACAGAAATTATCTATGAATTATACTAATAGGGCACTAGACCCCCTTTAACCTATACCCAAATATTTCTCATCCTGCAGTGTTACAAAATTAAATAACGACATAAGTGTCAACCACGGAAGTGGTTTTGGCTTCAGATATGATAAAAAAATAAATATCTCAGGTTATGGTTCAAAATACACTCTTCAAAACTCCTAAGCGGCCACCTGCCTTTTTGGTCATTTGTTATAAATGCCGCATGGTATCATCCCGTTTTCGATTGATAATTTAGCTAAATCATCTATGAAGTCAACAAGAGAAAAATCAGTGAAATAATAAAACAAGAACTGTTATAAAATTAACCGAAAGTAGGAGTACCCTCCATTTCAAAGTTAACATTGGTGGGTGGGATATTTTTGACATTTCATGTTAGTATAAGGATTGTGTAGAAAGTTTTGGCATTTCTTATTAATTTTAGAAGTCCACAGGCGTTGTACCACCGATATTAGTACAAAACATTGATAGGCTTTGCGTTTTTCAAGTATCGAAAAATTCGAATTTCTCTTAAAAGTGTCAATTTTGTGACTTTTGAATTTGAGGGTACATGCATTCAATTCCGTCTTTAGGGTTTACTGATGCATGATTATACAAAACAATTGGATAGGATGATGACTGAATGGCCACTCGTTCAAAAGACAAAGTTCACATTTCAAAATGAAAGCGGAAAATATGTGAAAAATGGAGAAAGGTAAGGGGACCGCTTAGAACTTTTGAGTAGTGTACTATTAATAAGTTAACAAATCATAACTTTAAACAATGAGTACAGTTCAGGACTGACTGATATCCATAGGTGTTTCTTTGGTTGGTACTCAAAGACCTTTTCATCCTCTGAGAAGAAACAAAGATTGATAAAAAAAGGTTAAAACAAATACAACAAATTTACTTGAAATAAGCTTAAACATGATAACAATTACTTTTGTAAAAACAAACACTATTGGATATAGGTTGAAGACAGTTTTTGATAGGATTAAATCATTTTCTCCATTTATGTTTGATTAAAAAATGTACCTATTTCAAGTGTGTAAAAGAAATTTTCACAGAGTAACAACTCATATTCTAACAAATATTTTTCTAACAGGATTTTTCCTCTCTTTCCCTTTCTTTGAATTTGCAGTGAAATTTCCGAATAACGAAAATTTTGTCGAGACAATTCCCCCCCCCCCTCCTGTTTTACATTCATAATTTCTCTTTTCTAATTGAATTCAATATATCACTCTAGAATGCCATCAGGTTCGTTCACCATCAGTACTTTCAGTTCTTTGATTTTATGAGATTTCTAAGATACTAAAACTAGTTTTCAAGTTGTGTATGAAATTTAGTAGTTTAAAGGGAAATAAATCCTACTTTATAATGTTAGTAAACAGCACATTGTTATCTCCCTTGTTATAAAAGATTCTGAATTACTAAAAAGATGGAATTTTACAAAAAGCTGGGGATAGTTTATCGGTAAAAAAAGAAAAATCAACAAGCATACAACAGCATCTAGGTTACGTAAATTATAGGTTGAATGAATTAAGAATCACAGCCTTTGCATATCTCATTACATCACACTATATGTATTGCACTAATGTAATCTGGGTACAATCTCTGCTAGACAGAGGGCCTTTCATATGAACAGCAGTTTCTGTCCCCTTCCTAGCAGAGAAATAAATATAGAGGTAGTTATAAATAGGGTTTTTAGGAATACATACATTTTAAAGATTTAAGCTAAATTGATCAAATAACTCAACAAGGATTTTAAGCAGATGTGAGGCAACGACGGAGTAGCGAAAATTTTAAAGCAATACAATAAAACAGTGAAAAGCAAAAATTAAATAGCAAAACAAACGTGTATTCACTAGATACAAAATTATCGTAAAAATTTATTCCCGAACTAATTCTCACTGGAGCAGAGACGCTGGGATATTATAAACATGTTGTCTGCTCGTACAACCGATAGAATGCATTGTAGGAAACCATAGTTGTTCGAGTTATACAGCAAATAAAAGTGGTTACGAAAAACTGTGTAGACATGTATAAGATCAAGCCAAGTTTTTGAGTCTGGCCGAAGCAAAAAATTGAATAAGGGAACGTCATCGCGCATGGTCATACTGAAGAGATTCATTTACGTCATATAAATAAAGGACACTTTCACATGTCATAGGGAGTCATAACCCGACTATTGTATGGTCAATACAGCGATTTTAACAACTTTCGGCACTGTGAATTGGGTGTAAACAGGATTGGGAGGCTGCATTTTGATATTTTGTGACCGGAAATTCGTTACTCTCTAATTCACAGTTTTTTCATGTTTTCGTGGACTAGTGGTGACAGTGGGCCAACTTATTTCTGACCCGCTTTCGGGTCGGGTGTAGACTGGTCTCACTGTCGAATATCAGAATAGCCTGATCTAGGCTATTCTGATAGTCGATATGTGAACCAGTCTACAGCCGGTAGCCCGCTTTCTGAGAGATACTCTGATATTGCGGGCAACAGTACCCGCCCAGGGTCAGATATAAGTTGGCCCAGTGAACCACAAAGATAAGGTATCTGAGCCGAGTATCGACTCCTTCATTAGCGATAGCCATAGAGTAACCCCCAGTTAACATGTCAATGTAATGGTCCATATATCCCATGCCATTATGGGCTGTCTTCGCAAACACCTTAACAAGTTATGCCGACGTCTACTCTTTCGCCCACCGGACTTAGTCCAAAAAACGAGTATATCAGAAGCGAGCTTACAATGAGAGTCAAAATAGATCGCGAAAACCCAAGGTATTGAGTCAAATTGAGGCAGCATGTAGAGCGAATGGATAACCACGTTGGGAGTTTCTCTAGGTAAAATTCTGAAATTAAGGTATCAGACATTCTTTGAGAGCAATATTGCATATGAACTCACGCGCTCAAAACTTTTACGAAGCAATGAAAACTAGATCTAGTTTCAAAATTTTGATTTTTTTTTTTTGGTGGGGTGGGGGTTGTCACCTCTATGAGTTTGTAACTCTTCAATGCGTATGTATACAGTATCATCCTTTTTGTTACAAATCAATAATTGGTTATCGTTCATTTCGGTATAACAATTTCTCCAAACTTAAAATTATGGAAAAAGTTACGTCTAAAAATTTATTTGATGCGTTATTTTTGTTGTTCAGTATACAATGGTATTCCACACAATCAAATTTTACCTTTGAACACAAAGTAAAGGCCACGCAAGTATCATTTCTTTAAAATCGTGATTAAATATTTCTCATATATAGATCAAACTCTGCCTATAAATGGGGGAGATTTTCCATTAGGATAATATATACTCAAGCGCAATGGAAACGCACCACCCCTAAAACTTGCACAAACTGTCCTAAATTATAAATTTTTCAGTCGACTCCCTTTTTATCGGCTTTCAACCTATAAAGGAGCATGTAGACATTACATGTCTTAACATCAACTATAAGACGTCGATGTTTGTTTGGTTGTCACCAAAAGGCCTTTTGGGCTTGCTTATTTAATTGTATTTTTGAAACAAGTTTTGAATTGCATAATCAAAGGTATTGGTTCTTAGAGAAAAAAATACAGCATTATATAGCACATTTGTTCCATGCAAAAATTATTATGGTGATCTCAACTTACAAATGGTATGGGATTAACAAAGAACAGTATGTAAATTTTCAAAGAATCGTAACTTATAACCTTTGGTAAGCGTGCTTTCGGTGCTAAGTCGGCGTGAAAGGCTTTACAGAGCTTGTGGTGTACTTATTATTTACTGAAGTCAAGAAAAAACGCCCCAATAAAAAATTGGAACTTCTTTTCTGGATGACATTCTACATCGTGAAAAATATAGACTAGCTTTTACAGATAAGCCTGGTAGCCTGATCAACGACATTGCCTATTCTTTCATACGGACAAAGCCGTTTGCGAAATTTTGTTCGACATATTTTTGTCCAAGAGAATTTAGGCCAATACGCGTACCGCTATATAAGCTTCCTTTTTGGTGAATTGATCTTGAAGAACGCGTTTGATATGTCTTTGGATGACGTTTCTGTAGACGTTCTTAAAGGCTTCTTTCTGTTTAGGAATGTTGCTATACGGCGTTTATTATTGATGTCAGTATATGTCTTGATTTGACTACTTGACGATATTTTTTGAAAATCCTCGCAGACGATTTTCGTCTCAAATCGTTATTTGAAAAAGCTTTGCTGTTCTATCAAAAAAAAAAAAAAAAAAAAAAAAAATGCAAAAAGTGAAAAGATTCGACTTTCTCAAAATGCGCTATTCGCGCAATCTCAGTGATCAGGATCGATACCTTCCAATTATTCCAGATGGTACCTTATGGGTCGTTTATGTCGAACCTGTGTGTTCTTTAGTAATCGTTACCGGCTGCAGTTACGATACCACGCGTATCCTTTCTATATGGACGATCTTGATCCGTTTGACACACCATATATATAACAGCTGAGTGGATTTCACCAAATTTTGAGATTTGTTCAGAGGCGATAATTATCTACATCTACATCTACATAATACATAATACATTATATGTAATCCCTCAACCCTATTTTTTTATTCCGACCTCTTAAAATGCCTTAACCCTCAAAGTTAATACTTCTTATCCTCTGCCTTTTCGGCGAAAAGAATTGGATCATCTGGGTAGTGCATAAAGTTTCGACCCTAGTCAGACTGCGCGGCACTTTATTAATTTTCTGAATCTAGAATGATCAATCTACCTAACTGTGAAAGAATTTTTTCACATCCGACCTCTGGTTGACCTGTAGTAGAATCAATCCATTTTTCAAATGTCTATTCTACGGAGTTACCAGATGGTCCCCTTTTGCTTGAACGGGTCACATCTATGAATAAACTTTTCGACCGCGACCGGACCAAAAGTTTTAGCAACTCCGTACAAGACCTTCCCTTGCCTGCCTTATTTTAAAATTAGTTGCTATCCCACTTAGAAATAACTCTTTATGCAACAAACTCGTAGTCGTTTTGACTAAAATTAGGTAACTACGGCTTGAATAGCGGCTGACATCCACGTTACCTGAAGATTACAATTGGACACTGAAGTTCGACATAGCTATAACACGCAGTGTCTGGTAACTGTCAATTAATGTCAGACGGAATTGTTCTGTCCTGCGTTCATGATGTAAATGTTCGTGAAAATAGAAAAAATGTAACGTGCAAAGCGAAGTACTGTTTCTAAACGTTCACGGGCGTCTTTAAATACATCCTGGGCGAGAGACTAGTTACTCCATACTTTCTGCACGTAGGATGTAGAATTCTAGCACACTGGTAAATATAGGGCCTGTCACGCGAAAAGGGGCCATCTGGGAATGCCGTTAAATAAATATTTGAAGAGGAGATTGGTTCTAGTACAGGCCACATTTTATAAAGGTCGCATTTTCAAAATTCTTTCACGTGAAGGCAGATTGATTATTCTAGATTCAGAAAATTAGGTAAGTGCGTAAAAGTTTCTATCCTAGTTAGCCTCTGTGCAGACTAACTAGGGTCGACACTTTACGCACTACCCAGATGGCCCCTTTCGTGTGACGGGTCACATATACCAATTCTGGTTTACCTATGTTGGATCCATTCTCTTTTAAAATATTTAAAGATCGTCGGCATATTCACCAGATGTCGGTACCCACAATTTTGTGCATATATCACCCGGATGAAAGGCGATGGGGATGATTGCATTTTCAGAATTGTTTAAGGTAGTGGACCCGTAAAAGTTTTGCAACGTCTCAGAAGTAATGAACTTTAAAAGTGTTAACCCAGGTTTCCTAATGATTTTCATCATTTATTTCAAAATAGGCCTACAATCCTTGCGACATACCAGTAATGTTTGTCTATGAACATCATACTTGTAATTTTACACTGAATATCAAAGAAGATGGGTCATAAAAAGTTGCATCGAGTGATATACATGTATTCTTTTCTATCCCCCTTTTTTGAAAATAAACAAGTAAAGTCGTGTTAATGCCACAATGTTATATTTCAAAAAAGGGTTAAACGGAATAAAGCATCTATGTTGTTGATTGGCAGTAAAGGGTAATTATGGGATCGTAGGATAAAGAATAATGTGAGAACCCGCCCTTCGGGCGATGCACGAGGAGATTATGTGAACTGATTGTGAGCTGACTATATAAAGCCAGTTCACCAGTTTTTTGCAATCACTTTCAAAGTGACGTGGACTGACACTTTTCTTTCTAGTAAGTAATTCTATAATTGTTTATCATCGAATTTTTTTTCGTTTGCTCTTGTAACATATTTCGATATTGTTTGACGATGTTCTACGATAAAACAATGTCCGACAGTACGAACTAAGACTTCTGAAAAAAAGGAAAATTCTTTGGCAAACTTGTGACGAAGTAAGAGAAAGATTCAGACAACATAAAGCGTCAATTTTCTTCCAAAACCTCGTAACTACAGCGTACTACTAGTAACGATAATTTAGAAGAAAACTGTTGAAGCACGAGGCGCGGTCATTTAACCATAAAGAACACTAATCGAAAAAATCCAAATTTAAAGGCTGTATTCAGATATTGTTTAGGCCAGTGCAAAACTATTGTAAGTGCTTAAAAAAGACTTGTGGGCAGGTAAAATATTTTTTTCACCTCGACATTTTCTTTTGTATCCGAAGCTACAACAGTCGAGCAGTGCTGAGTCCTGCAAACTGTCTGCAGACTATACCCCGCCTTGCACGTGCGTACCAGGCGGGGTATAATTCGCAAACAGTTTGCATCATCTTGTCATCCTGAACACAGGTCAGCTTGTAAACAAGTCAGTATGGGCCTACAGTACTTATTTGTCAACCGAACAGGTCCTTATTTTGTTGTTTTTCAGCCGGGTCACAATTAGAAATCAGCTCCTATATCCCGGCTGACAAGATGTTGCAAACCGTTTTTAAATTATACCCCGCTTTGCGCGTGCACATGCGCGCAAAACGGGTTTAATTTAGAAAACGGTTTGCAACATCCTGTCAGCCGGGACATAGAGCAGGTTTCTTATTTTTGCCGGCTTGAAAACGGGACCCGTTCGGGCGACAAATAAGTTGGCCGAATGAGAGCAACGCCCAAGAAATTGTTCTATACACAGTTTCGTTACTGTATTTTTTTCTGCGTTCAGTATGCAAACTAGCTGCGAACGTTTGAAAACGGTACGAGTTCATTCACTGACCCAGGCATTCGTTTCGGGGGCGGTGTTGGTCAACCTAATAAGTAATTTTCTAATAAAAAAAAATTTTAAAAAGGCAAGCAAAATATTGTAAAAACATTGTAACTACAGTTCGGTCATTTTGTGTGCCCACTGACAATAATGGTTCTTTAGGTATTGATATAGTAAAGAAATATTTTTTTCACCAAGATTTAGGGGGAGGTAGTGTCGGGATCCCGGTCCCTGCTATGATTTTTTGCTGAATAAGAAGGAAGACACAAGCATCCTATCATTTCGAGGGCTCGGTGCAAGACTGTACTTAGTGCATATACAATGTATATATACCAGGGCTGTGGAAATACGAGTTTTCTCCACTTGTCCCTGGACAAGTAAAAGCGGATTTTCTACATGTCCAGGATCAAAATGAACTTGTCCGCTTCAGAGTAAATAGAAAAAAAAGAAAAAAACATTGCCTTTTGATGAAGAAAATGCTGGTATCCAGCATTTTCTTCATTAAAAACAATGATTTCTACCCTATGATATGAAGGTTAGGATGATTTCTCTCTTAATTCTTTAAAGTAACATTCCAAGATTTGCCCTGGTATTTACTTGTCCTTGGACAAGTGGCTTATAAAAATTTACTTGTCCTCAAGTACAAAAGCCCGAGTCGGAAAATTCGGGCATGGGAATTCCACACCCCTGTATACTTAGTACAGTCTTGCACTAAACACTCAATTTGGTCAGTAGGCAAACAATGTCGTTACTACAACGTTTGCATTTGTTGTGACCTTAAAAACAAATCCGTCACATCTACTAGAGTGTGACAAAGAACAGGAAAATGCACAAGAAAAATGTGCACCAGTCTATTCAAGGGCGTAACTCCAATTACGCAATTTACGCAAGTGCGTAAAAGAAATTATCTTCTGTTGAAAAAATATCGCTCATGAATGATCATAAAATCGTAACTACAGATTATTCAAGCTGTAGTTACACTATTTTGATTATTTACCAATGCTCAAGTAATAAAAAGGGAGCTTTTATCTTTTATTACAATTCTCAAAACGCGTTTATTCTATAAATTCATTGGTTGTCGAATTCTGAGAGCGTATAAATTTCAAAGTCCTAGTTATGCCTTTGGTATTCCAAGGGCATAACTCCCATTACGCAATTTACGCAAGTGCATAAAAGAAATAATCATCTGTTGAAAAGTGTCGTTGATGAATGATCATAACATTGAAACTACAGCTTATTAAAGCTTTAGTTAGGATGTTTTGAATATTCATCAAACGCGCAAATCATAAAGGGAGGGGACGGAGGCCATTCATCTTTTGTCACAGTCCACATATCGACTTTATCCTATATATTCTATGTTGGTCGCCTTCTGAGTGCGTAGAAATTTCAAAGTCCTAGTTACGCCTATGTATTCTTACCTGTGATTTTATATTACAATGTCTTAATATTACACATGTATTGTGCCATATGGTGTGTGCACAAAACTATATTATGTATTGTGATAAAAATGTTTATATAATTTTTGTGGTTTATTTTGGTAATATTACACTATCCCATCCGGATTGCCTACCTTTGGTGAGTACTGACAGTTACTCTCATTGTATAGTTTCAGTTTGTAGCCTGGATGAGCGTGGTAGATGGCGAAGATATGGTGGAGTGACGGGAGCCGGGATGGATGGAGTCGACACTATAAAAGATAAGTACTCTTTATATGTTAGCCTTTTTTCAAACAATCATTTTTATAAGCGTACATTTTAAGTAATTAAGTGTTAAGTCTATTCTTTTGGCATCAATATCATATATTTGCTAATAATTTACAAAATTAATCTCTTCGTAAAGATATCTTAAAAATTCAGAATAGAAAGCTTGGCCCAGCTTAACATTCTGCACAAAAGAAACAAAACAATTTCAGAAATTTATTGGTACCATATATTTCTACAAATTGTTTTGGTTGATAACAATATTAAAAAAATTAATAAGTAAAGCTAAGTAACATTTCTTGGTAAAATTAAATGGTTCGTGCCAATTCCATACTAAATGTTTTTTGTCAATATCAGTAAGCCAATAAGTAAAGATGAAGTTCTCCTATCCTTTCAATGTATGGTAACTGGATAATAAATATTCTTAAGTGATTATTGTAAAAATTTTCTTCATCTTTTTTTATTTAATTCAAAACTATTGTATGTACCTACATTTATGTTGGTGGGTGGGCCGGGTGGGTGGATGGGTGGGGGGTAGGAGGGTGGTATGGGAGGAGGTAGGGGGGGGGTATGGTGGTAGGGTGGAAGTGGTAGGGTTGGCGGGAGACAGAGGATAGGATGGGCCGGGGACAGATGATAGGGTGGGGTCGGGTCTGGGATTGGATGGGGACAGGGTTGGACAAGGGTCAATGGGAGTGGTGCTGGGGCTGGGGTGGGATCGGGATGGTAAGGATTGGGATCGACCTCAGGATTGACTGACTAAGCTTACCAGGCTCAGCCTATTTAGATTGGTAGACCTTGACTTGACTTGATAGTTGGTGCAGTACTGCTTGATTTTATTGTTGTTACACTTCTCCTTTATTTGATTGTTTGTACACTTCTCCTTTATTTGATTCTTGATACACTACTTCTTGATTTGATTCTTGATACACTACTCTTTGATCTGATTGTTGGTACACTAATCTTTGATCTGCTTGTTGGTACACTTCTCATTTGATTGTTGGTACACTACTCTTTGATCTGATTGTTGGTACACTACTCATTGATTTGAATTTTTATACACTACTCCTTGATTGAATTGTTGTTTCACTACTCCTTGATTTGGTAGCTAGTTCACATCTTCTTTTTTCACTTGATAAACTACTCCTTGAATTGATTGTTGGTACACTACTCTTTGATTTTATTCTTGATACTCTACTCCATGATTTGATTGTTGATACACGACTCATTGATTTGATTCTTGATACACTACTCCTACAATTGATTGTTCCTACACTACTCCTTGATTTGATTGTTGGTACACTTCTCCTTGATTAGATTGTTTGTACAATACTCATTGATTTGATTCTTGATTCACTTCTCCTTGATTTGATTCTTGATACACTTCTGAAACCTTTACCTTGATAGCTTGAACACATTTTCTAGAAAGCTGGTAAACATACCTTTCCTAGAGGGCTGGTAGATGAAACCATTACCTAGAAAGCTGGTAGACATACCATTCCTGGTGGGCTGGTAGATGAAACCATTACCTAGAAAGCTGGTAGACATACCATTCCTGTTGGGCTGGTAGATGAAACCATTACATAGAAAGCTGGTAGACATACCATTCCTGGTGGGCTGGTAGATGAAACCATTACCTAGAAAGCTGGTAGACATACCATTCCTGGCGGGCTGGTAGATGAAACCATTACCTAGAAAGCTGGTAGACATACCATTCCTGGCGGGCTGGTAGATGAAACCATTACATAGAAAGCTGGTAGACATACCATTCCTGGTGGGCTGGTAGATGAAACCATTACAAAGAAAGCTGGTAGACATACCATTCCTGGTGGGCTGGTAGATGAAACCATTACCTAGAAAGCTGGTAGACATACCATTCCTGGTGGGCTGGTAGATGAAACCATTACCTAGAAAGCTGGTAGACATACCATTCCTGGTGGGCTGGTAGATGAAACCATTACCTAGAAAGCTGGTAGACATACCATTCCTGGTGGGCTGGTAGATTAAACCATTACCTAGAAAGCTGGTAGACATACCATTCCTGGTGGGCTGGTAGATGAAACCATTACCTAGAAAGCTGGTAGACATACCATTCCTGGTGGGCTGGTAGATGAAACCATTACCTAGAAAGCTGGTAGACATACCATTCCTGGTGGGCTGGTAGATGAAACCATTACCTAGAAAGCTGGTAGACATATCATTCCTGCTGGGCTGGTAGATGAAACCATTACCTAGAAAGCTGGTAGACATATCATTCCTGTAGGGCTGGTAGATGAAACCATTACTTGAACAACTGAAAGACATTCATCTTGAATGCTGGTAGACAAACATTTCCTAGTGGACTGGTAGATATAAAAAAAACAGCTGGTATAAATCCTATCTGGACTGCTGGTTGGTGAGACTTTACCAAGACATAGAACACTGGTTTAATACCTTTTTGAGATGGCTGTCAGATGGCTGGTGGACAATAGATGGTAGATGACTTCTAGACAATGCCTGTGGTTTTCACTGGATAAGATTTTGAGTACAATCTGAAGAGTGATATTATGTAAGTAAACCCTTTACTAGACAATTTTTGTTAAAGAATCAAATTCAATTTCAAGTAATGACAATAAAAAATCCTTGATTCTAGGAGACAGAGCCTTGTAGAAAATGAAGAAATAAATTTCTATTAAATATCCATTTCCGAAAGACTTTTTACTTTTGTTTTATTCAATTTGAAGGTAAACTAAATTTACCTTATATAAGAGAAAAATCTAAATTTCTTATAAATTGAGTCTTTTAAACCAACTAGAATAAAGGATTTCATTGTAAAAAGTGTGGGAGGTTCTTGGGTGTGCTTATATTAGATTCGGCCGCCGTCATAGCGCAGTTGGTAACTCGTCTGACATTCAATCTAGAGGTCCCAGTTTGGGTCCCCAACGGCGGCACTCATTCTTTCCAGCTAGTGGTCTCTCACCAATGGGTCCATAATTGTAGACCTATGTGAGATAGCTGGAGGCTAGGAAAGGATTTGTTGGTAGTACTGATGAGAGAAATACCAGGAATCCATTGTTTGGTGCTCCAGCGACCGCAATTTTACTGAAACATTGTTGAAAGCAGACTGAAACCCCAAGCAAACAAACAAACAAACTGTCTTTGAACCAAACAAATCAAAAGAAATTATTTCTGTCAATAAATGAGCCAAAAGAAGAGTTAAAAATTGCAACTCATTTTCTCCATAACAATAATTCCAATCAAAGAAGAGTATGAAGGCATACCAAATATCACTTTGAATTTCAGGCTGCCGATTCAGTGTATTAGCAAAACAATGTATGCCCTGCTTTTGTTCATTTTACACTATTTGAAATTTCTCAAGCGAACCTTAAATTAACAAATATTTATGATATTGCTATGTAATCACATGCAAAATGATGGTCACAAAAATGTTCACATTTCGTAAAAAATTTCATTAAAGTTAACTAATGGATAAATTTCTTGATTTTGTGTTAGATTTTACAAATTCACGACAAAAGCTAGCTTTATCTTCACTGGTACCAATGAAAATATAGCTTTAGTTATTTTTTATGAAAGATGTATCATGCACTAAAACAAACAATTGTAACCTCTATTTCTAGATCCTCAGATGATGATATATAACGGCCCCGATTCTGTAGTGTAACCATGCTGATGATTCTACTATATCTATGATGATTTTGTAGTGTAACCATGCTGATGATTCTACTATATCTATGATGATTCTGTAGTGTAACCATGCTGATGATTCTACTATATCCATTATGATTCTGTTGTATCCTTGTCGTATGAGCCAGTATTGCTATACAGCCAGAGAAGGTGAGTGATCTATTAACTTAATTTCATCTATTTATGAAAATGCCTTATGAAAATACTGTCTGCATTGTTCATGACGTGACCTGCACATGCATAACAAAGTGAAGGTCATTGATCAAGGTCAAGGTCATTTAGTTTAAGGGGAGTCATAGATGACCAAAAATTTTACTCTTAGGTATAACTTTTGATTGGTAAGACACTTACTGTTGAAAATTTGTATGAAGCAGGGTTTTTTTTTGATAAGAGACTTAACCCTTGCCATGCTGAACCCGGAATATTCCTACTTTGGCAGGAGCTATAGACAAACATCAGCCTGCACATATGTGCAGTCTGATGGTAGTCTACACCACGTGTTTCTCACTTTCAAACCAGAATTGTCAATAGATTTAGTTTTCCAAATAAAAATTGACCTGCAGTTGGTACTTACATTCCTTTTTGCCCTTTGATTTTGATGCAAACTTTGAGCCAAAACTTATTCAGCATGACAAGGGTTAAGATATCCCTATTCATGTAATCAAACCACTGTTTTCAAAAAATGGCAGTTGCAGAGGTATTCATGTTTAACAAACACATCTTGTTGCCCATTGTAGTTATTTTCTCTACAACTCCCTCGGGATGTAGTCATAATGTTGAAGTTGTCTATTCACAAAATTGCTTCGCGTATTCATACAGTGCAATTAGCTTTATAATTTCATATCTCTATGGAAAAAAAACAAAAAAAAAAACCTCTTTATCTCATTCTAAATGATTGTTTTGATTGGTCCATTGAAATTCTTACTTGACAGCAGCAATCTATAATTGTTGGCCAAGCCCCTCAGATAACTATAGCTTATTCAAGCTCAAACTACAATGTTTTGAGCGCCCATGGACAATACACTTTCAAGATATTTTTTATTTTGTTTACAGGACCTTTCAGTGACGTGACCTAGAAAATCCTTTATATTGATGGAATATTTTGAAGGTGTTGGTATATTCACATATAAAACCATCTTGGACAATTTAGATAGCGCACATTTACAACAACATGCATTGTGTATCCCTTCAGACTTGCTATAAGATGATGGGCAGTTATTTCATTCCAAGTGTATCAAACCAGACTTACTTTAGATAATGGACAATAACTGTATCCCTCGAAACTTGCTGTAAGATGATGGACAATGGCTGTGGTTCCCTCCAGACTTGCTGTAAGATGATGGACAATGGCTGTGGTTCCCTTCAGACTTGCTGTAAGATGATGGACAGTGACTGTGTATCCCTCGAGACTTGCTGTAAGATGATGAACAATGGCCGTGTTTTCCTAAAAACTGTGAGATATGATAAACAATCGCTGTGTTTTCCTCCAAACTTACTGTGATGTAACATTTACTGTGTATCCCTTCAGACTTGATGTACATAAGATGAACAAGGGCTGTGTATCCCTTCAAACTTGCTGTACCATGATCTAAAAATTAATGTGTTTCCCTTTAGACTTAAATTGATGTAAGATGGACAATTGTATTATTGTTTCATATTTTCTTCATTAGTTATATATGGTTAGAAACAATAGTGTATTTACAAGCGGAGTTTAAGAAACTGAAATAATTATTCTTTTTTTGTTAATTTATATGTGTATTTTTTTGTTATGAATCATTAAGAAACTGTTTCAAATACTTATTAATCTATATGCAGTTACAACTGTTTCCCACTGATCAATCAATTTAATGCCCTTAAATCTTGTCCTGTGTCCCCATTGTAAAAAAAGGTGGGTCAGTGGGAAACAGTTATATATAATTCAATTTTTTCGATAAACTTATATTTTATTCTTGTTAAGTATACTTGTGGATTCTTTCAATGAATAGTTACTACTACTTATACATAAATATGCATAAATAATGCCTTGAAATGCTTGTCCTGTGTGCCCATCCTATGGCTCAGTGGGAAACAGGTTATATGTAGTTTTCAATTTGTTTATAATAACCTCTTTTTAAGTTATTTTTGGATTTGTTGAAAAAATGAATTTTATGAATCAGCATAAAACACTTGTAACTGCCTATAATAAATAGGCAGTTACACCTGTTTCCCACTAATCCATCAATTTAATGCCATACAATGCTTGTTCTGTGTCCCAATTCTCAAATAGATGGCTTAGTGGAAAACAGATCTCTCCAATTTTCAAGTTTTTTTTTTGGTATTCATATATTTTTAAATTTAAGTCTTTTTTTTTTTATTTATATTATTTTTCAATTTGAGTCAATTTTTTAACTTGTCTGAAAAATTTTGAATTTGATGAATCAGCATTCAATACTTACAACTGTCTATAATAAATAAGCAGTTACAACGGTTTTCCACTGACCCATCAATTTAATTCCCTACAACACTTGTCCTGTGTCCCCAACCTCAAATAGATGACTCAGTGGTAAACAGTTTGTATTTTCCTTTTTTTTTTCAAATTCATTCCTTTTTGTAAAAATGTGGTTTTCATGGTTTACTCCCAGCTACCTTTTTTTGTCTACAAATTATTTCGCATATTTAGATTGACTGAATGTTTCTTTTTCTTTTTTTTGCTTTGATTTAAGGAGTTTCACTTCATTTTCATCAAGGCAATCTCAATGAAGTTAATTTGTGTATTTGTTGAAAAAATGAATTTGGTGTATCAGTATTCAACTCTCGTAACTGCCTATAATAAATAGGCAGTTACACCTGTTTCCCACTAAGCCATCAATTTAATGCCATACAATGCTTGTTCTGTGTCCCAATTCTCAAATAGATGGCTTAGTGGAAAACAGATCTATTCAATTTTTAAGTTTTTTTTTTTATTTATATTATTTTATTTTAATTTAAGTCATTTTTTTAACTTGTCAGAAAAAAAATGAATCTAATGAATTAGCATTCAACACTTAAAACTGTCTATGATAAGATTGCAGTTACAACAGTTTTCCACTGACCCATCAATTCGATGCCCTACAACACTTGTCCCCAACCTCAAATAGATGACTCAGTGGTAAACAGTTCTATATTTTTTTCAATTTTTTTTTTTCAAATTCATACTTTTTAACTAATAAGGATGTGCTTTTCATGATTTACTTCAGCAGTTACAACTGTTTCCCACTGATCTATCAATTTAATGCCCTTAAATCTTGTCCTGTGTCCCCATGTTAAAAAAAAGATGGGTCAGTGGGAAACAGTTATATATAATTCAATTTTTTTGATAAACTTGTATTTTTTTCTTGTTAAGTATACTTGTGGATTCTTTCAATGAATAGTTACTACTACTTATACATAAATATGCATAAATAATGCCTTGAAATGCTTGTCCTGTGTGCCCATCCTATGGCTCAGTGGGAAACAGGTTATATGTAGTTTTCAATTTTTTTATAATAACCTTTTTTAAAGTTATTTTTGGATTTATTGAAAAAATGAATTTTATGAAACAGCATAAAACACTTGTAACTGTCTATAATAAATATGCAGTTACACCTGTTTCCCATCAATCCATCAATTTAATGCCATACAATGCTTGTTCTGTGTCCCAATTCTCAAATGGAAACATGTTATATGTAGTTTTCAATTTTTTTATAATAACCTTTTTTAAAGTTAATTTGTGGATTTGTTGAAAAAATGAATTTGGTGTATCAGTATTCAACACTTGTAACTGCCTATAATAAATATGCAGTTACATCTGTTTCCCATTAACCCATCAATTTAATGCCATACAATGCTTGTTCTGTGTCCCAATTCTCAAATAGATGGCTTAGTGGAAAACAGATCTATTCAATTTTTAAGGGTTTTTTTTTCATATATAATTTTTTTTATTTTAAGTCATTTTTTTTTATTTATATTATTTTTCAATTTGAGTCAATTTTTTAACTTGTCAGAAAAATTTTGAATTTGATGAATCGGCATTCAACACTTACAACTGTCTATAATAAATAAGCAGTTACAACGGTTTTCCACTGACCCATCAATTTAATTCCCTACAACACTTGTCCTGTGTCCCCAACCTCAAATAGATGACTCAGTGGTAAACAGTTTATATTTTCCTTTTTTTTTTTTTTTTTTTTGCAAATTCATTCCTTTTTGTAAAAATGTGGTTTTCATGGTTTACTCCCAGCTACCTTTTTTTGTCTACAAATTATTTCGCATATTTCGATTAACTGAATGTTTCTTTTTCTTTTTTTTTGCTTTGATTTAAGGAGTTTCACTTCATTTTCATCAAGGCAATCTCAATGAAGTTAATTTGTGGATTTGTTGAAAAAATGAATTTGGTGTATCAGTATTCAACACTTGTAACTGCCTGTAATAAATATGCAGTTACATCTGTTTCCCATTAACCCATCAATTTAATGCCATACAATGCTTGTTCTGTGTCACCAATTCTCAAATAGATGGCTTAGTGGAAAACAGATCTATTCAATTTTTAAGTTTTTTTTTTATTTATATTATTTTTTTTTTAATTTAAGTCATTTTTTTAACTTGTCAGAAAAAAAATGAATCTAATGAATTAGCATTCAAAACTAACAACTGTCTATGATAAAATTGCAGTTACAACAGTTTCCCACTGACCCATCAATTTAATTCCCTACAATACTTGGCCTGTGTCCCAAACCTCAAATAGATGACTCAGTGGTAAACAGTTCTATATTTTTTTCAAGATTTTTTTTCTCAAATTCATACATTAGGATGTGCTTTTCATGAAATTCTTCAGCAGTTACAACTGTTTCCCACTGATCAATCAATTTAATGCCCTAAAATCTCGTCCTGTGTCCCCATTGTTAAAAAAAAGATGGGTCAATGGGAAATAGTTATATGTAATTTAAATTATTTGATGAACTTATATTTCTTTCTTTCAATGAATAATTACTACTACTTATACATAAATATGCATAAATAATGCCTAGAAATGCTTGTCCTGTGTGCCCATCCTATGGCTCAGTGGGAAACATGTTATATGTAGTTTTCAATTTTTTTATAATAGCCTTTTTTCAGTAAAGTGGATTTGTTGAAAAAATGAATTTTATGAATAATCATTCAACACTGGTAACTGCCTATAATAAATATGCAGTTACATCTGTTTTCCATTAATCCATCAATTTAATGCCATACAATGCTTGTTCTGTGTCCCAATTCTCAAATAGATGGCTTAGTGGAAAACAGATCTATTCAATTTTCAAGGGTTTTTTTTTATTTATATTTTTTTTAATTTAAGTCAATTTTTGAACTTGTCAGAAAAAATTTGAATTTGATGAAAAAGCATTCAACACTTACAACTGTATATGATAAATATACAGTTACAACGGTTTTCCACTGATCCATCAATATTATTCCCTACAACACTTGTCCTGTGTCCCCCAACCTAAAATAGATGACTCAGTGGTAAACAGTTTATATTTTTTTCATGTTTTATTTCTTTTTCAAATTCATTTTTTTTATTTATTAGGATGTGCTCTTCATGGTTTACTCTATATACCCTGTTTTTTTTTTTTTTGGTCTCCAAATTATTTGGTATATTTCAATTGACTGAATGATTCTTTTTCTTTTTTTTACTTTGATTTAAGGAGTTTCCCCTTGATATCTTCAAGGCAATCTCATTAAATGGATTTGGTTTAAAAGGAGCTCTTTCGGGGAAAAATTTGTTACACATCTTGGAAAGTTTCAAAAATCCAATTTCAATCAAATATATCATTTATATAAGAATTAACTGAAGACTTACTAGTATTAAATTATCTGATCATTACTTCATTAATCTTGAATAAAAACCTATTAATTAAATGAAAGAAATGCATAGACATTCAGATGAGAGGAGAAATATACCCCTACATTTTGACTTGTTACTCTTACATTAGTCTGACTTTTATGACGAGTTCACTTTCTGTTTTGGAGAGGATGATTCCCCTACTCTTACGATGAGTTTTCCCCTACTTTTAGGAAGACTTGCCTCTACTATTATGTCATTGGTTGCCTCCACTTTTAGAAAGAGTTGCCCCAACTGTTATGACAAGTTGCCTACACTCTAAGGAAGAGTAGTCCCTACTGTTTTGACGACATGCCCCTTCTTTTATGATGAGTTACCCCTTCTTACGACATTTTTCATATAACATGGGACTGGCACCAAACCAACAGTAACTGATTGTTGATACAAATTGATCTTGCTATATTTTCTCTGGCCCTTTCTTTAACTTTTTGTACTATTTTTTTTTTAAACTAAATCATATTTCACAAGTACCAAAGGCTATTTTTGAAAATATTTTCTGTTGGCTACAAAATTCTTGTAAGTTAATTTCAGCAAATGCAAGTTTTTTTGTAGCCAAAAGATGATAACCTTAGGCCATGGCAAGGTTAATCATACATTGTCAACAAAATCTAAATAAAGATATTAAAACCAAAATTAAAATATTTAAACTTAAATAATAAATAATAAAAGTAAATTTAAACTTAGAATTCATTAAGGGATAAATGAAATTAAAATTGCCATTTAAATAAGTGATAATATAAATAGGAAATGATATATATATAGATAGGCCTATCATAAGAAATGATCATATATCTTCAACAAAATCTAAATTAAGATATTTAAACCAAAATTATATTTTTTAACTTAAATAATACAAGTAAAATGAAACTTAGGGAATAAATGAAATTAAAATTAATATTTTAATTTCATTTATTATATCATAACATGCCATTTAAATAAATAATAATTAAAAATATTATATAGGCCTATCATAAAATAATTAAGATTAATGCATATCTTAGAGTAATATTAAAGGAAGCCTATTGTTTGATAGGTGACCTTATATTCATTCATACAAAGTATCTGGAACTATACTTTTCTAGACACTTTTTCTCAATATTTTCTGAAATAGATGGAGGTACTTGTGAACCATGTAGTAATTGTTTGGCCATTTACCCTCCCTCTCCTGTTCATTTTAAACACAGTTGTTGCCCCTTCTTAACAATTGTTTCGTATCATAAGAACACGGATAATGTAATAATTTTAGCCCCTGACCCCCTCACTTTTATATATGACATGGACATTGCAATAATTTGAGTGTTGTTACCAACTACTTCTCCCATCCCTTCCTTTTATGAATGACAAGGACTTTGCAATAATTTGACTACTGTTAACTCCTCTTTTGAATTATCTGGTTGTTTTGTGACTGTTGGCAAACTTAAAGCAGGTTGTGATTCCCTGACTGACACCAATCTTTGACTAATTAACATAACTTGACGCCAGGTTTGATTCTCTGATTGACAGGAATCTTCGACTACTTCACATGATTATGTGACATTTACCCGAGGGACATAATGACTGATTACTTTTTTACTTGAATCAAAGACAGACCAGATACCATGACCAAGTAAAATATTTTTATATTACGCAGAGCATTGAAAATTACATTCTCAAAATTACATAGATCCAATTTTTTTCTAAAGAGAGCTCCAACAAAAATTTCATTTTTTATACTTTATTCCTCTTTGGTGATCTTTTTCAAATCTACAGCTTGAACAAAAAGTTTAGGGGAGAGACAAGATCCTGGTCCTCACACTAAAATTGGCAAATTACACATTTGAATCATTCTTTTTGCATTTGGTCATCAGAAATTTTTAGAGGATAGTAAAGGGGAAGCTAACATTACAGAAGCTCTTATTTGGATGAATAAGAGTAGCTCTTATTAGGGGAATATGATAGTTATAATTAGGGTAAATAGAGTATTCTATGAAAAGCACTCATTAAAAAAGGTTAATTAGGTTTTTTTTTTCATTTTATTTTTTTAACTTATTTTTACCTCGAATATCTTATTGCTTATTGTTACCAATGTATTCATTATATATTCATCGTGTAATGATATAATGCCAGTTGTTTCCATCAAGTTTTGTGCCTTTTTATTGCCTTTTTATTGCCCTGAATTAAGTTTCATTCCTGAATGAAAACAGTTTTCAGGACAGATCATTTGCTAGCCTTTGCACAAATAGTAGTCCAAAAATCAATCTCAGGGAGAGATCTTTGAATTTCTTAATTTCATAACTTCTTAATAGAAATCTTCAAAATAGACATTAAAAAAAAGCTACCTTTTTTTGTCTCCAAATTATTTTGCATATTTCTATTGACTGAATGTTTCTTTTTCTTTTTTCTTTGCTTTGATTTAAGGAGTTTCCCCTTGATATCTTCATCAAGGCAATCTCAATGAAGTTAATTTGTGGATTTGTTGAAAAAAATGAATGTTATGAATCGGCATTCAACACTTACAACTGTCTATAATAAATATGCGGTTACAACGGTTTTCCACTGACCCATCAATATTATTCCTTACAACACTTGTCCTGTGTCCCCCAACCTAAAATAGATGACTCAGTGGTAAACAGTTTATATTTTTTTTAAAGTTTTTTTTTTCAAATTCATTTAAACTCTATCTACCCTGGTTTTTTTTTTGTTGTTTTTTTTGTCACCAAATTATTTGGTATATTTCAACTGACTGAATATTTTTTTTGTTTTGTTTTGATTTAAGGAGTAGCTCTTATTAGGGGAAATATGATAGTTGCAATTAGGGTAAATAGAGTATTCTATGAAAAGCACTGTTTAACTAGGTTACGTAAGTTTTTTTTACTTTTTAGTTAGCATCACCCATTATATTCATTAAGAAATGATTTAATGCTAGTTGTTTCCATGAAGATTTAATTGTGCTTTCTGATTGGTCAGAGAATTTTTCATGTTATTGAATAAATAGAAAGAAAAATATTTTTTTACTTATGATTTCATTGAGATACAAATTAATTAATAAAAAATCCTGGAATCAATATGAATGGATATTTTATATCTCCATGAATTGATAAAAATCCATCTTTATTTTTTTTTTAATCAGGCCAAGATATTGTAGCTGTATATAGTAGTCAAAAAATCCTCAATGATAACAATTTGGAGTACATATAATGTGTCAGCTTTCACACAAAGTAGTTCAAAATGCAATCTGTCCAATTATTGAGAAATCTTTACATTTTTACATTTCTACTTCATGATATTAAAATGATCAGAAATAAAGGGACTATTATCATCTAAAATCAATTATTTGTGAATCCACTTCACACCTCCATGAATTAAAAAAATCTTTCTTTCTCTCCGCATCAAAGAAGCCAAGGTAGCTGTAATAGTAGTCATAATACAATACCCCATTAAGGCTAGAAAACCTCTTTAATTATGCTGAAGTTACAATATTTTGATTGAAGTGACATTATAAATAGCTAAAATTTACTTTTTTGACAAGTGGATTGTATACAAATGTACACATATTTCAATCACAAGTCATTGCAATTTAATTCTAGTTGTGTCAATTAACATTGATGCATTCTGATTGAAAGAAAACTTAGTTTTATTCCTCAATGAAAACAATTAGGAATTTATGCAGCCCTTTTGTAAGCTTGAACACAGTAGTCCTTTTACCATATTTACATTGTCTTCTTTGTGATAAAAAATTTAATCATGCATGAGAATGCTTTTCATATTCACTTAGATTGCCATTTTAGTCTCATATCACCATGAACAAAAAACTCTCTTCATCTCTTAATTTGTCTAATTTAAGGTATGTGAATTGTATGTAGTACATTGATTTAAATTCCATATCATTTAATTTCCTACTTTACATAGTTTTGGTAGAGAGCATAGCCTTAGATCAGACAGCAAACATCTATTTCCAGCTTTCATTTTGTATCTTTTTTACAAAAAAATTTAAAGACTTTAATAGTATGTGACATTGTGTAATTGAGCTTTCATTATTTCACTATTAGAAAACAAATCATGAGTTAATAGTGTTAGTATTTTAGCTTGCATTATGTATCTGATTTAAAAAAAAGTTAAAAGAGTTTGATAGTATATGTATAATTGAGCTAGCATCAAAGAATGAAATTATGTGTTTGTTTCTTGGGCCTTCATTATGTCACTGTTAAAAAATCAAATTATCTATTGACATTTTATATTTGAGCTTCCCTTATTTCTCTGTTAAAAACAAACTAAGTGAAAGTATATGTATTGAGCTTTCATTATTTCGTTGAAAAGAAAGAAACCACAAGTTATATTCAGAATTTGTTAGCACTCCATTTATGAACCAGACTTATTACATTATTCATTGTTCATTCATGAATTCAGTTAAAAATGATAATGGGGCTATAGTAAAGTTGTGTAATGTTATGCTTTCATCATGTCACTATTAAAGAAAAAATGTATGATGAGTTAGATAGTATATGTATGGTTGAGCTTTCATATTTAAGAAATGACAAGTTTGATAGTATTTGTGTTACTGGACGCTCACCAATTCTCTGTTAAAATAATGTCTGATAGTGTTTGTATTCTTGAGGTTTCATTATTTCACTGTAAAAAAGGAATAACCAGGATGATAGTCTAACTATGTATCATTGTTATTTAATAATTTCACTGCCACGGGTGGTTATGAAAACTTGTGTGTCTACAACTTGAATCAAGCTGTGGTTACAGGGTTTTTAAAACTAGACTGATTATTAAATACTTATTTTTGATAAGTACATTTATCTTGTTAGATTAAGGACACAGCTCTAAACTTGTGTATATGATAATCACCTCCAAACTTATGTCAGAATGCAATCTATTCAAAAGAACAATCTCCTTGTATATCTGTACACATGTTTTCACAAAGCTTACACAGGACAATTTGAAGACTACAATCCCTTGGTTGAGCAAGATCAATCTTAGTTTACTTTTTTAAATCATTACAAGATCAATCTTTATTTACTTTTATAATCATTACAAGATCAATCTTTTATTTACTTTTTTAATCATAACAAGATCAATCTTTATTTACTTTTTTAATCATTACAAATCTTTTATCTTTCTTTTCTTGGTATATTACATTTTATCAGATTCATATATAAGTGTTAAATAAAAGATACTCTTTCCACATCTTAGAATTTAATATCATGTAACAAAAATGAAAGATTTCTCCATACTTTTCTTTTGGGACTGAAAAATAGCTGCATAACCAAAATTGCTTTCATATGTACATGAATTCACTTCTTTCAGAATGCGTAATTCTTGGACACAACAAAAATTATTTTATCAGGATAAAAATAATAATTTTTGGCATCATGAAGGTATGAATCCTAATGATATGTGTTTTGTTTAACATTTGGTGAAGTAGAAAAAAAAGAGATTAGATATCAAAGTATCATATATTGTAATGTTTTTTATAAACACAGATATAGGCTTGTATATGTATGCAGTTATACAAAATGAATATCTATAAGCCATGTGGATAACATCAATATCAGCTGCTGTTCCAATCAATCTCTCTTCAGTGTAATGCTGTGTTGCACCTTGCGGACTTTATTTCAAAGGTGAACACAGTTTTATAAAGTGTCTATTCTATAAGTTTTATATTAAAACATGTTGATGGACAAAAAAAGCATATTAAGCTTTGTGAAAACATTAATTATGTAAGATAAGAAAAGAATAAGCATTTAGCATGCCAGACTTACGAGTCCTTCTTTTAGCACCAAAATAATTACTTTTTTTTTTCAATTGCTAAATGCTCATTCTTTGAATATTCCACAATTTTGTAGTTAATTATTTGCTATTTGTAAGGCTTGCATACATTTTGATTTCCCAACTTCCTTATACTGATGGATTCATATACAAGATAAATTATAAAATTGTTTCTATTTCTCTTTTCAATTTTGAAGTATACACCAAATAAAGAAAATTTAATTATCAGCATTATATTTGGGTCTTCCAGTTTCATTTAAATTGGTGTTATCTAGTTGGTGCTAAAAACCTTTGTAGTTTAGCAGTTAAAATACCTGGGTACAGTGTATTCAGAAGTCCTGAGTTCAAATCTCAGCAAGGGTCACATGGTCAACAACTAGATATCAAGAAATGGGTCAAAATAACTTGGAACATTTTTGGCACACACATTCACCATCAAAAGAGCAACCAATTCCTAACAGTAAAGAAGAGAAAGAGAACTAGAAATAATGGATAAGTTTTTCTTGGATAAGCAAGAGCCCTAAGTAAGAAATAGAGGATAATTGTTTGTTTCAGTGTAAGATCGATTTATATTTTATTGAGTGAACAACAAAAGCCATATTTACCACAAGTGGAAAATATAGCTTTTGTTGTTCGCAAAATGAAATATTGATCGATCTTACAGTTAAACAAATGATTATTATATTTCTTTAATGCAAAAATGAGACAAATGGGAAATTTCTAGGACATATTTTCGAAAAAGCGCGTCATTTTGCGCGTGATTGCTATGCAACGTTCATTGTGACGTCACTTATTTTGCCCCGCATAGATGACGTCAGATAGGGTGAAAAGCACAAAAGCAGGGTATAAGTTTTTGATAATTTCACTGCTTTTGCGGTGAAATTATCAAGTGATAATCTACCGTTATTTCTCGATAAACCACCGAAAAGCATTAAAGAAACACACATAAACCCTTCTCATGCTGTTCATGATATAGTCCTGCTGTACACAAAGCTTGGTAAACTGTTGAGACTAAGATCAGCCAGCATAGACATGCAGTCTGATCTTAGCCTACACCAGCTACTTTCTTTTGAATAAATATGGGAAAACACTTGAAAGTAAATGCAATTGAAATGCTGTGAATCTTTTGCTATACAGTGTGATAAGGATTAATTTTGCCAGTCTGGTAAAATCATGGGGCTCTAAAGCATAAAAGTTTTACAAACATTCTCTTGTTATATTGGTATCTGTGATGCTTCCATATTTATATTAAAATTTTGTTATGCAATATAATTCTATATTGAAATATGAGACGCTATGATTATATGTCTCCTGTTTTACAGATATTAAACACATCTTATTTATTTTAAATAAAGAGTTGTTGTTTCTTATATTGTGTGATTGTCAAGATCCATTTTAATGGATAATAAATTTCACATTATTTAAACACTAGTAAAAATACTTTTGAAGGGTATAGTGCAAGACTGTGATAAGTGTATAATTATACAATTTATATTCGCTTAGTACAGTATTTCCATAAACCCTCATTTTGCCTTTATTTTTATGACCCTGAATCTATGGATCAAATGCACAATATCAGGAATACTTTGTTAGGTGCTCATGTCTCTGCTATATAATTGAAAGGTTGTTGAAAGTGATTTTAAACCCCATTCTGACAAACAAACAAATCAAATTTGCCTACTTGTTTCACACAAAAGAAACTTAGCATAAAAAGAAAATTCATATATTTCTTGGACTGTATAGAAAAACTTACAGTGACTTTTCATACGCCCGTCGAAGACGGGACGTATTATGGGATCACCCGATGTCCGGTGTCCGTGGGTGTGCACATCTTTGTCCGGAGCATAACTCTGTTCCTAATGTTAGATTTTCTTGAAATTTGGCAGGTTTATTCTTCTCCTCATAACGGAGTGCAGTGCCAAAGAACCATAACTACCTGACTTGTTTTTTGAGTTATTGTCCTTTGTTGTTTTTTATACGACGCCGGAGGCGGATGTATATTGGCGTCATCTTCTCCGTCTGTCTGTCCATCCGTCCGTCCATCCGTCCGTATGTCCGTCGGTCCACATTCTTGTCAATGCAACTCCTCCTTAGTTTCTGGCTGGATCTTCTTGAAACTTGGTCAATCTTATCACCTCAAATGGTAGATGTGCATGAAGGAAGGATTTTACGGTTCGTTGATATTTGTCTGAGTTATGCCCCTTAAAAACTTAGTCTCTGGGCCCATTTTTCTTGTCAACGTAACTCCTCCTAAGTTTCTGGCTGGATCTTCTTGAAACTTGATCAATGTTATCACCTAAATTGGTAGATGTGCATGAAGGAAGGATTTTATGGTTTGTTGATTTTTGCCTGAGTTTTGCCCCTTAAAAACTTAGACTCTGGGGCTTATTGCCTCAGTTATGCCCCCTTAAAATTTAGTCTCTGGGGCTTATTGAAACTGCAGCCTTGTGAATGCAACCAACCTCAATTGGTAGATGTGTTTAAACTAAGGATTTTATGGTTCATTAATTTTACCCTTAATTATGCCCCCTTTAAACTTAGTATCTAGGGCTTATTGAAATTGCAGCCTTTTGAACGCAACTCCTCCTTACTTTTTGTCTTCATTTAATCCTTTCCTGTTTTTCAAAATTTTGGACCTGTCCAAATTCAAAGGTTTTGCAGTCGAAAATTTAAAGTGGATTTAATTTGAAAAATAATAATTCAGTAGGGTAGAAAATAGTGTGGAAAAAGAAGAAATTGCTTGTCAGGAGCAATTTCTTCTTTTTTCTCAATCATAAAATCACAGGCATGTAAAAAGCAGGGATTAAACAGCAAAGGGTTAAATGAAACTTGGTCAATGTCATCACCATAATTTGTAGATGTAAATGGATCAAGGATTTTATGGCTCATTTATTTCCCTGAATTATGCCCCCTTAAAACTTAGTGTCTGGGGCTTATTGAAATTGCAGCCTTGTGAAGGCAACTCCTCCAAACTTTTTGTCTTGATTTAAATGAAACTTGGTCATTTTGAATTTGGTTCTGTCTAAATAAGTAGTGTCTACAATTATTTTCGTGAAACAGCAGCAAAGTGGCGGCGTATTTTGTGGCGATGGCACTCTTGTTTAACATAGATATTGTCCGGAGCATATCTCCAAAAGTATAGGAGCTACGAACATGAAACTTTATGGGTAGATAGATCTCATCAAGGGGCAGTGCAGTGCAAAAGAACCATAACTCTACCTTGCTTGTGTTTTGAGGTTATTGCCCTTTGGTTTTTTTCAAACTTGGATCTTGTCCAGAGCATATCTTTTTAAGGTGGAAGAGGACAATAGGGTTTTTTGAGATAAGTAAGTGATTAAATTTTGGTATATACATAAACTCCGAGTTAATGTGATCTCATCGGTGTATATTTTTAGCTCCACTGGCTGAAAGCCACTGGGGCTATTGTCATGGCGTTGTGTCCGTCGTGCGTCCGTCCGTCCGTCCGTCCGTGCGTGCGGTCGTAAACTTTTCTTTAAAAATCTTCTCCTCAGAAACTACTGGATGAATTTCAACCAAACTTCACAGGAATGATCCTTGGGTGACCCTCTTTCAAATATGGTAAAAAGTGAGTTTTCCCAGATTCTAATCAATGGATACCAATTAAATTTTACATGAATGATCCTTGGGTGACCCTTCATCAGTCTACAAAAAATCATTGTGATCGGATGGAAAATATGCATTTTATGGGCGGAGGTCAATTCTCTATATGTTATATAGTGGAAACTTTGAAAATCATTTTCTCAGAATTTAACTAATGGATATCAACCAAATTTCACTGGAATAATCCTTGAGCAACCCTTTATCAATCTACAAAAAATCATTGTGATCGGTTGAAAAATATGCTTTTTATGGGCAGAGGTCATTTCTCTATATGTTATTTATCGGAAAATTTGAAAATCATTTTCTCAGATTCTAATTGTTGGATATCAACTAAATTTCATTGGAATGATCCTTGAGTGACGCTTTATCAGTGCACCAAAAATTATTTTGATTGGATGAAAAATATGTATTTTAAGAGCCGAGGTTTTTATATAGTTGAAAATTGAAAATCATTTTCAACATCAGTAGAACCCCAAATATCTAAAAATCTAGTCAAAACATTTATTTGCTTTTACAAGAATTTCAAGCCTGTATTTTATGTATTTTATGGGCGGAGGTCATTCTCAAATTGTGGAAACTATGAAAATCATTTTCTCAGAAAGTAACTGATTTTTATCAATCAAACATTTTTGGTATGATCTTTAGGTGACCCATTATCATGCAGCCAAAAATTATTTTGATTTGATCAAAAATATGTCTTTTAAGAGCCGAGGTTTTTATATAGTTGAAAATTGAAAATCATTTTCAACATCAGTAGAACCCCAAATATCTAAAAATCTAGTCAAAACATTTATTTGCTTTTACAAGAATTTCAAGCCTGTGGAGCGACTCAAGCCATTCATGGCTTTCTAGTTTCATTTTTACTTTGGAAATTACATTACCATGACGTCGTAAAAATGACGTTTTGGTGCGCTTTCTACAAACTACCCTAGCCCCATTTAAATGCGTTGTGGGATTTAATTCAAGACGTTTTTGTTCCAAAAATTGTACCAAAATGAAGCTTAATGAATGGTCAAAGCACAAATGCTATATTAAAAACTTTTGTAACTAAATATATAGAAAAATGAGTTGCTTGAAATCAATATTCACAATTTTTAATGTTCCAAAAATCTCACTCTTAATAAAGTTTTATAAAATTGGCATGATGAAATTCGTTCATTTTTAGCTCACCTGAGCACAAAGTGCTCATGAGAGCTATTGTGATCACCTTTCCGGCGTCCGTCCGTCGGTCGTCGTCCGGCGTCCGTCAACAATTTCTTTAAAAGACATCTGCTAAACTACTAGGCAAATTAACACCAAATTTTACAGAAATGTTGCTTAGGTGGTCCCCTTCAAAAATAGCTAAAAGAATTGAAATCCATGAAAAACCCTGGTTGCTATGGCAACCAAAGGTGAAATTTTAAGAAAATCTTAAAAATTCTTCTTCTCCTCAACCAGGAGTCCTAGAGACTTAAAATTTGGTATGGATGATCAGTTCATAGACCTGAATTAGAATAGCTATAATCATATCTGTTTGGCCACCAGGTGCGGAGCATCAGGGGGGAGAACTTTGGGTAAATTTTGTAATCTTTAACCTTCTTCTTCTTTGGAACCTGGATCCCTACAGACTTGAAAATTGGCATGAATGATCAGTTCATAGACCTGAAATAAAATAGCTAAAATCATATCTGTTCGTCCACCAGGTGCGGAGCATCAGGGGGGAGGGGGTAGTACTTTGGGTAAAATTCTGTAATCTTAAACCTTCTTCTTCTTTGGAACCAGGAGCCCTACAGACTTGAAAATTGGCATGGATGATCAGTTCATAGACCTGAATTAAAATAGCTAAAATCATATCTGTTTGGCCATCAGGTGCGGAACACCACAGAGAGGGGGTAGTACTTTGGGTAAATTTTGAAATCTTTAACCTTCTTCTTCTTCGGAACCAGAGCCGCCGTCATAGCGCAGTTGGTAAGGCATCGGACTGTCAGTCCAGAGGTCACGGGTTCGATCCCCGTCGGCGGCACTCATTCTTTCCGACTATTTGTCTCTCACCAATGGGTTGATAATCGTAGACCTATGTGAGATAGCAGCTGGGGGCTAGGAAAGGATGTGGTGGTTGTACTGGTGAGAGAAATACCAGGAAACCATTGTTAGGTGCTCCAGCCGCCGCGATATAACTGAAATAATGTTGAAAGCGGCGTAAAACTCCATTCGATCTTCGGAACCAGGAGCCCTACAGACTTAAAAAATGGCATGGATGATCAGCTTGTAAACCTTAATTAAAATAGCTGAAATCATGACTATTGGGTCACCAGGTGCAGATCATCTGGGGGGAGGGGGTAGTGCTTTGTTGAAAATTTTGAAATCTTTGGCTGTCTTCTTCTGATGAACCAGGATCCCTAAAGCCTTTATTTTTGACATGAATGATCAGCTTATAGACCTTATCTGAAATATCTAAAATCATGAATGTTTGGCCACCAGGTGCGGAGCACCAGGGGACAAGAGGGTAGCTTTTTAGAGCAATTCTTTAATATTTAACCTTCTTCTTCTGATAAACCATGTGCCCTACAGACTTGAAAAATGGCAAGGATGATCAGCATATGGACTATAAATAGAATAGCTAAAATCATAACTGTTGGGCCACCAGGTGCGGAGCCACGGGGGGGATAATACTTTGTAAAAAAATTTTTAAAAAAAATTTAAATCCATAACCTTCTTCTTCTGATGAACCAGAATCCTGCAACCTTTATATTTGACACAGATGATCAGCTAATAGACCCTATTTTACATAGCTATAACCATGTATGTTTGGCTACCATGCAAAGAGCATTGGGGGAGAGGGTAGTATTTCGGGTCAATTTTGAAATTTTAAACCTTCTTCTGATGATGAAGTTGGTATCTTACAGGCTCTAAATTTGGCATGAGTCATCAGCTCATATACTTTAATCAAAATAGATATAGTCATGATTGTTTTGTCACCAGGGGCAGAGACCCAAGGGGAGGGGGTAGTGCTTTTTGGTAAATTTAACAATTGTTAAAAATTCTACTGAACCAGATTTCCTACAGCTTTTTCATTTGATACAGAATAATCAGCTCAAAGAACTTAATTTAAAAAGCTATTATGATTGTTGGGCCACAACGTGCGGAGCAACAGGGGGGAGAGGGTAGTACTTCAGGTCAATTTTAACATTTGAACTTTTTTTTAAGCTCACCTGAGCACAACCAGCTTCGTTAAAACTATGACTTTGATGTTTGAATTACACTTAATATTTTCCTTTGTATAGACGGACTATTTTTAAAGTTATGGGAAACCTTGCAAAAACTGCATGAAGTCAGTTAAGATGGCGTTAGCCCTCGAAACTTTGAGTGAAAGCATTCCACATTGCCAATGCTACTCATTTAAACCACTGACGTGAAACCATTGAATCCTTAAATAAATATCTTAAGATTCTTAAAATAATGGCTGAATAATCTTAATTTTTGGGAATGATTTGTCATTCTATATCTAAAAATAGCCCAGGTTGTTTCCTCTCTAGTTTTTCTTACACAGTTTTTGCCTAACAAAATGCACAATTTTGTTACATACCCATCCCCCTTATACACATGTACACCTTATACACCGAGGTCTGTTGCAGTTTAAGGAAATGAAGGACTCACTACCCTTATTTCATTTGTGGTCAACAAGTGATGAATTGTGACTAGTCTCAAGTTTCTTTTGTATTTACATGATGGATCAACTTCAATTATAACTTCATTTATACATAACTGAATCCTTTCAAAAGGATCCTTTTTTGTTTTACGCCCGAAGGGTCGTATTATGTTATGGCCTTGGTCGTTCGTCTGTCTAACCATCTGTCCATCCGTCTGTCTGTCCGTTAGCAACAGCTGAAACTACACACAATAACTCCCTATGATGTCTTGTTTTGCATAAGACCTTTGAAATTCAAATCACTCCAGTCATTCCTGAGAAATCTTGAATTATCTGCCCTTGAATATAACCAAAATCACTGTTTTTTGTGTTCACAACTCCTCCTTAACTATCAATGGGAATGAGCTGAAACTACACACAATTACTCCCTATGATGTCTTGTTGTGCATAAGACCTTTGAAATTCAAATTGCTCCAGTCATTCCTGAGAAATTTTGAATTATCTGCCCTTGAATTAAACGAAAATCACTATATTCTGTGTGCAACGCCTCCTTAACTATCAATTGAAATGAGCTGAAACTAGACACAATTACTCTCTATGATGTCTAGTTTTGCATAAGACTTTTCAATTCAAAATGCTCCAGTCATTCTTGAGTTATCTTGGATTATCTGCCCTTAAGTTGATGAAAACAAAATTTCTTGTCAGCTCATTTTCTCCTACATTTTGGATGGGAATGAAAGGAAACTTGCCATAATGACTCTGTAGGTTGTCTATTTGTGCTTAGGACTAAATATATTTTCATATTTAAAGTAGTTCCAGATTTATCTGCCCTTTACTTCACAAAATAGTTTAAATTTACAGATTTTTTTGGTGCGAGTGTGTGCACAACTCCTACAAATTTAATTGGATTGAAATGAATCTTGCCATAATGTAACCCTGATATTTGGTTAAGCATAAGACTTCAGAATTTCAAAAAGCTTGGGTCTTTCTTGTATTATCTGCCCTTGAATTGATTGAAATTCCCTATTTTTCTTTTGTGAGCAACTCGTCACACTTTGAATTGGAATGAACTGAAACTTGCAAAATAACTATTTGGCATATAGTTGTGCATAAAATCATTTTCAATTTACACTCAAAAGGTCATACTTTGTTATGGCACCAGTTAATACTGACAAGCCCCTTCGGGCATATATGCCCCGCTCTGCAAAGCTCTTGTTCGCATATAACATAGACAATTTCAACAGATGCAGGGATCGACACTATGTCCTTGGACCCAAGACCTGTGAATTTTAGGGAGGACTTGTAGATGTAACTATGCTGCAGGTCCTTCAGGCCTGTAGTTAATGGCAGTACTAAAAATTTCAAAACTGTTGTGTTTTGATAAATAATTGCCTTTCAAATACTAAAATTTGAGTTACAAGATAGAAAACATTGAAGAAAAAAAAGAAATTGCTTGTCATAAGAAATTTCTTTTTTACCTACAATGTTTTTCCAGCAATTTATCCCCTAAATCACTATTGACTTAGTTTTCATGCAGGAGGTCAGGCTAGTGAAAACAAGAGTTCCGTCATCACAATATACGCCGCCACTTTGCTACTGTTTCATGAAAAAATAATTGTAGACACTAGTTATTTTTACAGAAACAAATTCAAACAAGTGCATGTCGTATTGCGATGCAATACAGGAGTCCCCCACTGGATAACAAAAAATCCTTTCTTATAATATATCTCCTACTTACTAGATCTATAACTGTATACAAAATTTGAAGTTGCTAGCACATTAGGTTTTGAACAAAATGTTCCAAACAAAAATATAAGAGTAAAAACAACCAATGGCAAAAACTCCAAAAGTGGGCGGAGAAGAATGATTCTTGTACATGCCACTTGTCCTCAATTAGATCTATATGTGTACCAAGTTTGAAGTTGCTAGCACTGATGGCTCAGGAGATATGGTCCGGACAAAAATGTAAGGATAAAAAACAAACAACGGACAATAACTAAAAAAGTGGATGTGGCAGAGTAACAGTTCTTGTGCATTACACTTCTTCTAAATGAGATCTACCAGTGTACAAAGTTCGAAGTTGCTAGGGCTTATGGTTTAGGAGATAAGTATGGGACAAAAATGTTAGGATAGAAACAACAAAAAGCAATTACTCAAAAAGTGGACATGGCAAAATGACAGTTTTTGTACATGACACTTGTCCTCAATGATATCTATAAGTATAGCAAGTTTAAAGTTTCTAGCACTTAGGGTTTAGAAGATATGTTCCGGACAAAAATGTAATGGTTAAAACAACAAAGGTTAAAACTCAAAAAGTGGGTGTGGCAGAGTAACTGTTCTTGTACATGACACTAGTCCTCAATGAGATCTGTAAGTGTACAAAGTTTGAAGTTGCTAGCACACATAGTTTAGGAGACATGATCCGGACAAGAATGTAAGGCTAAAAACAACAAAGGGTAATAACTCAAAAGGTGGGTGTGACAGAGTTATGGTTCTTGAACATGACACTTGTCCTCAGTGAGATCTATAAGTGTACAAAGTTTGAAGTTGCTAGCACTGATAGTTTAGGCGATATGATCCGGACAAGAATGTAAGGCTAAAAACAACAAAGGGCAATTACTAAAAAGGTGGGTGTGGCAGAGTTATGGTTCTTGAACATGACACCTCTCCTCAATAAGATCTGTAAGTGTACAAAGTTTGAAGTTGCTAGCACACATAGTTTAGGAGATATGATCCGGACAAGAATGTAAGGCTAAAAACAAACAAAGGGCAATAACTCAAAAGGTGGGTGTGGCAGAGTTATAGTTCTTGAACATGACACTTGTCCTCAATGAGACCTTTAAGTGTACAAAGTTTGAAGTTGCTAGCACTCATAGTTTAGGAGATATGTTCCGGACAAGAATGTAAGGCTAAAAACAACAAAGGGCAATAACTCAAAAAGTGGACATGGTAGAGTTATGGTTCTTGAACATGACACTTGTCCTCAATGAGATCTATAAGTGTACAAAGTTTGAAGTTGCTAGCACTGATAGTTTAGGAGATATGATCTGGACAAGAATGTAAGGCTAAAAACAACAAAGGGCAATAACTCAAAAGGTGGGTGTGGCAGAGTTATGGTTCTTGAACATATCACCTCTCCTCAATGAGATCTATAAGTGTACAAAGTTTGAAGTTGCTAGCACATATAGTTTAGGAGATATGATCCGGACAAGAATGTAAGGCTAAAAACAATAAGGGCAGTACTCAAAAAGAGGACATGGTAGTGTTATGGTTCTTGAACATGACACTTGTCCTCAATGAGATCTATAAGTGTACAAAGTTTGAAGTTGCTAGCACTCATAGTTTAGGAGATATGTTCCGGACAAGAATGTAAGGGTAAAGACAACAAAGGGCAATAACTCAAAAAGTTGGCGTGGCAGAGTAACGGTTCTTGAACATGACACTTGTCCTCAATGAAATCTATAAGTGTACCAAGTTTGAAGTTGCTAGCACATATGGTTTAGAAGATATAGTCCGGACAAAGTGTGACGGACAGATGGACGGACAGATTGACGGACCGTCAGACGGACGGACCGACAGACGGAATCGAGCAAACCTATAGTCCCCCAACTGGTAACCGGTGGGGGACTAATTATTTGCAGACTACCTTTTTTTAATTGTCAAGTTGAAACTGTTTGATTGATTGAATGGGGTTTTACGCCTCTTTAAACTGCAACTAATAATAATAGTTAAAAGAACTTTGACATGAAGGCCTCTTTTTCCATGAAGCGGCTGAAATTAACTTATGGGACTGTCACACCACAGGGTATAGCACTTATGTATGCCAACATATGCTCATACACTCGCATACACTGATGTATCTTAGGCATTCGTTAGTCATAAGTCATGTACGCTACAAGTACGCCGGTATACGTTGGTATACGTTCTTATATACAGAAGCCCAAAAATAACTTTTAACAAGTTAAAAATGTTCAGAAATTAGAATATAAGTTAATCATACGGTATGCATAAATTCGCCAGAGTGTTGCCCGAGGTATGTTACTCATAAGTTGAGTATGCTTGTCATACGCTGGCTGAAAATAGTCATTTTAGCTGTAAAACAGGTTCTACCCTTCCTGCATTCTCCTTTATTTTCGCTTGCTTTTTTTTCTGGGGAGAGGATTTGGAACAGGCTTAACTTGGGATGAAGGAGAAGAGTCATGCGACCTGATCATCAGAAAAAGAGAAAATGAGACATGTAGTTTGGTCAATTTTGACCCTGTAGTTTAGGATGAGATGTTGTTTAAAGAAATTTTAAAGCTTTTGTGAAATTTTCCATTTTCCATTGCCACAGCAACCATAGTTTTTCACCGATTTCATTCATTTTTTTTAGCAAATTTTATAAAGGACCGTCCAAGGAACATTTCTGCCAAGTTTGATTGATTTTGACTTTGTAGTTTAGGAGGAGATGTTGAGCTTTTGTGAAATCTTCCACTTTCCAATGCATCCGCAACCATAGTTTCTCATGGATTTCAATTCTTTTAGCAATTCTTATAAGGAACCATCTGAAGAACATTTCTGCCAAAATTGGTTGATTTTAAACCCAGAAGTTTAGGAGAAAATATTGCTTTGGGAAATTGTTCTGATTCAAATGAATATCTCATTTCCCATTGCCAAACAACCAGAGTTTTTCATGGATTTCAATTCTTTTAGCAATTTTTATAAGGGACCACCCAATGAACATTTCTGCCAAGTTTGGTTGATTTTAGACCCAGAAGTTTAGGAGAACTTGTTTACATAAATTTTTGAAATCTAAAGAATTTTCCCACTTTCCATTGCAACGGCAACCAGAGTTTTTCATGGATTTAAATTCTTTTAGCAATTTTTACAAGGGACCCGTTGATTTTGACTCAGAAGTTTAGGAAGAGATGTGGTTTAAAGAAATTGTTGATGCCGTGACAGACAGACAGACAGACAGACAGACAGACAGAGGGACGCCAAACATAGATAGATCACAATAGCTCCCTTGAGCATGAAGTGCTCAGGTGAGCTAAAAATATACTGTTTCTATTTCTAATGTTTTGCTTCTTGTTTATAGCTAGTATGAAATAAACCCAAAATAATTTCATTATTTTATTGCACTATATATTACAAAGAAATTATAAACAACGGTAGTATCAAACAGTCATACAAGAATCATTCAAAAAGTAATGCATTCACTTATTGAGAAGTTAGAATACTGAAGAACGGTTACCGTGCATAAATTAAAAAGATCTGCTGGTAGTAATGGGCAAATTAATCAATTTTAATCCATTATCAGTTGGTTTGAGCTTCCAATTGTCATGATCAACGAAAGAATTTAATCAGTTTCTAATACAGGGATGAAAACTTTAATACAGTTGATAATGCTCGAGAGACCACGTCTATTAAGCGACCAATTCGATTAAGCGACCACCAAAACAAGTCCCTTCACTGTAAGCAAAATCTCTTAAAAAGATGACATTCTTAACGAAACATTTGTTATTATTGAATCTTATGATGTTGGAGCCCATTAGAATCGTCTCAATAAGATGATTCTAATGGGTTCGATTATCAAAGGATTCAGTACGACTTGACCAACAATCTAAAAATGCTATCAAAATGAACACACACATTTATCATGATATTTTGTATTAAGAGACCATTCCCATAAACGACCGCTTTTTGGTGGTCCCCTTAAGTGGTCGCTTAACACAAGTTTTACTGTATACAGAAAGAGCTCTAATAGAACACCAGGGTTCTAAAAGGAGCACCACGTTTACATTAGAAAGTGATGGGCTTTTATTAGAAGCTACACAAAACATCACTTGCTCAGTGTGAAACAGTTGTAACTGCCTATAAACATATAGGCAGTTATAACTGTTTCATGCTGAGCATCATTCTTTGTTAAGACGGTGAACAGATGGCCAAAATGAACAAGATAATCTGTGCAAAATATTAACATTGCATAGGGGTAAAGGTATATTAAACCTCTGTATAATTTTTAGTGACCTTGATTTTGTGGGTATGGGCCTTTATTAAAGGCTTCAAGAGTTTGAACAATCACATCAAAAATGGCCGATTTCAACCTTGTAAAAACGGAGAAGGGGTTTTATTAGAGAATAGGGATCTATTAGAATTTTTTACAGTAATATATTTTTTGTACAACTTATCCTTAGTTGGAAGAACATTCTACTAAACAGATTTTACAGGCTAAGAATTTGAATTAAGTTTCCATATTTCATTCTTAAAAAAAGTGTCCTGATACTGCTGTGTTAAATTCTAAGTAACTGATAAAACAATTGATCATTAGTTGATTTATTTTTCTGCCTAAAAACCAGTAATAGATTGGCAATTTGAAATGGTTTGCCCAACACTATCTGTCAGTATACAATTGGGCTCATTTTATAGATTCAAAACAGCATCTATGATGTCAAAGAAGCATGACTCTAGGGGTCAGTGCAACACTATTGTAAGTGCCTATGTATATATAGGCACTTACAATAGTGTTGCACTGACCCCTCGAATTATGTAATTTTGACATGAACATGCTAGATAACATATGTGCATTGCACTAGGGTCGAAATAACTTCATGCAAATTTTGATCCATGATTGATCGAGAATTAAAAAAGTTATAAGCTAGGTTCCATTACTTTTTGAATGACCCTCATACATGTGAATTCTTTAAAAAAAATACAAAGTATGTTTGATTTAAAGATACTTCATCCTCATTTAAGATATCACTAAAGTGTTAACACAGGTACCTCAAATATTAACATGACCTTAAACCAACATCATGCTGTTCATGTGGTATTTCCACAAAGCTTTAGCAGACAGTATAAACTAAGATCAGCCTGCAAAGATGTGCAGTCTGATCTTGGTCTTTACTGTCTGCTTTCTACTTGATTTTTGATTGATAAAAATGTCAAAGACTGGTTAACATATCCAAGAAATTACCAATTTGTTTGATAAAATTTAAATTAAGCAGAAAAATGGTTAATGACCACCTTTATCATACATATGACTTTTGAAATGCTAGTTGAAATGTATCTCAAAACACTCATCAATAGACCCATTTCCCAAATGGAAAAAACTAAATTAGTCTAGAATAAAAGAAGTTTGAGATGAAAAGCACTAAACCAGTCCAATACATTCACCGTAAAAAAAATTAGACAGTTTATAACTGATGTAAATAACATGAACAATAATAAGTTCAATAATATTTTACTAATTTTTTGTCTACGAAAATCATGAATTCTGATTGTCCAACATTGTTATTCATATCAATATGAAAAAAATCTTGAGCATGCAGCTATTTTGTATGCTTGAGCATAAAATTGTTCCAAAGACATTTCTCAAAATTATACCCAGACAAACTAATATTTTTGAGATTAAAATTATGAAAAATATTTCTTTTTTTTTCTTCTTTTTAAAATGTGCAAAAGGGAGGGAAGAAATTATTTTTTTGTTAGCATGGAGTTATGAAAGCATGTTTGAATCTGCTTCTCCTATTCATACAGTATGATTAGATTTTTTCACCTCAAAATATTTTTCATCTCTTTGATTAGTTCATAAATTCATGAAAAAAAAGGAGAACATAGTGTAGAATTCACTAAATAATAGCACAAGTTTATATAGGTAAAAAGGGTTTTAAGCATATATAACAAGAATCTCAACAATGAAGCTATCACAGTCTTTCAAAACAAAGCTAACACTTGTTAATTTTAAAATATTAAATCATGAACCTGATTTTTAATATATCTATATTTTGTTGCCATTATGAAATTGTTTAACTTTAGTTGTGTCTTTCAAATTTCAAGGATTTGACTGAACAATTGGTTTTATTACTCAATGAAAACAATTTTGAGTATGCACCTATTTTGTTAGCTTCCACACAAAGTGTTCCAATAAGAAATCAGCTTTGTTGTGGACAAATCTTGCTTTTTTCTCTGATGAAATAAATTTATAAGATAACTTAGTATTTGTTGATTTCATAGAGGTATGAAACTAAAAACCTTATCACACTCATATATGAATCTGCTTTGTAATAAGATTTATAGTTTCAAACCTCAATGAAATCAACAAACAATCTCTTCATCACACTCTAAATGATGGCATTACAACCTCATCTAACGCACATTATTGCATTATTTTTTTCCATCTGAACATTCAAAAAATTGGTTTAAACGTATATAACTAGTCTTCATTGGACAGGTAGAAACTGTTACTTCATTTGTTTGAGATACCCTGATTATTATTTCCTATTGAATGATTTCTAGAGATTGCTTGATAACATTTCTACTCTATTTTTGGTAAGCTGCTTGTCTAAAATGAAATCTTTTTATTTCTGTGATGAAAAATTTATACTTGCAAATCCAAATAGCAGGAATGACAGCAAGTACCAAATTTACTCAGACATTTTCAATGGATTACTCAAGTACTCAGATAGAATTGACCACTATTGAGCATTGACTCTTTTTTGACGAAATGTAAAATTGCTAATTACCTTGATAGTCTTGGCAGCGCTCGAGATGGTGAACATACATGCCAAATTTCAAGCAAACATAAAATTTCTTTGAAAGTTTCATGTCAATTGGTCTAACAAGAGCATCCCCTATGGGTGCCTACACTAGGCTGTTGAGTGCTGGATTTTGGGAAAAAAATCTAAGTAGAAATAGGGGCATAATTTGTCAAAATGCATCTTGAGTTATTCCCCTTGATAGCAAAGGTTGCTATTTTGATAGTGAACATGTGTGCCAAGTTTCAAGTAAATGCTTTCCGTAGAACCAGAGATAACACAAAATGTCAAAGTTTTTGCACGACTTCGACGACGACACAAAAGCTATAGCAGTACCTCAGGTTTTCTCCGAAAACGGCCGAGCTAAATATGTAGTAGGAGTTGTCTGAACAAGGAATTTTACCAGTTCTATGTGACAAAGATCTATATTGCCAAAATGCCAATATTTTGCTAAGACACATGATGAGAAACATTCTGTAAAGGTTTCTAGTGATACCATCCATAATTATAGGAGGAATTGTGTTCACAAGAATTGAACAAAGGTCAATCTTTTTGTTAAAAAAATAGGCAAGCTAACTGGTAGAGGAGTTGTTTTTGGAAGACTTAAACCAATTTTAAAAGCAAGACCCCAGCCATTTTCTAACAGGTGAACTACACACATTCTACAGATAATAAGGATAGTGATAGAATTAAATCAGCAATTTCCAAAATCCCTCTTGCTTTTTATATCTCTAACCAAAAAACATAACAATTTAATGCTTATCAATTAGAGAAAATCCTCCTCTTTTATTTTTAAATGGATGTCACAAAATTTGTAAGAGACTTGTTGAGAAGTAAAAGCCAATTTCATATTTTTAGAAGCAAGTACAATTATTTCTTTCAGACAACTCAAGTAAGCCACCAGTAAAAAACAAATCACAATTTCACAATCATGCTCAATATAAGCAAACACCTAAGTTCTTTCTTATCACATCTTGTCTTTCCTTTTCTTCTCACACTTTTTACAAATCCTGACAGGATAATCCCATCCTCGTAATGGTACAGGTTTTTTACTGGGTGAACAATCGTCACACACACCATTACCACAGGCCCGGCAGTGATGGAGAATTAGTTTTGGAGAAAACTCTCTCTCACAGACACAACAACACTTGATTTGGTCATCAGGAACCCAGTAGGCAGGTCGAGCTGAGTCCTTTAATACACCTGGCAATAAAGGAAGAGAATACAAACAAGAGGACCATGATGGTCCTATATCGCTCACCTTTATATCTTTGTCTCATTTAATAAATCAAGTTTTCCATCAAAAGTCATAAATGTACTTTTATGATTTGAGGCCTCTAAGACTGTAAACAATAAAATTGTCATTAAGGCCCTTTTTCCCGTGATATGGCATGGATCCTTCCAATTTTCAATAGGGTTTATTGTGACCTGACATATATTCTGACCATTTTTCATCAAGATTGGACCATACTTGTGGCCTCTGGAACAAGAAAATTGTTATTAAAGCCCCTTTTCCTGTGATATGGCATGGATCCTTCCCATTTTCAATAGGGTTCATCCTTGTGACCTGACATATATTCTGACCAAGTTTCATGAAGATTGGACCATATTTGTTGCCTCTAGAGAGTAAACAAGAAAATTGTCATTATGGCCCCTTTTCCTGTGATATGGCACAGATCCCTCTCATTTTCAATAGGGTTTATCCTTGTGACCTGACAAACATTCTCACCAAGTTTCATGAAGATTGGACGATATTTGTGGCCTTTAGAGTGTGAACACTAAAATTATTGACGCATGACGACAGACGACACACGAGGGACATTCAATGATCACAAAAGCTCACCTTGAGTACGATGTGCTTAGGTGAGCTAAAAAGTGAAATGAAGTTCAAAAGTCTGAAAATATCCTATTCTGACCAATAGAAATTACTCCAAAGGGGGTCGTTTTGACCCCCTTTGGAGAAAATTTTAAGGGTCAAAACTGGGTTTATGACTCAAATTTTCAGATATATATTGCATACTATTTAATTGAATTCTACTGATTAATTTTTCATCTTATATTATTACAACAAAGGTCAATTCACAATGAAACCTGTATAATTCTTCACACAATTTGCCTTTTCTGTTGTTTTGCCCCCTTAAAAACCAGCTTTGACCCCAAAAATATTGTGGTTTAGGAATCAATGACTTGTAACACCCTCCCCCGATCCCCCACACCAAAACAACCCTAAATATTTTGCAAGTTAATCCTTAAAAGACGACCTTAACCATGTCAGATGACCTTGACCTCAAAATCTTGAAATAATAAGTCTTTAGGTTAAGTATTGCAGACAGGTAGAATGAATTATAGACAAACAAGACAGGTTACCTTGGCTGATTTCTAGGGTAACCTATCCCCAGGGACCCCAATAAACACAAGCTAATTATTTATTGAACAAGAGGGCCAGAATGGCCCTAAATCGCTCACCTGAAATTTTTTGGTCCAGTGGAACTCATCCAAGTAATTTTCTGGCAAAGTTTCATTCATATTTGCCTTATTGTTGAATCGGAGATTTTATTCCAAGATTTTTAGGTGAGAATAGACACTTCCCAACAATTCATAATTGAGGAGGCTTAAAATAAGTCCCTCCCTGCCATGCCCATATTTATAGGCCAATCAAATTTTGCAAACAATTTCTGAAAAGGGTCACCCAAGGAACATTCTAATAAAGTTTCATTGAAATTGGCCCAGTGGTTCAGGAGGAGATGTCATTCAAAGATTTCGGGCTCAAAATAAACCCCACCCTGCCAAGTTCATAATTATGGGCCAATCATAATTTCACAAACAATTTTTAAAATGGGTCACGCAAGAAACATTCTGGTAAAGTTTCATTGAAATCAGCCCTGTGGTTCAGGAGGAGATGTCATTCAAAGATTTCAGGCTCAAAAAAAGCCACACCCTGCCACACCCATATTTATGGGCTACTCAAATTTCGCAAACAATTTTTGAAAAGTCACCCAAAGAACATTCTAGGTAAATTTCATTGAAATTGGCCCAGTGGTTCAGGAGCAGATGTCAATCAAAGATTATGGGCTCAAAGTAAGCCCCACCCTGCCACGCCCATTTTTATAGGCCAATCAAAATTTCATGAACAATTTTTGTAAAGGGTCATCTTAGAAATATTCTGGTAAAGTTTCATTGAAATCGGCCCATTGTCTTAGGAGGAGCTGTCGTTCAAAGATTTCGGGCTAAAAAAAAAACCACCCTGCCACGACCACATTTATGGGCCAATCAAAATTTCGTGAACAATTTTAAAAAGGGTCACCAAAGGAACATTCTGGTAAAGTTTCATTGAAATCAGCTGTGTGGTTCAGGAGGAGATGTCGTTCAAAGATTTCAAAGAGAAAAAGTGCCACACCCTGCCACGCCCACATTTATTGGCCAATCAGAATTTAGCAAACAATTTTTAAAGAGGGTCACCAAAGACACATTCTGGCAAAGTTTCATTGAAATCAGCCCAGTGGTTCAGGAGAAGAAAAAGTTTTTCTACATTGTTGATGACGGAGGACCCACGACGGACGATGGACTCATCATCACCCTAAAAGCTCCCCTTGAGCATGTTATGCTCAGGTGAGCTAAAAATGAGTTTACTCAATATTTCTAGACATATTGCCTTATAGAAGCATATATAGATGGGCAAGTTTGAGTGAGTGAGTGATCAAATGTCAATGTTTGTCCATACAGGTACAGACAATATTGATTACCCACTTAAACCTGTGCATCTATAATTCCCTCCTAATTGCTTACCTAATGGATATGTAAATGCACTAGCAACAAAATCGAATGCAGAAGTAACTGACTCTCCCACTTTTCTGGCTGTCACCTGAGAATCACTCCCTGTACTGGATGTAGAATCTGTGGATGTAAAATAGCAGGGGCCTGTTTCACTAAACTTCTCACGAAATTTTAATCGTAAGTCAAAGTCGCAAACCGTACCTGGTGTTTTCATTTATTATTAGAGTCTGCCTTGCAATATCTCATTGTAATCGTCATTCATTCATTGTTAGAGTCTGCCTTGCAATGTCTCATTGTAGTCGTCTTTAGAAGACAATTCCAATGAGATGATGCATGGCAGAATTCAATACTTAGCTTCTACAGTAAAAGCTATTTTGATTTTTGACTTACGCGAGAAATGATTGTAAGAAGTTTAGTAAAACAGGCCCCAAGAAATAATGATGAACTGTGGAATTATTCGGGAGAGTATTTCTGTTTTTACAGAATATTAGACTTAAATTAAACAAGGTTGCATTAGACGATGAACTAGAAAGCCAGGAATGGCTTGAGTCGCTTCACAGGCTTGAAATTCTTGAAAAAGCAAATAAAAGTTTTGACTAGATTTTTAGATATTAAGGGTTCTACTGATGTTGAAAATGGTTATATAACATATAGATAAATGACCTCCGCCTATAAAAGACATAGGTTTCATCCAATCAAAATCATTTTTGGCTGCAGGATAATTGGAAACCCAAGAATCATACCAATGAAGTTTGATTGACATCCATCAGTTACATTCTGAGAAAAATGATTTTCAAAATTTCCACTTTATAACATATTGAAAAATAACCTCCAGCCATAAAATGCATATTTTTCATCCAATCACAATAATTTTAGGTATACTGGTGAATGGTCACTCAAGGATCATTCAAATGAAAGTTGGTTCATATCCATCAATAACATTTTGAGAAAATGATTTTCAAAGTTTCAACTAAATAACATTTAGCTAAATGACCTCCGCCCATAAATTACACATTTTTCATCCTATCACAATAATTTTTGGTAGGCTGATAAAGGGTCACTTATGAATCATTCCTGTGAATTTTAGTTGATATCCATCAGTAACATTCTGAGAAAAATGATTTTGAAAGTTTTCACTACACTAGAAAGCCATGAATGGCTTGAGTCGCTCCACAGGCTTGAAATTCTTTAAATAGCAAATCTTAGGTCTGCCTAGATTTTAAGATATTTTGGGCTCTACTGATGTTGAAATGAATTTCTTAGTTTCCACTAAATATCATATAGAGAAATGACCTCTACCCAGAAAAGACATATTTTTCATCCAATGACATTAATTTTTCTCTGCATGATAAAGGTTCACTCAAGGATCAATCCAGTGAAATTTGGTTGATATCCATCAATTACATTCTGAGAAAATGGTTTTTAAAGTTTCCACTATAAATCATATAGAGAAATGACCTCCGCCCATAAAATACATATTTTTCATCCGATTACAAAATTTTTTGGTAGACTGATAAAGGGTCATTAAAGGATCATTCCAGTGAAATTTGGTTGATATCCATGAATTACATTCTGAGAAAATGGTTTTTAAAGTTACCACTTTATATCACATAGAGAAATGACCTCCGCCCATAAAATACATATTTTCCACCCGATCACAATAATTTTTGGTAGGTTGATAGAGGTTCACTCAAGAACCATTCCAGTGAAATTAAGTTGATATCTATAAATTACATTCTGAGATAACGATTTGCAAAGTTTCCACTATATAACATATAGAGAAATGACCTCCGCCCATAAAATGCATATTTTTCATCTGATCACAATAAATTTTGGTAGACTGATAAAGGGCACCCAAGGATCATTCCTGTAAAATTTAATTGGTATCCATCAATTAGAATCTAAGAAAACTCACTTTTTACCATATTTGGAAATTAGCCACGCCCATTAAATCCATGTTTTTGATTGGATCAAAATTTCTTGAACAACTTTGAAAGAGGGTCACCCAAGGATCATTCCTGTGAAGTATGGTTGAAATTCATCCAGTAGTTTCTGAGGAGAAGATTATCAAAGAAAAAGTTTACATCCGGACGCACTGACGGACAGAAACAAGACAGACACAACGCCATGACAATAGCCCCAGTGGCTTTCAGCCAGTGGAGCTAAAAATGGATGCAGTTTAAAAAGAATCAAATCTATGTAGTATCTATTAGGCAAAAAAAAAAATGCATGTAATAAACAATTTCTCCTAAGAAAATTGAATTGGAAGAAAAAAATTGCTGATGACAAGCAATTCATACTTTTGGATTTTTTTGCGTGATCTTATTTGTCACTTTTACTCAGAAGGTTGTGGATTAGTTTGGTGCATCTTATTTTTGCCACCTATGAAGGGTGGCGGGTGCTAAACCATTTTTCAGGTCTTTGCAGATGTGAACGCCTTGAAAATGTGAATTAAAACCTATATATAGTGTAGGACAATCAGTTTCAAATCACAATTGATAATTTGTCTCTAGTTGGAAGAGTAAATCAACTAATGAGCGATTGTACAATCATTTTCTTAGAAATTAATAATACAGCACAAACAGGATCATCCTTTGAAGAATAGAATGTGAAAGTTTAGTATAAACAAATGACCAAAAGGCTCTTTCTGCAGATTTTTCTACTAACTTCATGGAACAGATAAACATATCGGCAGTTACAACTATTTAACGCTAAGCCATCAAGCTGATGTCCGCTTCGAAAACTATATATAATGGCTTTCATTATTCATTTTCATATGAATAAGGAACTGATTAATCAATTATCAAATTTCTTAATCGATTATCACAATCAGAGGCCCAAACCAACTGATTATCGATTACAATCCATTAATCTACCCATCACTACCTATATTCAACACCACCTACCAGTCATTCCAGTATTGATATGAAAGCAGTCCTCACACACCCTAACTGGTCCTGACCACCCTTTTTCAGGTACAGGTTTCTGATAGGGGGTACAGTCATCACAAAAACCCTGTCCACAGGCCCGACAATGATGCTTCTGCTGATCACTTAACTTCTTCTCACATTTATAACATTTCTGGAATAACAAGATGACACATTGGTCTATCTGCCATTTCTGATGAGTTATCTAGGACATTTGAATTTTGGCCACAAAAACTTCAAAGCAAGGGCAGAATTTTCAATTTACCGGTCCCTGTACACATGTAACATTTGCAAGCTTTTCACTTATAATTAGAAAAATTTTGTGAATTTTTGTATTGTGGTAATCTATCATAGTAACCATCATATAAAACTAGAAAGCCATGAATAGCTTGAGTCGCTCCACAGGCTTGAAATTCTTGTAATCAAAGTTTTGACTAGATCTTTTAGATTTGGTTCTATTTATGTTGAAATGATTTTCAAAGTTTCCACGCTTATAACATATAGAGAAATGACCTCCGACAATAAAAGACGTAATTTTCATCCAATCACAATAATTTTTGGCTGCATGATAATGGATCACCCAAGGATCATACTAATGACGCTTGATTGATATCTATCGATTACATTCTGAGAAAATGATTTTCAAAGTTTCCACTATATAACATAGAGAGAAATGACATCCGCCCATAAAATACATATTTTTCATCCGAGCACAATTTTTTTTTATAGACTGATAAAGAATCACTCAAGGATCATTCCTGTGAAATTTGGTTGATATCCATCACTTACATTCTGAGAAAATGATTTTCAAAGTTTCCACTAAATAACAAATAGAGAAATGACCTCCGCCCATAAAATACACATTTTTCATTTGATCACAATAATTTTTGGTAGACTGATAAAGGATCACCCAAGGATCATTCATGTAAAATTTGGTTGATATCTATGTGTTAGTTTTTGAGAAAATGATTTTCAAAGTTTCCACTATATAACATATAGAGAAATGACCTCCGCCCATAAAATGCATATTTTTCATCCTAGCAAAATGATTTTTGGTAGACTGAAAAGGGTCACCCAAGGATCAATCATGTAAAGTTTGGTTGATATCTATCAGTTAGTTTCTGACAAAATGATTTTCAAAGTTTCCACTATATAACATATAGAGAAATGACCTCCGCCAATAAAATGCATATTTTTCATCTGATCAAAATAATTTTTGGTAGAATGATAAAGTGTCACCTTAGGATCAGTAATGTAAAATTTTATCAGTATCCATCAATTAGAACCTGAGAAAAGTCACTTTTTACCATATTTGGAAATTAGCCACGCCCATTTAATCCATGTTTTTCATTGGATCAAAATTTCTTGAACAACTTTGAAAGAGGGTCACCCAAGGATCATTCCTGTGAAGTTTGGTTGAAATCCATCCAGTAGTTTCTGAGGAGAAGATTTTTAAAGAAAAAGTTTACGACCGGACGCACGGACGGACGCACGACGGACACAACGCCATGACAATAGCCCCAGTGGCTTTCAGCCAGTGGAGCTAAAAATTATCTCTATCAAAACAAATCAATGAAACAAACATGTAATATTAAAAGGTTTGTTTTGGCTATAAAGAAATGACAGTTGCTGTTTGAATTACATATTATTTTGATATGTAAACTCGAAATCAATCAGATAAATATAATTGTTTATCAAACAAAATTTTAAATGCTTAAACACAACCTCATAATAAGCAGAGTAAACTTGTAAACTCTTCACATGGTGAACTATGTATGTCATACTATTTAACTATCCACAAGTGACTGCAAGAATACATACTTAACCTTCTAGTGCTTCTAGCGAAACATGTACCTTTATTTGAGAATTTGGGATCCAATAAGTTGGAGCAATTTGGTCAGCCATCCAATCAGATACAGCTTTAGTTGGTTTTGACCCTACACTACTGATAGAGTCTGCAACATAACTGATACCATCTATCACCTTTCTGGCTGCATTATGGGTTCCTATATGAAACTTGTCTCCCTGAAAGTACAGATAATGTGTGAGGTAAATTCCCACATACAATTCATATTAACTGTAAAGGAAACATGTTCAGGGCTAGCATTTGACCCTTAAATCATGATTTCGACCCCGAACCCCAATCCCAATTAGAATCCAAAAGCTTCCTGCAGGGGGTCATTTTCACCCACTCAATTTCTTAATTCCCATGAGTGTTTATGTAAATCAACTTTTTTCATCATATTACTGTAAGGGATTTATATATAGGAATCAATATAAATAATAAAGTGCCTAGGCACTTTATTGTTTATGTTGATTCATTAATATGAATTACTTTCAAATAGTTTTTTACCCAAAGAATTTTATAGGCAAATGGTCAAAGACTCCCGCATTTGTAAAGCTAGCACAAGCCCTACCTGTTCAGATAAATTTGAAATTGTCACATTCCTTCAGCCTACAACTTATTCTTTGGTTATCAAAAAATGAAATTTTCATTTTGATCAGTCACTCATTTGATGAAAGAATTTCATTTAAATTTAATTTATTGAACTGGAAGAACAATCATTTTGACACTTTGACTGGTTTAAGCAGAATAAATTGTATTCTAAGAAAGATTTTTCCATAAATAAATAAATTAAAGGAAAACAGTTGAGATTTCACATTATTTTGACGAAATCACAATTTTATTGCACAATAATTTAGTCTTTGATTTTACGCCAAATCTCACAAACCATTTTAATCTAGGGCTGTCACAAAGCAGACTAATACTCCCCCCCCCCCCCACAAGCACTTTGTCAAAATATAAGTGCTATAAGTGTAGGATGTGTTTGTAACAAATATTGAGAATTCAAGTTATATCTTGACCTTTGACCTATGTGACCCCAAAACAATAGGGCACTTCCTTGGGTCATAAGCAGCATTTGAAACAAGTTTCATGGTTCTAGGTCTCTTGGTTCTTAGGTTAGAGTCCGGAAATGAAAAGGTCTACAGGTCTAAAAATTTCTAAATAAACCATAATTTGAGTAGTAATCAATCAGAAATACAGAGAAATTAAGTATCTTCCAAACATATCACTATGTGTATATTTTTAGGTTAGACTGGATGACAAAATGTGATGTTTTAGGGCTAAAATTTTCAGTCATACCTCTGGCCAGACATGAGCAACTTCTTCATGAACAACTTTCTCTACGTCTGGATTACCATACCAATACTGACGACTTCTGTATATAATACCACAGTTCTTACACTCTAGTACATCACTGAAATATACATAGACTTTTTCATTTATCTTGTATTGTATAACATTCTCTACGTCTTGGTTACCATAGCAATACTGACGACTTCTGTATATATATAATACCCAGTTCAAACACTTCATTACATCACTGAAATATACATAGACTTGAATTTCAATCTGGGAGTAAACAGTTATCCCTACTGTTTTATCAATCAAATAACAAATGTATGATTGTGGTAGCCACTATATATAAACATGCTTAGAAGCTATCTGATTAGATCAAGAGTTTTATTTATAAAATACAATTTAAACTATCACACAAGAAGGCGGGACCAAATAAAACTTCATTATGTGTGAATACCAAAGTAGATCAACATGTTTAGCATTTGGAATATTTCCTTACCCAAAATTGTCATATTACAATACCACATGTTACTCTTGAAAAATTAAGATGTTTCCTTTACACAAATGTTTTACAAAAATTTAAGCTGAGCATAACAAAATGCTAATTGATGTATAACATACCCTGCCCAAACATATTTAGCTACACCAATCCATGCATTGTCTTTTGAAGATGAAGTTTTTGGTACAACTCTGTTTTGCTTCCCATCTCTTATACATTTCTGAAAAAAAAAGCATCAAAAGGGCTGAAAGATATTTCAAATTGAGGATCAAGCAAAAGATGTACACAACTTGGTAATGCAATAATACTCAGAGTACAGTCGTGCCATGTTTATACGGACAGCATTTATCTGGAATATTCAAGATCCAGAATCAGGAACGGAATATCAAAATACTATACAAAGGACAAGGTTAACAAACTTAAACTAGAAAGCCATGAATGGCTTGAGTCGCTCCAAAAGGCTTGAAATTCTTGAAATAGCAAATCTAAGGTTAGACTAGATTTTAAGATATTTTGGGTTCTACTGATGTTGAAATGATTTTCAAAAATGCCACTATATAACATATAGAGAAATGACCTCCCTCCATAAAATACATATTTTTCATCTGACCACAATAATTTTTGGCAGACTGATAAAGCTTCACTCAAGAATCATTCCAGTGAAATTTGGTTGATATCCATCGATTACATTCTGAGAAAATGATTTAGTTTCCACTATATAACATATAGAGAAATGACCTCCACCCATAAAATGCATATTGTTCATCCGATCATAATATTTTGGGTAGACTGATAAAGGGTCACCCAAGGATCATTCAAGTGAAATTTGGTTTATATCCATCACCTACATTCTGAGAAAATGATTTTCAAAGTTTCCACTTTATAACATATAGAGAAATGACCTCCGCCCATAAAATGCATATTTTTCATCCGATCACAATATTTTTTGGTTGACTGATAAAGGGTCACCCAAGGATCATTCATGTAAAATTTAATTGGTATCTATCAATTAGAATCTGAGAAAATTCAATTTTTACCATATTTGGAAAATAGCCACGCCTATAAAATCCATGTTTTTCATTGGATCAAAATTTCTTGAACAACTTTGAAAGAGGGTCACCCAAGGATCATTCCAGGGAAGTTTGGTTGAAATTCATCCAGTAGTTTCTGAGGAGAAGATTTTTAAAGAAAAAAAGTTACGACCGCACACACGAACGCACGGATGGACGGACGCACGATGGACACAACGCCATGACAATAGCCCCAGTGGCTTTCAGCCAGTGGAGCTAAAAATTGGCCCTATCTAATCACCATTTTTTAAATGTTAAATGCACATGATCAAACCTACCTTTTTCTATTATTATTTTCTATATACAATCTCTCAAATAATGTATAAAATATTTTCCAAAACCAAACAGTTTCCTTAAAATAAGCCCATTAAGTAGCCTAAATACGAAGAAATGCCAATTTTTCCTCAAAATGTAATCTGGATCAAGGTTTGGCCATACCAATTAAAACCTATTATAATTACTTTTGATCGTGACTTGTTGTGAAAGGACTAGCATGTTAATTATTGCAACTGACTGCTTGACATGCGTAGACAAGAGCTTCGCAGAGCGGCCCATGTACGCCTGAAGGGACTTTTCAATAACCTTGGCTTGTCAGTAACGTGAGCTTGAATGATAGCTAAAAATATTGAAAACAGACAGACAGACAACTGGTGTAATTACATTTAAATATGAAAATATATTTAGTCCTAAGCATAAAAAGACAACCTACAGAGTCATTATGGCAAGTTTCCTTTCATTCCCATCCATGATGTAGGAGAAAATGAGCCGACAAGAAATTTTGTTTTTTTCATCAACACAAGGGCAGATAATCCAAGATAACTAATCTAGAATAACTGGAGCATTTTGAATTGAAAAGTCTTATGCAAAACTAGACATCATAGAGAGTAATTGTGTCTAGTTTCAGCTCATTTCAATTGATAGTTAAGGAGGAGTTGCACACAAAATACAGTGATTTTCGTTAAATTCAAGGGCAGATAATTCAAGATTTCTCAGGAATGACAGGAGCTATTTCAATTTCAAAAGTCTTATGCACAACTAGACATCATAGGGAGTAAATGTGTCCAGTTTCAGCTCATTCCCATTGATAGTTTAGGAGGAGTTGCGCACACAAAAAACAGTGATTTTCGTTAAATTCAAGGGCAGATAATTCAAGATTTCTCAGGAATGACAGGAGCAATTTGAATTTCAAATGTCTAATGCACAACAAGACATCATAGGGAGTAATTGTGTGTAATTTCAGCTTATTCCCATTGATAATTTAGGAGGAGTTGTGCACACAAAAAACAGTGATTTTTGTTATATTAAAGGGCAGATAATTCAAGATTTCTCAGGAATGACAGGAGCGATTTGAATTTAAAAGGTCTTAAGCACAACTAGAGATCATAGGGAGTAATTGTGTGTAGTTTCAGCCTATTCCCATTGATAGTTTAGAAGGAGTTGCGCACACAAAAAACAGTGATTTTGGTTATATTAAAGGGCAGATAATTCAAGATTTCTCAGGAATGACTGGAGGGATTTGAATTTCAAAGGTCTTATGCACAACTAGACATCATAGGGAGTAATTGTGTGTAGTTTCAGCTTATTCCCATTGATAGTTTAGAAGGAGTCGCGCACACAAAAAAATGCTAACGGACGGACAGACGACTGAGGCCATAACATAATACGACCCTTCGGGCGTATGATAAAAATTTAATTTTGAAACCTTACAAAGAACTTGATCAGGGAAGCATGTTGAGATGACACAGTGAAAGTTATTGTTCTATTCACACATGTTGACACCTATTATACCACTTACGCTCTGAACTGATTATTACCTAGAAGAACTACAACCTGTTGGTAATAGAATTGATTAATTGTAAATCACTATTTTTTCCCAATTATTTTCCAATCATTACTCAATCAAACTGTTAACATACTGAGCTATGACTCAACTAAAGATGACAACACCGAAAACCTAAAGACAAAGAGTTCAAGTTTCAATGAAAAAAGACATCGGCCAGTACCAAGAAGACCATTCAAAATCAATGCTTCAAGACATCAGAGCACAGCCTTGATATCCATGATTCTAGATTAGACATAGAAAAATCTACTGTCAGGGATATCCTGAAATCCATATGTGCACATTTGAAATTGTTGGAAATCTCACACAAAGGCTCATAATTATTATGTCAATAGTTCAAAGGAAAGTTGGACGGATGGATGGTAAGACAGTGAAGATGATACCAATAAAGTGTAAAGAATTAATTCTGTTGGTAGAAAACATCATGGTAAAGGGATACATTCTTTATAACTTAAACCTTTCAATTAGGAAATACTTTTTAAGCTAAAGAAAGGTATTCATATTTTCTTCCCTCATGAAACAAACTCAGGTGATCTTGAACTAGAAAGCCATGAATGGCTTGTGTCGCTCCACAGGCTTGAATTTCTTGTAATAGCAAATCTAAGGTTTTGACTAGATTTTTCGATATTTTGGGTTTTTCTGATGTTGAAATAATTTTCAAAGTCTCCAACATTATAAAATATAGAGAAATGACTTCCGCCTATAAAAGACATATTTTTCATCCAATGACAATAATTTTTGGCTGCATGATAATGGATCACCCAAGGATCATACTAATGAAGTTTGATTGATATCCATCAGTTACATTCTGAGAAAATGATTTTCAAAGTTTTCACTGTATAACATGTAGTAGAAATGACCTCCGCCCATAAAATACAAATTTTTCATCCGATCGCAATAATCTTTGGTAGACTGATAAAGGGTCACCCTAGGATCATTCATGTAAAATTTGGTTGATATCTATCAGTTAGATTCTGAGAAAATGATTTTCAAAGTTTCCACTATATAACATATAGAGAAATGACCTCTGCCCATAAAAAAACATATTTTTCATCCGATTTCAATAATTTTTTGTAGACTAATAAAGGGTAACCCAAGGATCATTCATGTTAAATTTGGTTGATATCTATCGATTAGATTCTGAGAAAATAATTTTCAAAGTTTCCACTATATAACATATAGAGAAATGACCTCCGCCCATAAAATACATAATTTTCATCCGATTTCAATAATTTTTTGTAGACTGATAAAGGGTCACCCAATGATCATTCATGTAAAATTTAATTGGTATCCATCAATTAGAACCTAAGAAAAGTCACTTTTTACCATATTTGGAAATTAGTCACGCCCATTAAATCTATGTTTTTCATTGGATCAAAATTTCTTGAACAACTTTGAAAGAGGGTCACCCAAGGATCATTCCTGTGAAGTTTGGTTGAAATCCATGCAGTAGTTTCTGAGGAGAAGATTTTTAAAGAAAAAGTTTACGACCGGACGGACGGACGGACGGACGGACGCACGACGGACACAATGCCATGACAATAGCCCCAGTGGCTTTCAGCCAGTGGAGCTAAAAATGTATAATATCAACAAGAGTACCTACAGGTGAAGCTGCAGGTGCTGGATAATGCAAACAACAGGGCTGTTGGCCCTGGGTCGCTCACCTGAGAAAAAAGCTTCATTACCTAGGTATGTCCATGCAACCACAGAAAAAGAGATTTTCACTTATTCAATTAGATAACGTTTGAAATAATCCTCCCCCCCCTCTGCTCCTCCCCTGGTCATTATTTATTTAAGCTTTTTTCATAAAAGGTCTGTGATCAGCTAATCTATGCCAGATATACAGGCTGAGTCTGAGACTTTCAAAGTTTTCTTTAATGAGTTGATCAATCCATGTCAAATATAAAGGCTGTAGGGATTCAAAATTCTCAACAAAGCACTCCCCCTCCCCCAAGATGCTCTGCACCTGGTGAATCTACAGTCATGATTTTAGCTAATTCAATTAATGTCCATATGCTGATCTTTCATACCAATATTCAAGTCTGTAGGACTCCTGGTTCATTAGAAGAAGTTTAAAGATTTCAAAAATGATCCAAAGTACTACCCCCTCCCCAAGACACTCAGCACCTGGTGACCCTACAGTCATGATTTTAGCTATTTTTATTAATGTCAATATATTGATCACCCATTACAATTTTCAAGTCTGTAGGGTTCCTGATCCAGGAGAAGAATAAGGTTAAAGATTTCAAAATTGATCCAAAGTACTACCCCCTCCCCCCTAATGCTCCGCATCTGGTGGCCCTACATTCATGCTTTTAGCTATTTTATTTAAGATCCATATGCTTATCATCCATGCCAATATTGAAGTCTGTAGGGCTCCTGGTTCATTAGAAGATGAAGGTTAAAGTTACAAAATTTTCACAAAAGTACTACCCTCTCCCCCCTGGTGCTCCGCCCCTGGTGGCATTACAGACATGATTTTAGCTATTTTTATTAACGTCTATGAGCTGATCCTCCATGCCAATTTTCAAGTCTGTAGGGCTTGTGGTTCAGAAGAAGAAGAAGGTTAAAGATTACAAAATTTTCACAAAAGTACTACCCTCTCCCCCCTGGTGCTCCGCACCTGGTGAATCTACAGTCATGGTTCTAGCTATTTTTATAAAGGTCCATATGCTGATCATCCATGCCAATATTCAAATCTGTCAGGCTTCTAGTTCATCATCAGAAGAAGGTTAAAGATTACAAAATTTTCACAAAAGTACACCCCCCTCCCCCCCCTGGTGCTCCGCACCTGGCAGCCCAACAGATATGGTTTTAGCTATTTTTATTCAGGTCTATGAGCTGATCATCCATGCCAATTTTCAAGTCTGTAGGGCTCCTGGTTCCAAAGAAGAAGAAGTTTAAAGATTACAAAATTTACCCAAAGTACTACCCCCTCCCCCTGGTGCTCCGCACCTGGTGGCCCAAAAGATATGATTTTAGCTATTTTAATTCAGGTCTGTGAACTGATCATCCATGCCAAGTTTTAAGTCTGTAGGACTACTGGTTGAGAAGAAGAAGAATTTTAAAGATTTTCTTAAAATTTCACTGTTTGTTGCCATAGCAACCAGAGTTTTTCATGGATTTCAATTCTTTTAGCTATTTTTGAAGGGGACCACCTAAGCAACATTTCTGTAAAATTTGGTGTAAATTGGCCAAGTAGTTTAGGAGGAGATGTCGTTTAAAGAAATTGTTGACGGACGCCGGACGACGGACGACCGACGGACGGACGGACGCCGGATGAAAGGTGATCACAATAGCTCACATGAGCACTTCGTGCTCAGGTGAGCTAAAAAATATTAGTCAAAAAGGGGCATAACTCTTAGAAAATTGCTTCCAGAGTTATCCACCTTGTTATTCTGGGATTCTCTTGTAATGGAGAACACACATGCAAAGTTTCATGAAGATATCTTCACCACCAACAGAGATATAACCAAGGGGAAAGTTTGTCACGACAACCTTAACATCAACACAAACACTAATGCGAACGACACCAAGGTGATCATCATGCCTTGGGTTTTCTCCGAAAACTGCCAAGATAAAAACTCACAATACCCACCTTACAGTAATAGACCTTGTTTTCATATTGATGTTGATATTTACACTTGACAGATTTGTCCGCCTCGTGTTCCTCTGTTTCTAGGTTATGGTTCATACTTTTTGTACATCTGGCACTGAAATAATATATCGAACAACTAGGTCCTATCAATGGCTCAGCGTGAAACAGTTGTAACTGCCTATATGTATATAGGCAGTTACAACTGTCTTGCACCGAGCAATTGAAATACCTTGTTTTCATATTGAAGTTGGTATTTACACTTGACAGATTTGTCCTTGTTTTCTTCTGTTTCTAAGTTATGGTTCATACTTTTTGTACATCTTGCACTAAAATAATTGCAATTCAATAAAATGATGAATTTTGATTTTTTTTAAAACACATCACATTGGGAAGTCCATTGCACTTTTTATCTGTATGAAATACAATAGGTATTTTGGGAAACCCCTGACAAAAGATCTGCAAGTCCAGTGTTGTAGGAACTCTGAAATCCCTCGATCCCCTTCCATAACTCCCTGTCACTATTTGGAACTTCAGTTAGGAATTGAAACATTTTCAAAAAAGATTTCTTGATTACAAGCATGTAGTTCAGATACTGAGTAACCATTCACAGTGACGAAGACCATCTAAAGCATCAAATAACTAGGTCAAACATCCTTTTTTTTTATTGATGTTTATTTACACCTGGAATTACTTTTATTGCCATTTTCATCAAGAATGCAGCATTTCTACTTCTTATATTAAACATATATCATACCAGCCCATATAAAGCTAGTCACCATTAACACTAACTTTGTAATAGTATTAATTATTTTATTTTTAGCATTACATGAGAGGAGCAGGGCTGGAAATGTCTCATTCATGTCTTTCTCTATCCCTCCACTTAATTCATCATTTATTACCTACCCACAAACAGATATTTAGCATTTAATAAGAAGTACAGGTACTTTGGATTGTCTCGTACACACGTTTCTCTATCTCTCCACTGAATTTATCATTTATAACTTACCCACATGAATGGCATTTAGCATTACATGAGAAGTACTGGTCTAGGAATGTCTCATACACATGTTACATTATCTCACCACTAAAATTATCATTTATAACTTACCCACATGAATGGCATTTAGCATTACATGAGAAGTACTGGTCTAGGAATGTCTCATACACATGTTTCTCTATCTCTCCACTGAATTTATCATTTTTAACTTACCTACATGAATGGCAATTAGCATTACATGAGAAGTATTGGTCTGGGAATGTCTCATTCACATGTTTCTCTATCTCCCCACTGAATTTATCATTTAAAACTTACCCACAAGAATGGCATTTAGCATTACATGAGAAGTACTGGTCTGGGAATGTCTCATACACATGTTTCTCTATCTCTCCACTGAATTTATCATTTAACACCTGAAACATATGAAATTTATTTTAGCCTATAGAAGAAAGCTATAAAAGACTTATTAAAAATTTATTACTTATTAATCTTAGAAAAGAAGAAATATAAGTTTTCCTGCCCAAGAGAGCTTAAGTTTATTCAGTAATATAAAGCAAACCATCACAGAAACTTGTGCTGCTGTTTCAAAATACATTGTACTAATTTTGTCAATCAAAGTATATTAATTGCCTTCCTAAATCATGTCCAATTTTAGTCTAGTTTAGATAAAAATTTTATGAGACTTCACCTTTTAATTGATGCTAGCATCCTACTTGAAGTTCCGACTATTTATCCTATTGCTCAAAAATACTTTACCCATTGCTCACAAAATAATTTCTCAGCACCAAATCAAGAGAGCTTTATACAAGAACCTAATTTCAAATTATCTGATAAAACCTAAGTCAATGAATAATTTGTATTTAGGATCTTATTATGAAATAAATAATTTCTGATATAACTCATTAATTCAGGTTCTTATAATTATAAATAAAATTCTAATCAAACTCATTATATTTAATGATATCATTAAATATAATGAGTTATATTGAAAATCTATTGTATGATTAAAGTTCTATCTGAGTTTATATATCTGTTTACCTGAAATATCTTGAAAATGATCTCTGGCTTTCTTGGTGCTCGTATAGACTTATTACTGAGCATTTCCTGTACAACTTTGCGCAGTTTGAAGAAGTCTGTATTTTGGTCCCGCCCTGTCTTGGTCCCCACATATTTGAGATCACTAAAATCAATGCTGCATTCCAGCTCCTTAAACCTGTCTCTCAGAACTGTTTCTGCTACTTGACCTCCTGAGAAAAAATTTAAATATTTCTACTAGGGATGGCAATGGGTACCAATTTTACTTATCGAGTACTCAGTGAACATTCGGATTGAGTACTAGAGAACTCTGATAGAATTGACAACTTTTGATCATTGACTCTGTGCTTCAAACATATCAATAAAGGGTATTCACAGTAGATCTTCACACAAAAAGATATTTGATAATACATTTGTTCGTTAATCTATTTGGAAAAACATAAAATTTTAAGGTACATGCTAAACGACTGTCATTTCTCTGTAACATTTCTCTTATTATTCATTGCTTTCATATTTGTATTTGGTAGACACAACCGTTTATCATGGTATCAATGTTGAGGTGCAAGAAATAACTTCATTGGTAGACACTCAAAACTTACTGTTGGCATTGATTGCAAATTTTGAAACTTAATGATGATCAGCAGACGACCAGTTAATGCAAACTTTACTTTTGTATATAGCATTGAAAATAAAAGACATTCTGAGAAATATTTTTTAGACTAGAAAGCCATGAATGGCTTGAGTCGTACCACATGCTTGAAATTCTGGTTATAGCAAATAAAACGTTTGACTACATTTTTAGATATTTTGGGTTCTACTGATGTTGAAAATGATATTCAAAATTTCCACTATATAACATATAGAGAAATGACCTCCACCCATAAAAGACATATTTTCATCCAATCACAATAATATTTGGCTGCATGATAATGGGTCACCCAAGGATCATCCAATAATGTTTGATTGATATCCATCAGTAATATACTGAGAAAATCATTTTCAAAATTTCCACTTTATAACATATAGAGAAATGACCTCCACCCATAAAATCCATATTTTCCATCCGATCACAAAACTTTTTGGTACACTGTTAAAAGGGTCACTCAATAACCATTCCAGTGAAATTTGGTTGATATCCAGGGTTTTCCTTGAACCCCTGTTTCTTTGAATTTGGACCCTCCATGTTTTGAAAAAATCCCAAAAATTGTCAAAAAAACATTCATTATCTAATTAAAAGGGGTCATAATGTAGCAAAATGACCCCAGTTTTGAACATAGAGGAAAAACCCTAGATATCCATTCAATACATTCTGAGAAAATGATTTTCAAAGTTTCTACTATATAACATATAGGGAAATGACCTCTGCCCATAAAATCCAGTGAAATTTGGTTGATATCCAGGGTTTTCCTTGAACCCCTGTTTCTTTGAATTTGGACCCTCCATGTTTTGAAAAAATCCCAAAAATTGTCAAAAAAACATTCTTTATCTAATTAAAAGGGGTCATAATGTAGCAAAATGACCCCAGTTTTGAACATAGAGGAAAAACCCTAGATATCCATTCAATACATTCTGAGAAAATGCTTTTCAAAGTTTCTACTATATAACATATAGGGAAATGACCTCTGCCCATAAAATCCATATTTTTCATCCAATCACAATAATTTTGGTGGGCTGATAAAGGGTCACTCAAGGAAAATTCCAGTGCAATTTGATTGATATCCATCAGTTACATTCTGAGACAATGATTTTCAAAGTTTCCACTATAAAACATATAAAGAAATGACCTCCGCCCACAAATTCCTATTTTTCATCCAATCACATAACTTTTTGGTACACTGATAAAGGGTCACTCGAGGATCATCCAAGTGAAATTTACTTGATACCAATCACTTAGATTCTGAGAAAATGATTTTCAAAGTTTCAACTATAAAACATATAGAGAACTGACCTCCGCCCATAAAATTCATGTTTTTCATCCTATCACAATAATTTTTGGTAGACTGATAAAGGGTCACCAAAGAATCATTCATGTAAAATTCAATTGATATCCATCCATTAGAATCTGAGAAAAATCACTTTTTACCATATTACCAAATTAGCCACGCCCATTAAATCCATGTTTTTCATTGGATCAAAATTTCTTGAACAACTTTGAAAGAGGGTCACCCAAGGATCATTCCTGTGAAGTTTGGTTGAAATTCATCCAGTAGTTTCTGAGGAGAAGATTTTTAAAGAAAAAGTTTACGACTGGACGCACACACACAGCACCATGACAATAGCCCCAGTGGCCTTTGGCCAGTGGAGCTAAAAACAATATTTGCTCAAAATTTATCAGTCCTCTTTTTGCAGACAACTTCTTTTTGATCCTGGACAAAAATAAAATCATCTTTTACTTGTCTGGGGACAAGCGAAGAAAATCTGTATTTCCACACTGCTGATCTGAAGACAATGGGTAAGTAAATACATACCTGTTGATCCTAATATGTTGGTATTTTGAGTCTCATGGAAAATGATAACTGCTGGGCTAAGGTTGGTTATGTCAAGGGACATTTTATTCCTTTTAGATACAGCCTTCAGTTCCTCTGTAAAATGCTTTGAATATGCCTTCCAAGCGTCACTCAGAAAGTAGAACATATCATTATGAAGGCGCTCAGCCCTAGTTCTGTATATTACAACATCAGATATAGCCAGAAGCTTCAACAGTAGTCTTGTCCTCTGATTTTGATTGGTGGTGACTCCCAGTAACCCTTCAGTGTCAACAATAACGGCATTGTTCTCAAAGTCAAATGCCGTCCACACACCCACAGTACATGATGCTTGATTTGCTGACGTCTTAAAGACTTCTGCTCCGCCAAAAAATGTGTGATTTAGTGTGTGTGATTTTCCATCCCCAGTGTTACCAAATATGGATACCACCTTGACAAGGGAGTCTTCTTCACACCCTAGCTTGTTTCTGAACTCCTCAGATGAATCAACCTGAAATAAGGTTTTAGATGCTCCAATAAGCTTAGCTATTGATGCCTCATAGTTTATTTCTATTTTATTTAACCCTTTCCTGTTTAACAAAATTTTGGACCTGTCCAAATTCAAACGTTTTGCAGACGAAAATTGAAAGTGGATTTAATTTGAAAAATAACCATTCAGTAGGGTAGAAAATAGTGTGGAAAAAGAAGAAATTGCTTGTCAGAAGCAATTTCTTCTTTTTTCACAATGTTTTCTCGATCATAAAATCACAGGCACGTAAAAAGCAGGGATTAAACAGCAAAGGGTTAGTTAACTAAAGCACTTTAGGATCAACCATGAAAGAAAAAGACATCATCAAAACACTGCTTTGCAATCAATCATGGATGTTTTTTTGTTTTTGTTTTTTCAGAAAATCTAGTGTTCCTTATTTACTAGTCTGGCCACCAGACTCTTCTTTACAGTATTTTTTCAAATTCGAATTAAATGTGTCAATCATTTCATATATTCCAATTAAGCACTTGTTAATATGAACTGTGATTCAAGAGGCTTGTAATAGAACTACAACAAAATATTTCTGCTAACAAATACGACTGTGGCCAGTATACTTATTTACTTATCTGACAATTTTAAAATGACGGGCAGTTGATTCGTGAAAATAGCCTGGAAAGCAAGTACTGTATTCAAGCTATAACTGTTTTTGAGAATAAAAAATGTGCAGACTCTGAATTTTATGCTAAAGACGATTCTTGAATTAACACAGATGTAATATCTCCTGTGTCAGATTTCTTCAATATGTAGAGGTATTCTAAAGAATTTCTCTAGGCAGAAATCCCAAATTCAAAAAATAACACCTAAGGTTGACTACACTTAGTTTTTTAGCGCTGGAAAGTGGATTTCCTTTTATTTCTTTTTTTCATCATTATTTGGAGAAAAAGAATCAAAAGCACAGACTAACAGGGCTGGTGTTAGGATCTGAAATTGAGGGGTCAATGACCCCCTCGCCCAAATTTATTGGGGATCAAACCGAATGTTTTAGGGGTCAAGACTTGTTTGTAGGTTAAGTTTGGCTAAGTAAACCCTTCTCATTCAGCCGCCTGCTTGTTCATCTGGGTCCATTTTTAAGAGGTCACATTTCAACACTTGCTCAAGTTGAAAGATCTTTGTATATTTTTAATATTCATTCACTTTTCGTTAAATTTGATTTTTCAATATCCATAAAGGCTATATTTTATATAATTGCACTATCATTTAGACTTGCCTTGTAAATTTTTGGCTCTCTAAGGGTTACTCCAAAGTATTTATTTGGTCCTTGCATTTATTTTTTTTTTAATTTCTTCAATTTTAAAACTGAGTCTGTTGTACCTTGGACCTATTACTCTCTCAGTAATTTGCTTCTTTTCTCAGCTGACATGATTATATTAATGAAAACTGTTTAACCCATTCACTGTCAACATTTTTTTTTTAAATCTACTTCAAAATTTGATTTGTATTTAATTTTGTTGTTTAGGAATAGACAGAGCAAATGACAAAATGTGATAAAATGAAAATCATTCACTGAATTTGTTAAAGGCACTAGCCATTTTCTAGTTCTTTTGGGAATCAGAAGGTTGAGTAAAATTATTTCAGACTGTTTGTTTTCAGTTTCTTAAGCCATGGAAACCTCTTTTCCCAATTACCATTTGAATATCGTTTTGTGAACATTTTATTTCTTTTTTTTTGGATTTCATAACATGGCCCTTTTGATTTTTTTTTCTTTTTTTTTAATCAAAATATCAGTTTTCAAAAAATCTTGGACAGTTAAATATTACTAGGTAACAACAATTGACCAATATTGTTTGTTACTGTAACTCGCGTAGATTGTGTGGTGGTGGGCTATATAATGTATGCTGTTCTCCATCGTCCTTTGAATATTTAAGCCCGTACTAATTTCAATAACAATAAATAAATAGTTGATCAACAACTTTCATCAATGCTCATCGGAAAATGCGTTTCTCTCATGCATAAAATATGTCACACAACTTTGCAGGGAAATAGCTTTTTTACATCCATTGAAAGTCAGACTCAGCCAACAAAGTCTATGGATAACAGGGTTCCCACTGACTTTTAAATTTGGGGTGAAAACAGTCATTTTACAGCATACTTGTACCCCCTTTACATAAAACAAAGAAGGCTACTTGCAAAAATTGGGGGTAAAAGATTCAAATTGGGGGTGAAAAAAACCCATTTGAGGGTTTTTGGGAACCCTGGTTAAACAATTTTGCTTGGCTATTAATGCTATTTACCGATCGCCCTAATTTTTCAGCCAATGATCAACTTCAAATATATCGCATGACCTGACAATCTGTTCGAATAAGTGAGTGACTTTAAGTCATTATGGGCAAACTTTAAAACAAACCAGACAGTGATGTCATGTCTTATCTAGTGAATGGTCTTAAAGGAACCTATTCGAGCATACGAAAATGCTTATTGAATAAACTATTTCTTTGGGTTTTCAACAACATTAACATTCAAATGACAAAACAAAGATACATTTGGGCAGAACGATAAACCTGGATATTCGTCTTATTTTTTGTAATTCTAAAATAACTTAAATAACTTTGAAGCATTTTTGACCCATGGAAGCTGACTAGTCTCGAAAATATATATGAGACCCATTTAATGGTAACGTCTAATTTGGGTATCAAAACTTACCCTGTGTTCAAAACGATACCTAAGCGAAAAGTTGCTCCGCTTTAAACATGTACTTATCAGCAAAGCAGGGTTCAATTTATCATCGTTCGCAAATGTTTTTGCAACCTGAAAAAGGGGCTAGAAATTACGGCTTCCGGTGGGTCATTTTTAATTGCCCGATAAACTACTTGTTTCAAGCATTATTGAATATGAATATCACGTGGTACGTAATATGTATATTCTCACAAATAAAATCTTCATAGATAGGCATATCCCTCTCAAATAGCTTGCTAAATAGAATATAAAATACATATTTATAGTTACAACCACAATGTATTCATCGCCAAACGCGACTAAAGGGTAATAATTCCTTTGAAACCCTCTCGCCAAATGACGAAATATAAATGGAAGCTAGATAATGATTAAATTCGCTCCTCCCCTTTTTGTTTGCGGCGATTTGATTGATAATGTCAGTATGACGCAACACAATTGACTGACATCATTGATTGATGAAAAACTCACTGGAGCAAGAGTTATTGGGTGAAAAATTAAGCTGATCAGTTAAACATTTATAGTTCATATTCTGACAATTTACGCGTATAACCTTGTGTTCCTCTAACGCTCCCCTTAGGTTATATCACGTAAATTGTCAAAAATGAACTATAACTATTTCAGATATGACCATTATTGATTTTTTCATGGGACAGCTACTTCTGTGAACAATCATGTGTTTGTTAACCGTGTCATGCAAGATATACATTACATGTGTCGTAACATTATACTCATTGCATTACCCTAGAATTTTGCGATCAAAAGGACATGCGGGACATGTTTTGTATGGGGTCAAAAAGGGGGAAATCTGTGCGTCATAACATAGTTTACGGGTCAAACACGAGCACTGACTAGTCTCCAAAAAACTACAGTAGGGGCTTGTTTACTGCCCTGAACCACTCCCCCCATCCCCAACTCTGCCAGTAAGTTGTTATACCTGCAAGATCTCTTGCTCATCAACAAGAAGAAAACTGTGACAGTCAGCATATCTATTATCAATTTGACAGTCTTCAAGTGCCCTGGTTAGTGAAAGGTTATCTGACTTGGGTTCCGAAGAGATAATATCTGGAATACTCGTCTGACTATGGCCTGAATCATGAATACTATTAAATGATTGCATGCTGTCACTACTTTCAGATATCTGTGCTTGTGGGAAGGAAAGGTAAGTCAAGGAATCGTCCTCAAGTGACAAGGGTGATGAGGGCTTGACTAATTGTAGAGCTGCTGCAGCTGTAATCTGTCTCTGCTTAAACTCTCTATACGACAATTTTCTGTGACCTTTCCTACTTTCTTTATTATGATAGGTGTCAAAACACTGGAAGCAGAAATTTCTATCGCAGACCTCACAGCGGAGATCTGCAAAGTTTCTGTCTATGCAGTCTAGGTTTGGCTGAAGCAAGGATGCAATCTGGCATAGCTCCTCGTACGGAGGCGGCTCAATACATTTGCGATCGTGAAAATTAAAGTCGAGTTTCGATTTATGGATGCTTGATTCACAACTAGGGCACTGATCAGTTTTGCAATCTACGCAGTAAAATTCAGCGATCGCCTCCTCTGTTAAACAGCAGAACTTCTCCTGGCACTTTCGTTTTGAAGTTCTGGTCCTGTATCTTCTCTTTTGTTGAGAGGTCATCCTAAAATTTCGACAAAAACATTGTTTGTTTTTGTCTTGAATTGCATGGTCATTCTGTAATTTCCGTAAATAAACATAAGAAAATAAACATTGGTTTGATTGGTCACAAAATGACTCATAATCTACCGAAACTTGTGATTGGTTTAAATTATTAAACCTAGAAGTCGTCATAGGGGAAATTCAAATGGCAGCCCCAGAGACGCGTGAGATGATGTAATAATCTAAAATTGACTGTAATATGCATGCGCAGAAAAGACATTCATGTGAACGGAGTTACCCACTGGTGGTAGTAAACAAACTTCTCATTTACCGCTACAATAATTAATTTACCATGAAATATCGTTATCCCATTAAGAAATGTGATAAACTCGTGCAAAATACTATATAAAATAAGAAAAAAAGTATTTGTTATTTAAAGTAATAGAGAATATTTATTTTTTTGTAATCGAATTGTTGTGCACTATTCTCGACGCCATTTTGGAACCCAAGTAACACCGGCCTGACCCAGGATCAGAAGCGTCGAGGTTGAAAGGTTACAATGACATCACTAGTGTCGAAACCGAGGCCGTTCTGATGGAAACCCGGTTAACTCGGGTCGAAACCGAGTCCGATATGAACTTACCCATTAGTAATCTCCCTTTGTAGGAGAGCATGCTGGGAACAAATCCATAAACATAGGACTTGAAATTTCCAGTTTCTAACAAATTTTACGTGATAGTTAATCCACAATCATGTCAAAGCGAAAAAAGTCTGCACCACTTATTGACTCTGATAGCGATGCAAGTGATAGTGGCTCAAACCTTGACGAAGTAATCAAATATTCTATGCTTTCTTTGCTCAAGCTCAGAAGCAAAAATAATGTTAAAATCTTTATTACGGCACATTTTATTTTCTGCTCAAGTTTTACTCAATATTTGGAAGCTATTTGGAATTGAACTTTCCATTTGCTGTTGAAGTCAAATTTCTATTAGCTGCAGTTCAACTTTAAAATGATTTTAAAAAAAAAGCTACTTGCCTTGCCCCACCCACTGATCTATACAGCTAAGTTCAAAATAAATGAATTAACTGGCTGTACAGTTACTCCAGTCTCAAAAAGATTATCCAAGATCCCTAGATTTCGGGCTGGCTCCTTAAAGATTTTGAGAAAGTGCCTAGTGTATTCCCCTAATGACATATTGAATTCAATTTGGACAGTCTGTCCCTTGGTTAAATTTGTTAGTCTTTTCCCTGGGCATATGAACCCTAGGCAAAAGTTTAAAGGGGGCAAAAAGACCCAGATTGGAGAGAACCAAGTGAATTAAAGAACATGGTGTAACAGCATATATAACCCTAAGCTAATAAAATTGGAATTGCATGACCTGCATTGTGTTGCTTAAAACAGAAAACATTTAATGCGTAATTATGGTCATGCAGTACTACCTTTCATTTTATTAGCTTGTCAGTTTTTGGAGAAAACCTGAGGTAAAATGATCACCTTCATGTCGTTGGTGTTGGCATTGGCATTAATATGACAAACTTTAACCTTGGTCATATCTCTGTTTATATTGAAGATATCTTTATGAAACATGGCATGTGTCTTAACCATCACAAGGGCTACCCAGACTATGAAGGGGAATAACTCTTGAAGCAATTTTGTAAGAGTTATGCCCCATTATTGACTCAAAATTGTTGCATTATCTAGCATGGGTGTTGCACCTATAGGTGGTGCTCTTTAAATGCCAAGCAGACTTTTCAGGTGAAAAAACGAACAATTTTAATTGAGGGGCACAGACTACCAAAATTTAACAAAAAAGTTTAAGCAATTAGGGGCATAGCTCAAAATTAAGGGGCCAAGAGTCCCTGCTTGTCTTTTTCCCTGTGCTCCAGCACCAATAGCGTAGCCCTCTTTGATAAGATCCTCTTCAACCAGCCTAATAAAAAGAGGGTTACACTCTAGAAGAGTTCACAATTTTGGCACTATCTTCATGAAACATTTTATTTCTTTTATTTTTGGATTTCATAACATGGCCCTTTTGATTTTTTTTTTTTTTTTTTAATCAAAATATTGGTTTTCAAAAAAATATTACCAGGTAACAACAACTGACCAATATTGTTTGTTATTGTAACTCGCGTAGATTGTGTGGCGGTGGGCTATATAATGTATGCTGTTCTCCATCGTCCTTTGAATATTTAAGCCCGTACTAATTTCAATAACGATAAATAAATAGTTGATCAACAACTTTCATCAATGCTTATCGGAAAATGCGTTTCTCTCATGCATAAAATATGTCACACAACTTTGCAGGGAAATAGCTTCTTTACATCCATTGAAAGTCAAAACTGAGCCAACAAAGTCTATGGATAACAAGGTTCCCACTGACTTTTAAATTTGGGGTGAAATCAGTCATTTTACAGCATACTTGTACCCCCTTTATGTAAAACAAAGAAGGCTACTTGCAAAAATTGGGGGTAAAAGATTCAAATTGGGGGTGAAAAAAAAACATTTAAGGGTTTTTGGGAACCCTGGTTAAACAATTTTGCTTGGCTATTAATGCTATTTACCAATCGCCCTAATTTTTCAGCCAATGATCAACTTCAAATATATCGCATGACCTGACAATCTGATAACTTGGTCAGAACCATAATGAAACCGTTCAAATAGAAATCAAGGAGAAAGGGGTATTGTGTTTTCATTGTAAGCTCTTTGGCTGCCACAATGTTGGCCCAATCAGCATGGAACTTGTTCAGAATGCATGGGCGTAACTAGGATTTTAAAATTCATATGCACAAAATTAGCCATTGACCAAAAATATAGGCCATACTAGGCATTAAAGAAATACCACCAAATTTCCTTCCATCCGCTCCATTTTGGGGAGATATGGAGGACCTGGAAAGGTATCACTATGGATAATTTTAATGGTTCCAGAAACGATAAATGGTCAATACATCGTAACTACAGCTTGAAAGGCTGTAGTTACTATGGTGTGATCATTCATCAACGATAATTTGCACAGAGGATTTATTTTGTTTTACACACTTGAGTACTGTAAACGGCTTTATATTGGTGGTGTCCACATTTGGCGGTTTTTCATTTTCGATTTATTGGCGGTGATTAATTTTGGCGCATCTTACACGAAGCGCCAAAATAAAACGTCTTATCCATTTTTCATTTTCATCGTTTAAAACCTTGAAAGTATAAGAAATCAAATTTTCTAGAGTAGTGTCAGTTTTACAAATTAAACAATAGTTTGTTTTCACACCTCTCGTTAGAGTAATCATTTGTGAACTAGTTTTTTCACACATTTTCTCATTGATTTCCGTGACAATGTTTATACCAACTTGAATCTGGAATTTTGGAATAAGTTTTTATTAGACATTTACTAACGTTGTCAGCCGATTTTCTTATTCCAAATCGAATAAGAATGGTCTGCATATGTTTGAAATAAAGTTAATCAATATAACCTTAAAAGTACATCGCGCAAGATAACATTTTCCTTACATTTACAAAGGAATTTTTCATTTCATAATGGCAAAAATTGGCGGCGGATTAATTTTGGCGAAACCACTGCCAAAAATACCCCGTTTACAGTAATGTGCGTAATGGTAATTATGTTTTTGGAATGTTTGTCTGGTCACAAAAATGATGACATTGACCAAGTTTCATTTAAATAAAGACAAAAAGTAAGGAGGAGTTGCGTTCAAAAGGCTGCAATTTCAATAAGCCCCAGTATC